>CAXAJV010000004.1:17017131-17443131 GCA_963969225.1 Xylocopa violacea
TCTACAACATTCCAGGCGTGTCGGACCCTACTTCTCGGTGGTAACATTACATGCGTCTATAATGTTATATATCCTAACCTAAGGCAACCTAACATCTCGGATGCAATATTTGACAACATTCCTGGCCTGTCGAACCCCACTTCTCGGAGGGAACATTCTATACGTCTGTAACGTCATATATCCTAACCTAAGACAACCTAACATCTCGGATGTAACATTTGACAACATTCCAGGCGTGTCGGTCCCTACGTCTCGGTGGTAACATTACATGCGTCTATAACGTTATATATCCTAACCTAAGGCAACCTAACATCTCGGATGCAATATTTGAGAACATTCCTGGCCTGTCGAACCCTACTTCTCGGAGGGAACAGTATATACGTCTATAACGTCATATATTCTTACCTGAGGCAACCTAACATCTCGGATGCAATATTTGACAACATTCCTGGCCTGTCGAACCCTACTTCTCGGAGGGAACAGTATATACGTCTATAACGTCATATATTCTTACCTGAGGCAACCTAACATCTCGGATGCAATATTTGACAACATTCCTGGCCTGTCGAACCCTACTTCTCGGAGGGAACAGTATATACGTCTATAACGGTATATATCCTAATCTAAGGCAACCTAACATCTCGGATGCAATATTTGACAACATTCCTGGCCTGTCGAACACTACTTCTCGGAGGGAACAGTATATACGTCTGTAACGTCATATATCCTAACCTAAGGCAACCTAACATCTTGGATGTAACATTTGACAACATTCCAGGCGTGTCGGTCCCTACGTCTCGGTGGTAACATTACATGCGTCTATAACGTTATATATCCTAACCTAAGGCGACCTAACATCTCGGATGCAATATTTGACAACATTCCTGGCCTGTCGAACCCTACTTCTCGGAGGGAACAGTATATACGTCTATAACGGTATATATCCTAATCTAAGGCAACCTAACATCTCGGATGCAATATTTGACAACATTCCTGGCCTGTCGAACACTACTTCTCGGAGGGAACAGTATATACGTCTGTAACGTCATATATCCTAACCTAAGGCAACCTAACATCTCGGATGTAACATTTGACAACATTCCAGGCGTGTCGGTCCCTACGTCTCGGTGGTAACATTACATGCGTCTATAACGTTATATATCCTAACCTAAGGCGACCTAACATCTCGGATGCAATATCTGACAACATTCCTGGCCCGTCGAACCCTACTTCTCGGAGGGAACAGTATATACGTCTATAACGTCATATATCCTAACCTAAGGCAACCTAACATCTCGGATGTAACATTTGACAACATTCCAGGCGTGTCGGTCCCTACGTCTCGGTGGTAACATTACATGCGTCTATAACGGTATATATCCTAATCTAAGGAAACCTAACATCTCGGATGCAATATTTGACAACATTCCTGGCCTGTCGAACCCTACTTCTCGGAGGGAACATTATATACGTCTGTAACGTCATATATCCTAACCTAAGACAACCTAACATCTCGGATGTAACATTTGACAACATTCCAGGCGTGTCGGTCCCTACGTCTCGGTGGTAACATTACATGCGTCTATAATGTTATATATCCTAACCTAAGGCAACCTAACATCTCGGATGCAATATTTGACAACATTCCTGGCCTGTCGAACCCCACTTCTCGGAGGGAACATTCTATACGTCTGTAACGTCATATATCCTAACCTAAGACAACCTAACATCTCGGATGTAACATTTGACAACATTCCAGGCGTGTCGGTCCCTACGTCTCGGTGGTAACATTACATGCGTCTATAACGTTATATATCCTAACCTAAGGCAACCTAACATCTCGGATGCAATATTTGTCAACATTCCCGGCCTGTCGAACCCTACCATCCGGAGGGAACAGTATATACGTCTATAACGTCATATATCCTAACCTAAGGCAACCTAACATCTCGGATGTAACATTTGAAAACATTCCAGGCGTGTCGGTCTCTACGTCTCGGTGGTAACATTACATGCGTCTATAACGTTATATATCCTAACCTAAGGCAACCTAACATCTCGGATGCAATATTTGACAACATTCCTGGTCTGTCGAACCCTACCATCCGGAGGGAACAGTATATACGTCTATAACGTCATATATCCTAACCTAAGGCAACCTAACATCTCGGATGTAACATTTGACAACATTCCAGGCGTGTCGGTCCCTACTTCTCGGTGGTAACATTACATGCGTCTATAACGGTATATATCCTAATCTTAGGCAACCTAACATCTCGGATGTAACATTTTACAACATTCCAGGCGCCTCGGTCCCTACGTCTCGGTGGTAACGTTACATGCGTCTATAACGTTATATATCCTAACCTAAGGCAACCTAACATCTCGGATGCAATATTTGAGAACATTCCTGGCCTGTCGAACCCTACTTCTCGGAGGGAACAGTATATACGTCTATAACGTCATATATTCTTACCTGAGGCAACCTAACATCTCGGATGCAATATTTGACAACATTCCTGGCCTGTCGAACCCTACTTCTCGGAGGGAACAGTATATACGTCTATAACGTCATATATTCTTACCTGAGGCAACCTAACATCTCGGATGCAATATTTGACAACATTCCTGGCCTGTCGAACCCTACTTCTCGGAGGGAACAGTATATACGTCTATAACGGTATATATCCTAATCTAAGGCAACCTAACATCTCGGATGCAATATTTGACAACATTCCTGGCCTGTCGAACACTACTTCTCGGAGGGAACAGTATATACGTCTGTAACGTCATATATCCTAACCTAAGGCAACCTAACACCTTGGATGTAACATTTGACAACATTCCAGGCGTGTCGGTCCCTACGTCTCGGTGGTAACATTACATGCGTCTATAACGTTATATATCCTAACCTAAGGCGACCTAACATCTCGGATGCAATATTTGACAACATTCCTGGCCTGTCGAACCCTACTTCTCGGAGGGAACAGTATATACGTCTATAACGGTATATATCCTAATCTAAGGCAACCTAACATCTCGGATGCAATATTTGACAACATTCCTGGCCTGTCGAACACTACTTCTCGGAGGGAACAGTATATACGTCTGTAACGTCATATATCCTAACCTAAGGCAACCTAACATCTCGGATGTAACATTTGACAACATTCCAGGCGTGTCGGTCCCTACGTCTCGGTGGTAACATTACATGCGTCTATAACGTTATATATCCTAACCTAAGGCGACCTAACATCTCGGATGCAATATCTGACAACATTCCTGGCCCGTCGAACCCTACTTCTCGGAGGGAACAGTATATACGTCTATAACGTCATATATCCTAACCTAAGGCAACCTAACATCTCGGATGTAACATTTGACAACATTCCAGGCGTGTCGGTCCCTACGTCTCGGTGGTAACATTACATGCGTCTATAACGGTATATATCCTAATCTAAGGAAACCTAACATCTCGGATGCAATATTTGACAACATTCCTGGCCTGTCGAACCCTACTTCTCGGAGGGAACATTATATACGTCTGTAACGTCATATATCCTAACCTAAGACAACCTAACATCTCGGATGTAACATTTGACAACATTCCAGGCGTGTCGGTCCCTACGTCTCGGTGGTAACATTACATGCGTCTATAATGTTATATATCCTAACCTAAGGCAACCTAACATCTCGGATGCAATATTTGACAACATTCCTGGCCTGTCGAACCCCACTTCTCGGAGGGAACATTCTATACGTCTGTAACGTCATATATCCTAACCTAAGACAACCTAACATCTCGGATGTAACATTTGACAACATTCCAGGCGTGTCGGTCCCTACGTCTCGGTGGTAACATTACATGCGTCTATAACGTTATATATCCTAACCTAAGGCAACCTAACATCTCGGATGCAATATTTGTCAACATTCCCGGCCTGTCGAACCCTACCATCCGGAGGGAACAGTATATACGTCTATAACGTCATATATCCTAACCTAAGGCAACCTAACATCTCGGATGTAACATTTGAAAACATTCCAGGCGTGTCGGTCCCTACGTCTCGGTGGTAACATTACATGCGTCTATAACGTTATATATCCTAACCTAAGGCAACCTAACATCTCGGATGCAATATTTGACAACATTCCTGGTCTGTCGAACCCTACCATCCGGAGGGAACAGTATATACGTCTATAACGTCATATATCCTAACCTAAGGCAACCTAACATCTCGGATGTAACATTTGACAACATTCCAGGCGTGTCGGTCCCTACGTCTCGGTGGTAACATTACATGCGTCTATAACGGTATATATCCTAATCTTAGGCAACCTAACATCTCGGATGTAACATTTTACAACATTCCAGGCGCCTCGGTCCCTACGTCTCGGTGGTAACGTTACATGCGTCTATAACGTTATATATCCTAACCTAAGGCAACCTAACATCTCGGATGCAATATTTGACAACATTCCTGGGCTGTCGAACCCTAATTCTCGGAGGGAACAGTATATACGTCTGTAACGTCATATATCCTAACCTAAGGCAACCTAACATCTCGGATCTAACATTTGACAACATTCCAGGCGTGACGGTTCCTACGTCTCGGTGGTAACATTACATGCGTCTATAACGTTATATATCCTAACCTAAGGCAACCTAACATCTCGGATGCAATATTTGACAACATTCCTGGCCTGTCGAACCCTACCTCTCGGTGGGAATAGTATATACGTCTATAACGATATATATCCTAACCTAAGGCAACCTAACATCTCGGATGTCACATTTGACAACATTCCAGGCGTGTCGGTCCCTACGTCTCGGTGGTAACATTAATGCGTCTATAACGGCAACGTAACAACTCGGATGTAATATTTTACAACATTGCTGGCGTTTCGGAACCTACTTCTCGGTGGGAACAGTATATACGTCCATAACATTATATATCCTAACCTAAGGCAACCTTACATCTCGGATGTAATATTCTACAACATTCCAGGCGTGTCGGACCCTACTTCTCGGTGGTAACATTACATGCGTCTATAATGTTATATATCCTAACCTAAGGCAACCTAACATCTCGGATGCAATATTTGACAACATTCCTGGCCTGTCGAACCCCACTTCTCGGAGGGAACATTCTATACGTCTGTAACGTCATATATCCTAACCTAAGACAACCTAACATATCGGATGTAACATTTGACAACATTCCAGGCGTGTCGGTCCCTACGTCTCGGTGGTAACATTACATGCGTCTATAACGTTATATATCCTAACCTGAGGCAACCTAACATCTCGGATGCAATATTTGTCAACATTCCCGGCCTGTCGAACCCTACCATCCGGAGGGAACAGTATATACGTCTATAACGTCATATATCCTAACCTAAGGCAACCTAACATCTCGGATGCAATATTTGACAACATTCCTGGCCTGTCGAACCCTACCTCTCGGTGGGAACAGTATATACGTCTATAACGATATATATCCGAACCTAAGGCAACCTAACATCTCGGATGTCACATTTGACAACATTCCAGGCGTGTCGGTCCCTACGTCTCGGTGGTAACATTAATGCGTCTATAACGGCAACGTAACAACTCGGATGTAATATTTTACAACATTGCTGGCGTTTCGGACCCTACTTCTCGGTGGGAACAGTATATACGTCCATAACGTTATATATCCTAACCTAAGGCAACCTTACATCTCGGATGTAATATTCTACAACATTCCAGGCCTATCGAACCCTACTTCTCGGAGGGAACAGTATATACGTCTATAACGTCATATATTCTTACCTGAGGCAACCTAACATCTCGGATGCAATATTTGACAACATTCCTGGCCTGTCGAAACCTACTTCTCGGAGGGAACAGTATATACGTCTATAACGGTATATATCCTAATCTAAGGCAACCTAACATCTCGGATGCAATATTTGACAACATTCCTGGCCTGTCGAACACTACTTCTCGGAGGGAACAGTATATACGTCTGTAACGTCATATACCCTAACCTAAGGCAACCTAACATCTCGGATGTAACATTTGACAACATTCCAGGCGTGTCGGTCCCTACGTCTCGATCGTAACATTACATGCGTCTATAACGGTATATATCCTAATCTAAGGAAACCTAACATCTCGGATGCAATATTTGACAACATTCCTGGCCTGTCGAACCCTACTTCTCGGAGGGAACATTATATACGTCTGTAACGTCATATATCCTAACCTAAGACAACCTAACATCTCGGATGTAACATTTGACAACATTCCAGGCGTGTCGGTCCCTACGTCTCGGTGGTAACATTACATGCGTCTATAATGTTATATATCCTAACCTAAGGCAACCTAACATCTCGGATGCAATATTTGACAACATTCCTGGCCTGTCGAACCCCACTTCTCGGAGGGAACATTCTATACGTCTGTAACGTCATATATCCTAACCTAAGACAACCTAACATCTCGGATGTAACATTTGACAACATTCCAGGCGTGTCGGTCCCTACGTCTCGGTGGTAACATTACATGCGTCTATAACGTTATATATCCTAACCTAAGGCAACCTAACATCTCGGATGCAATATTTGTCAACATTCCCGGCCTGTCGAACCCTACCATCCGGAGGGAACAGTATATACGTCTATAACGTCATATATCCTAACCTAAGGCAACCTAACATGTCGGATGTAACATTTGAAAACATTCCAGGCGTGTCGGTCCCTACGTCTCGGTGGTAACATTACATGCGTCTATAACGTTATATATCCTAACCTAAGGCAACCTAACATCTCGGATGCAATATTTGACAACATTCCTGGTCTGTCGAACCCTACCATCCGGAGGGAACAGTATATACGTCTATAACGTCATATATCCTAACCTAAGGCAACCTAACATCTCGGATGTAACATTTGACAACATTCCAGGCGTGTCGGTCCCTACGTCTCGGTGGTAACATTACATGCGTCTATAACGGTATATATCCTAATCTTAGGCAACCTAACATCTCGGATGTAACATTTTACAACATTCCAGGCGCCTCGGTCCCTACGTCTCGGTGGTAACGTTACATGCGTCTATAACGTTATATATCCTAACCTAAGGCAACCTAACATCTCGGATGCAATATTTGACAACATTCCTGGGCTGTCGAACCCTAATTCTCGGAGGGAACAGTATATACGTCTGTAACGTCATATATCCTAACCTAAGGCAACCTAACATCTCGGATCTAACATTTGACAACATTCCAGGCGTGACGGTTCCTACGTCTCGGTGGTAACATTACATGCGTCTATAACGTTATATATCCTAACCTAAGGCAACCTAACATCTCGGATGCAATATTTGACAACATTCCTGGCCTGTCGAACCCTACCTCTCGGTGGGAATAGTATATACGTCTATAACGATATATATCCTAACCTAAGGCAACCTAACATCTCGGATGTCACATTTGACAACATTCCAGGCGTGTCGGTCCCTACGTCTCGGTGGTAACATTAATGCGTCTATAACGGCAACGTAACAACTCGGATGTAATATTTTACAACATTGCTGGCGTTTCGGACCCTACTTCTCGGTGGGAACAGTATATACGTCCATAACATTATATATCCTAACCTAAGGCAACCTTACATCTCGGATGTAATATTCTACAACATTCCAGGCGTGTCGGACCCTACTTCTCGGTGGTAACATTACATGCGTCTATAATGTTATATATCCTAACCTAAGGCAACCTAACATCTCGGATGCAATATTTGACAACATTCCTGGCCTGTCGAACCCCACTTCTCGGAGGGAACATTCTATACGTCTGTAACGTCATATATCCTAACCTAAGGCAACCTAACATCTCGGATGCAATATTTGACAACATTCCTGGCCTGTCGAACACTACTTCTCGGAGGGAACAGTATATACGTCTGTAACGTCATATATCCTAACCTAAGGCAACCTAACATCTCGGATGTAACATTTGACAACATTCCAGGCGTGTCGGTCCCTACGTCTCGATCGTAACATTACATGCGTCTATAACGTTATATATCCTAACCTAAGGCGACCTGACATCTCGGATGCAATATTTGACAACATTCCTGGCCCGTCGAACCCTACTTCTCGGAGGGAACAGTATATACGTCTATAACGTCATATATCCTCACCTAAGTCAACCTAACATCTCGGATGTAACATTTGACAACATTCCAGGCGTGTCGGTCCCTACGCCTCGGTGGTTACATTACATGCGTCTATAACGGTATATATCCTAACCTAAGGCAACCTAACATCTCGGATGCAATATTTGACAACATTCCTGGCCTGTCGAACCGTACTTCTCGGAGGGAACAGTATATACGTCTATAACGTCATATATCCTAACCTGAGGCAACCTAACATCTCGGATGTAACATTTGACAACATTTCAGGCGTGTCGGTCCCTACGTCTCGGTGGTAACATTGCATGCGTCTATAACGTTATATATCCTAACCTAAGGCAACCTAACATCTCGGATGCAATATTTGACAACATTCCTGGCCTGTCGAACCCTACTTCTCGGAGGGAACAGTATATACGTCTATAACGGAATATATCATAATCTAAGGCAACCTAACATCTCGGATGCAATATTTAACAACATTCCTGGCCTGTCGAACCCTACTTCTCGGAGGGAACAGTATATACGTCTATAACGTCATATATTCTTACCTGAGGCAACCTAACATATCGGATGTAACATTTGACAACATTCCAGGCGTGTCGGTCCCTACGTCTCGGTGGTAACATTACATGCGTCTATAACGTTATATATCCTAACCTAAGGCAACCTAACATCTCGGATGCAATATTTGTCAACATTCCCGGCCTGTCGAACCCTACCATCCGGAGGGAACAGTATATACGTCTATAACGTCATATATCCTAACCTAAGGCAACCTAACATCTCGGATGCAATATTTGACAACATTCCTGGCCTGTCGAACCCTACCTCTCGGTGGGAACAGTATATACGTCTATAACGATATATATCCGAACCTAAGGCAACCTAACATCTCGGATGTCACATTTGACAACATTCCAGGCGTGTCGGTCCCTACGTCTCGGTGGTAACATTAATGCGTCTATAACGGCAACGTAACAACTCGGATGTAATATTTTACAACATTGCTGGCGTTTCGGACCCTACTTCTCGGTGGGAACAGTATATACGTCCATAACGTTATATATCCTAACCTAAGGCAACCTTACATCTCGGATGTAATATTCTACAACATTCCAGGCCTATCGAACCCTACTTCTCGGAGGGAACAGTATATACGTCTATAACGTCATATATTCTTACCTGAGGCAACCTAACATCTCGGATGCAATATTTGACAACATTCCTGGCCTGTCGAAACCTACTTCTCGGAGGGAACAGTATATACGTCTATAACGGTATATATCCTAATCTAAGGCAACCTAACATCTCGGATGCAATATTTGACAACATTCCTGGCCTGTCGAACACTACTTCTCGGAGGGAACAGTATATACGTCTGTAACGTCATATATCCTAACCTAAGGCAACCTAACATCTCGGATGTAACATTTGACAACATTCCAGGCGTGTCGGTCCCTACGTCTCGATCGTAACATTACATGCGTCTATAACGGTATATATCCTAATCTAAGGAAACCTAACATCTCGGATGCAATATTTGACAACATTCCTGGCCTGTCGAACCCTACTTCTCGGAGGGAACATTATATACGTCTGTAACGTCATATATCCTAACCTAAGACAACCTAACATCTCGGATGTAACATTTGACAACATTCCAGGCGTGTCGGTCCCTACGTCTCGGTGGTAACATTACATGCGTCTATAATGTTATATATCCTAACCTAAGGCAACCTAACATCTCGGATGCAATATTTGACAACATTCCTGGCCTGTCGAACCCCACTTCTCGGAGGGAACATTCTATACGTCTGTAACGTCATATATCCTAACCTAAGACAACCTAACATCTCGGATGTAACATTTGACAACATTCCAGGCGTGTCGGTCCCTACGTCTCGGTGGTAACATTACATGCGTCTATAACGTTATATATCCTAACCTAAGGCAACCTAACATCTCGGATGCAATATTTGTCAACATTCCCGGCCTGTCGAACCCTACCATCCGGAGGGAACAGTATATACGTCTATAACGTCATATATCCTAACCTAAGGCAACCTAACATCTCGGATGTAACATTTGAAAACATTCCAGGCGTGTCGGTCCCTACGTCTCGGTGGTAACATTACATGCGTCTATAACGTTATATATCCTAACCTAAGGCAACCTAACATCTCGGATGTCACATTTGACAACATTCCAGGCGTGTCGGTCCCTACGTCTCGGTGGTAACATTAATGCGTCTATAACGGCAACGTAACAACTCGGATGTAATATTTTACAACATTGCTGGCGTTTCGGACCCTACTTCTCGGTGGGAACAGTATATACGTCCATAACGTTATATATCCTTACCTAAGGCAACCTTACATCTCGGATGTAATATTCTACAACATTCCAGGCCTATCGAACCCTACTTCTCGGAGGGAACAGTATATACGTCTATAACGTCATATATTCTTACCTGAGGCAACCTAACATCTCGGATGCAATATTTGACAACATTCCTGGCCTGTCGAAACCTACTTCTCGGAGGGAACAGTATATACGTCTATAACGGTATATATCCTAATCTAAGGCAACCTAACATCTCGGATGCAATATTTGACAACATTCCTGGCCTGTCGAACACTACTTCTCGGAGGGAACAGTATATACGTCTGTAACGTCATATATCCTAACCTAAGGCAACCTAACATCTCGGATGTAACATTTGACAACATTCCAGGCGTGTCGGTCCCTACGTCTCGATCGTAACATTACATGCGTCTATAACGTTATATATCCTAACCTAAGGCGACCTGACATCTCGGATGCAATATTTGACAACATTCCTGGCCCGTCGAACCCTACTTCTCGGAGGGAACAGTATATACGTCTATAACGTCATATATCCTCACCTAAGTCAACCTAACATCTCGGATGTAACATTTGACAACATTCCAGGCGTGTCGGTCCCTACGCCTCGGTGGTTACATTACATGCGTCTATAACGGTATATATCCTAACCTAAGGCAACCTAACATCTCGGATGCAATATTTGATAACATTCCTGGCCTGTCGAACCGTACTTCTCGGAGGGAACAGTATATACGTCTATAACGTCATATATCCTAACCTGAGGCAACCTAACATCTCGGATGTAACATTTGACAACATTTCAGGCGTGTCGGTCCCTACGTCTCGGTGGTAACATTGCATGCGTCTATAACGTTATATATCCTAACCTAAGGCAACCTAACATCTCGGATGCAATATTTGACAACATTCCTGGCCTGTCGAACCCTACTTCTCGGAGGGAACAGTATATACGTCTATAACGGAATATATCATAATCTAAGGCAACCTAACATCTCGGATGCAATATTTGACAACATTCCTGGCCTGTCGAACCCTACTTCTCGGAGGGAACAGTATATACGTCTATAACGTCATATATTCTTACCTGAGGCAACCTAACATATCGGATGTAACATTTGACAACATTCCAGGCGTGTCGGTCCCTACGTCTCGGTGGTAACATTACATGCGTCTATAACGTTATATATCCTAACCTAAGGCAACCTAACATCTCGGATGCAATATTTGTCAACATTCCCGGCCTGTCGAACCCTACCATCCGGAGGGAACAGTATATACGTCTATAACGTCATATATCCTAACCTAAGGCAACCTAACATCTCGGATGCAATATTTGACAACTTTCCTGGCCTGTCGAACCCTACCTCTCGGTGGGAACAGTATATACGTCTATAACGATATATATCCGAACCTAAGGCAACCTAACATCTCGGATGTCACATTTGACAACATTCCAGGCGTGTCGGTCCCTACGTCTCGGTGGTAACATTAATGCGTCTATAACGGCAACGTAACAACTCGGATGTAATATTTTACAACATTGCTGGCGTTTCGGACCCTACTTCTCGGTGGGAACAGTATATACGTCCATAACGTTATATATCCTAACCTAAGGCAACCTTACATCTCGGATGTAATATTCTACAACATTCCAGGCCTATCGAACCCTACTTCTCGGAGGGAACAGTATATACGTCTATAACGTCATATATTCTTACCTGAGGCAACCTAACATCTCGGATGCAATATTTGACAACATTCCTGGCCTGTCGAAACCTACTTCTCGGAGGGAACAGTATATACGTCTATAACGGTATATATCCTAATCTAAGGCAACCTAACATCTCGGATGCAATATTTGACAACATTCCTGGCCTGTCGAACACTACTTCTCGGAGGGAACAGTATATACGTCTGTAACGTCATATATCCTAACCTAAGGCAACCTAACATCTCGGATGTAACATTTGACAACATTCCAGGCGTGTCGGTCCCTACGTCTCGATCGTAACATTACATGCGTCTATAACGGTATATATCCTAATCTAAGGAAACCTAACATCTCGGATGCAATATTTGACAACATTCCTTGCCTGTCGAACCCTACTTCTCGGAGGGAACATTATATACGTCTGTAACGTCATATATCCTAACCTAAGACAACCTAACATCTCGGATGTAACATTTGACAACATTCCAGGCGTGTCGGTCCCTACGTCTCGGTGGTAACATTACATGCGTCTATAATGTTATATATCCTAACCTAAGGCAACCTAACATCTCGGATGCAATATTTGACAACATTCCTGGCCTGTCGAACCCCACTTCTCGGAGGGAACATTCTATACGTCTGTAACGTCATATATCCTAACCTAAGACAACCTAACATCTCGGATGTAACATTTGACAACATTCCAGGCGTGTCGGTCCCTACGTCTCGGTGGTAACATTACATGCGTCTATAACGTTATATATCCTAACCTAAGGCAACCTAACATCTCGGATGCAATATTTGTCAACATTCCCGGCCTGTCGAACCCTACCATCCGGAGGGAACAGTATATACGTCTATAACGTCATATATCCTAACCTAAGGCAACCTAACATCTCGGATGTAACATTTGAAAACATTCCAGGCGTGTCGGTCCCTACGTCTCGGTGGTAACATTACATGCGTCTATAACGTTATATATCCTAACCTAAGGCAACCTAACATCTCGGATGCAATATTTGACAACATTCCTGGTCTGTCGAACCCTACCATCCGGAGGGAACAGTATATACGTCTATAACGTCATATATCCTAACCTAAGGCAACCTAACATCTCGGATGTAACATTTGACAACATTCCAGGCGTGTCGGTCCCTACGTCTCGGTGGTAACATTACATGCGTCTATAACGGTATATATCCTAATCTTAGGCAACCTAACATCTCGGACGTAACATTTTACAACACTCCAGGCGCCACGGTCCCTACGTCTCGGTGGTAACGTTACATGCGTCTATAACGTTATATATCCTAACCTAAGGCAACCTAACATCTCGGATGCAATATTTGACAACATTCCTGGGCTGTCGAACCCTAATTCTCGGAGGGAACAGTATATACGTCTGTAACGTCATATATCCTAACCTAAGGCAACCTAACATCTCGGATCTAACATTTGACAACATTCCAGGCGTGACGGTTCCTACGTCTCGGTGGTAACATTACATGCGTCTATAACGTTATATATCCTAACCTAAGGCAACCTAACATCTCGGATGCAATATTTGACAACATTCCTGGCCTGTCGAACCCTACCTCTCGGTGGTAATAGTATATACGTCTATAACGATATATATCCTAACCTAAGGCAACCTAACATCTCGGATGTCACATTTGACAACATTCCAGGCGTGTCGGTCCCTACGTCTCGGTGGTAACATTAATGCGTCTATAACGGCAACGTAACAACTCGGATGTAATATTTTACAACATTGCTGGCGTTTCGGACCCTACTTCTCGGTGGGAACAGTTTATACGTCCATAACATTATATATCCTAACCTAAGGCAACCTTACATCTCGGATGTAATATTCTACAACATTCCAGGCGTGTCGGACCCTACTTCTCGGTGGTAACATTACATGCGTCTATAATGTTATATATCCTAACCTAAGGCAACCTAACATCTCGGATGCAATATTTGACAACATTCCTGGCCTGTCGAACCCCACTTCTCGGAGGGAACATTCTATACGTCTGTAACGTCATATATCCTAACCTAAGACAACCTAACATATCGGATGTAACATTTGACAACATTCCAGGCGTGTCGGTCCCTACGTCTCGGTGGTAACATTACATGCGTCTATAACGTTATATATCCTAACCTAAGGCAACCTAACATCTCGGATGCAATATTTGTCAACATTCCCGGCCTGTCGAACCCTACCATCCGGAGGGAACAGTATATACGTCTATAACGTCATATATCCTAACCTAAGGCAACCTAACATCTCGGATGCAATATTTGACAACATTCCTGGCCTGTCGAACCCTACCTCTCGGTGGGAACAGTATATACGTCTATAACGATATATATCCGAACCTAAGGCAACCTAACATCTCGGATGTCACATTTGACAACATTCCAGGCGTGTCGGTCCCTACGTCTCGGTGGTAACATTAATGCGTCTATAACGGCAACGTAACAACTCGGATGTAATATTTTACAACATTGCTGGCGTTTCGGACCCTACTTCTCGGTGGGAACAGTATATACGTCCATAACGTTATATATCCTTACCTAAGGCAACCTTACATCTCGGATGTAATATTCTACAACATTCCAGGCCTATCGAACCCTACTTCTCGGAGGGAACAGTATATACGTCTATAACGTCATATATTCTTACCTGAGGCAACCTAACATCTCGGATGCAATATTTGACAACATTCCTGGCCTGTCGAAACCTACTTCTCGGAGGGAACAGTATATACGTCTATAACGGTATATATCCGAATCTAAGGCATCCTAACATCTCGGATGCAATATTTGACAACATTCCTGGCCTGTCGAACACTACTTCTCGGAGGGAACAGTATATACGTCTGTAACGTCATATATCCTAACCTAAGGCAACCTAACATCTCGGATGTAACATTTGACAACATTCCAGGCGTGTCGGTCCCTACGTCTCGATCGTAACATTACATGCGTCTATAACGTTATATATCCTAACCTAAGGCGACCTGACATCTCGGATGCAATATTTGACAACATTCCTGGCCCGTCGAACCCTACTTCTCGGAGGGAACAGTATATACGTCTATAACGTCATATATCCTCACCTAAGTCAACCTAACATCTCGGATGTAACATTTGACAACATTCCAGGCGTGTCGGTCCCTACGCCTCGGTGGTTACATTACATGCGTCTATAACGGTATATATCCTAACCTAAGGCAACCTAACATCTCGGATGCAATATTTGACAACATTCCTGGCCTGTCGAACCGTACTTCTCGGAGGGAACAGTATATACGTCTATAACGTCATATATCCTAACCTGAGGCAACCTAACATCTCGGATGTAACATTTGACAACATTTCAGGCGTGTCGGTCCCTACGTCTCGGTGGTAACATTGCATGCGTCTATAACGTTATATATCCTAACCTAAGGCAACCTAACATCTCGGATGCAATATTTGACAACATTCCTGGCCTGTCGAACCCTACTTCTCGGAGGGAACAGTATATACGTCTATAACGGAATATATCATAATCTAAGGCAACCTAACATCTCGGATGCAATATTTGACAACATTCCTGGCCTGTCGAACCCTACTTCTCGGAGGGAACAGTATATACGTCTATAACGTCATATATTCTTACCTGAGGCAACCTAACATCTCGGATGCAATATTTGACAACATTCCTGGTCTGTCGAACCCTACCATCCGGAGGGAACAGTATATACGTCTATAACGTCATATATCCTAACCTAAGGCAACCTAACATCTCGGATGTAACATTTGACAACATTCCAGGCGTGTCGGTCCCTACGTCTCGGTGGTAACATTACATGCGTCTATAACGGTATATATCCTAATCTTAGGCAACCTAACATCTCGGATGTAACATTTTACAACATTCCAGGCGCCTCGGTCCCTACGTCTCGGTGGTAACGTTACATGCGTCTATAACGTTATATATCCTAACCTAAGGCAACCTAACATCTCGGATGCAATATTTGACAACATTCCTGGGCTGTGGAACCCTAATTCTCGGAGGGAACAGTATATACGTCTGTAACGTCATATATCCTAACCTAAGGCAACCTAACATCTCGGATGTAACATTTGACAACATTCCAGGCGTGTCGGTCCCTACGTCTCGATCGTAACATTACATGCGTCTATAACGTTATATATCCTAACCTAAGGCGACCTGACATCTCGGATGCAATATTTGACAACATTCCTGGCCCGTCGAACCCTACTTCTCGGAGGGAACAGTATATACGTCTATAACGTCATATATCCTCACCTAAGTCAACCTAACATCTCGGATGTAACATTTGACAACATTCCAGGCGTGTCGGTCCCTACGCCTCGGTGGTTACATTACATGCGTCTATAACGGTATATATCCTAACCTAAGGCAACCTAACATCTCGGATGCAATATTTGACAACATTCCTGGCCTGTCGAACCCTACTTCTCGGAGGGAACATTATATACGTCTGTAACGTCATATATCATAACCTAAGACAACCTAACATCTCGGATGTAACATTTGACAACATTCCAGGCGTGTCGGTCCCTACGTCTCGGTGGTAACATTACATGCGTCTATAATGTTATATATCCTAACCTAAGGCAACCTTACATCTCGGATGCAATATTTGACAACATTCCTGGCCTGTCGAACCCTACTTCTCGGAGGGAACATTCTATACGTCTGTAACGTCATATATCCTAACCTAAGACAACCTAACATCTCGGATGTAACATTTGACAACATTCCAGGCGTGTCGGTCCCTACGTCTCGGTGGTAACATTACATGCGTCTATAACGTTATATATCCTAACCTAAGGCATCCTAACATCTCGGATGCAATATTTGTCAACATTCCCGGCCTGTCGAACCCTACCATCCGGAGGGAACAGTATATACGTCTATAACGTCATATATCCTAACCTAAGGCAACCTAACATCTCGGATGTAACATTTGAAAACATTCCAGGCGTGTCGGTCCCTACGTCTCGGTGGTAACATTACATGCGTCTATAACGTTATATATCCTAACCTAAGGCAACCTAACATCTCGGATGCAATATTTGACAACATTCCTGGTCTGTCGAACCCTACCATCCGGAGGGAACAGTATATACGTCTATAACGTCATATATCCTAACCTAAGGCAACCTAACATCTCGGATGTAACATTTGACAACATTCCAGGCGTGTCGGTCCCTACGTCTCGGTGGTAACATTACATGCGTCTATAACGGTATATATCCTAATCTTAGGCAACCTAACATCTCGGATGTAACATTTTACAACATTCCAGGCGCCTCGGTCCCTACGTCTCGGTGGTAACGTTACATGCGTCTATAACGTTATATATCCTAACCTAAGGCAACCTAACATCTCGGATGCAATATTTGACAACATTCCTGGGCTGTCGAACCCTAATTCTCGGAGGGAACAGTATATACGTCTGTAACGTCATATATCCTAACCTAAGGCAACCTAACATCTCGGATCTAACATTTGACAACATTCCAGGCGTGACGGTTCCTACGTCTCGGTGGTAACATTACATGCGTCTATAACGTTATATATCCTAACCTAAGGCAACCTAACATCTCGGATGCAATATTTGACAACATTCCTGGCCTGTCGAACCCCACTTCTCGGAGGGAACATTCTATACGTCTGTAACGTCATATATCCTAACCTAAGACAACCTAACATATCGGATGTAACATTTGACAACATTCCAGGCGTGTCGGTCCCTACGTCTCGGTGGTAACATTACATGCGTCTATAACGTTATATATCCTAACCTAAGGCAACCTAACATCTCGGATGCAATATTTGTCAACATTCCCGGCCTGTCGAACCCTACCATCCGGAGGGAACAGTATATACGTCTATAACGTCATATATCCTAACCTAAGGCAACCTAACATCTCGGATGCAATATTTGACAACATTCCTGGCCTGTCGAACCCTACCTCTCGGTGGGAACAGTATATACGTCTATAACGATATATATCCGAACCTAAGGCAACCTAACATCTCGGATGTCACATTTGACAACATTCCAGGCGTGTCGGTCCCTACGTCTCGGTGGTAACATTAATGCGTCTAAAACGGCAACGTAACAACTCGGATGTAATATTTTACAACATTGCTGGCGTTTCGGACCCTACTTCTCGGTGGGAACAGTATATACGTCCATAACGTTATATATCCTAACCTAAGGCAACCTTACATCTCGGATGTAATATTCTACAACATTCCAGGCCTATCGAACCCTACTTCTCGGAGGGAACAGTATATACGTCTATAACGTCATATATTCTTACCTGAGGCAACCTAACATCTCGGATGCAATATTTGACAACATTCCTGGCCTGTCGAAACCTACTTCTCGGAGGGAACAGTATATACGTCTATAACGGTATATATCCTAATCTAAGGCAACCTAACATCTCGGATGCAATATTTGACAACATTCCTGGCCTGTCGAACACTACTTCTCGGAGGGAACAGTATATACGTCTGTAACGTCATATATCCTAACCTAAGGCAACCTAACATCTCGGATGTAACATTTGACAACATTCCAGGCGTGTCGGTCCCTACGTCTTGATCGTAACATTACATGCGTCTATAACGGTATATATCCTAATCTAAGGAAACCTAACATCTCGGATGCAATATTTGACAACATTCCTGGCCTGTCGAACCCTACTTCTCGGAGGGAACATTATATACGTCTGTAACGTCATATATCCTAACCTAAGACAACCTAACATCTCGGATGTAACATTTGACAACATTCCAGGCGTGTCGGTCCCTACGTCTCGGTGGTAACATTACATGCGTCTATAATGTTATATATCCTAACCTAAGGCAACCTAACATCTCGGATGCAATATTTGACAACATTCCTGGCCTGTCGAACCCCACTTCTCGGAGGGAACATTCTATACGTCTGTAACGTCATATATCCTAACCTAAGACAACCTAATATCTCGGATGTAACATTTGACAACATTCCAGGCGTGTCGGTCCCTACGTCTCGGTGGTAACATTACATGCGTCTATAACGTTATATATCCTAACCTAAGGCAACCTAACATCTCGGATGCAATATTTGTCAACATTCCCGGCCTGTCGAACCCTACCATCCGGAGGGAACAGTATATACGTCTATAACGTCATATATCCTAACCTAAGGCAACCTAACATCTCGGATGTAACATTTGAAAACATTCCAGGCGTGTCGGTCCCTACGTCTCGGTGGTAACATTACATGCGTCTATAACGTTATATATCCTAACCTAAGGCAACCTAACATCTCGGATGCAATATTTGACAACATTCCTGGTCTGTCGAACCCTACCATCCGGAGGGAACAGTATATACGTCTATAACGTCATATATCCTAACCTAAGGCAACCTAACATCTCGGATGTAACATTTGACAACATTCCAGGCGTGTCGGTCCCTACGTCTCGGTGGTAACATTACATGCGTCTATAACGGTATATATCCTAATCTTAGGCAACCTAACATCTCGGATGTAACATTTTACAACATTCCAGGCGCCTCGGTCCCTACGTCTCGGTGGTAACGTTACATGCGTCTATAACGTTATATATCCTAACCTAAGGCAACCTAACATCTCGGATGCAATATTTGACAACATTCCTGGGCTGTCGAACCCTAATTCTCGGAGGGAACAGTATATACGTCTGTAACGTCATATATCCTAACCTAAGGCAACCTAACATCTCGGATCTAACATTTGACAACATTCCAGGCGTGACGGTTCCTACGTCTCGGTGGTAACATTACATGCGTCTATAACGTTATATATCCTAACCTAAGGCAACCTAACATCTCGGATGCAATATTTGACAACATTCCTGGCCTGTCGAACCCTACCTCTCGGTGGGAATAGTATATACGTCTATAACGATATATATCCTAACCTAAGGCAACCTAACATCTCGGATGTCACATTTGACAACATTCCAGGCGTGTCGGTCCCTACGTCTCGGTGGTAACATTAATGCGTCTATAACGGCAACGTAACAACTCGGATGTAATATTTTACAACATTGCTGGCGTTTCGGACCCTACTTCTCGGTGGGAACAGTATATACGTCCATAACATTATATATCCTAACCTAAGGCAACCTTACATCTCGGATGTAATATTCTACAACATTCCAGGCGTGTCGGACCCTACTTCTCGGTGGTAACATTACATGCGTCTATAATGTTATATATCCTAACCTAAGGCAACCTAACATCTCGGATGCAATATTTGACAACATTCCTGGCCTGTCGAACCCCACTTCTCGGAGGGAACATTCTATACGTCTGTAACGTCATATATCCTAACCTAAGACAACCTAACATATCGGATGTAACATTTGACAACATTCCAGGCGTGTCGGTCCCTACGTCTCGGTGGTAACATTACATGCGTCTATAACGTTATATATCCTAACCTAAGGCAACCTAACATCTCGGATGCAATATTTGTCAACATTCCCGGCCTGTCGAACCCTACCATCCGGAGGGAACAGTATATACGTCTATAACGTCATATATCCTAACCTAAGGCAACCTAACATCTCGGATGCAATATTTGACAACATTCCTGGCCTGTCGAACCCTACCTCTCGGTGGGAACAGTATATACGTCTATAACGATATATATCCGAACCTAAGGCAACCTAACATCTCGGATGTCACATTTGACAACATTCCAGGCGTGTCGGTCCCTACGTCTCGGTGGTAACATTAATGCGTCTATAACGGCAACGTAACAACTCGGATGTAATATTTTACAACATTGCTGGCGTTTCGGACCCTACTTCTCGGTGGGAACAGTATATACGTCCATAACGTTATATATCCTAACCTAAGGCAAACTTACATCTCGGATGTAATATTCTACAACATTCCAGGCCTATCGAACCCTACTTCTCGGAGGGAACAGTATATACGTCTATAACGTCATATATTCTTACCTGAGGCAACCTAACATCTCGGATGCAATATTTGACAACATTCCTGGCCTGTCGAAACCTACTTCGCGGAGGGAACAGTATATACGTCTATAACGGTATATATCCTAATCTAAGGCAACCTAACATCTCGGATGCAATATTTGACAACATTCCTGGCCTGTCGAACACTACTTCTCGGAGGGAACAGTATATACGTCTGTAACGTCATATATCCTAACCTAAGGCAACCTAACATCTCGGATGTAACATTTGACAACATTCCAGGCGTGTCGGTCCCTACGTCTCGATCGTAACATTACATGCGTCTATAACGTTATATATCCTAACCTAAGGCGACCTGACATCTCGGATGCAATATTTGACAACATTCCTGGCCCGTCGAACCCTACTTCTCGGAGGGAACAGTATATACGTCTATAACGTCATATATCCTCACCTAAGTCAACCTAACATCTCGGATGTAACATTTGACAACATTCCAGGCGTGTCGGTCCCTACGCCTCGGTGGTTACATTACATGCGTCTATAACGGTATATATCCTAACCTAAGGCAACCTAACATCTCGGATGCAATATTTGACAACATTCCTGGCCTGTCGAACCGTACTTCTCGGAGGGAACAGTATATACGTCTATAACGTCATATATCCTAACCTGAGGCAACCTAACATCTCGGATGTAACATTTGACAACATTTCAGGCGTGTCGGTCCCTACGTCTCGGTGGTAACATTGCATGCGTCTATAACGTTATATATCCTAACCTAAGGCAACCTAACATCTCGGATGCAATATTTGACAACATTCCTGGCCTGTCGAACCCTACTTCTCGGAGGGAACAGTATATACGTCTATAACGGAATATATCATAATCTAAGGCAACCTAACATCTCGGATGCAATATTTGACAACATTCCTGGCCTGTCGAACCCTACTTCTCGGAGGGAACAGTATATACGTCTATAACGTCATATATTCTTACCTGAGGCAACCTAACATCTCGGATGCAATATTTGACAACATTCCTGGTCTGTCGAACCCTACCATCCGGAGGGAACAGTATATACGTCTATAACGTCATATATCCTAACCTAAGGCAACCTAACATCTCGGATGTAACATTTGACAACATTCCAGGCGTGTCGGTCCCTACGCCTCGGTGGTAACATTACATGCGTCTATAACGGTATATATCCTAATCTTAGGCAACCTAACATCTCGGATGTAACATTTTACAACATTCCAGGCGCCTCGGTCCCTACGTCTCGGTGGTAACGTTACATGCGTCTATAACGTTATATATCCTAACCTAAGGCAACCTAACATCTCGGATGCAATATTTGACAACATTCCTGGGCTGTCGAACCCTAATTCTCGGAGGGAACAGTATATACGTCTGTAACGTCATATATCCTAACCTAAGGCAACCTAACATCTCGGATGTAACATTTGACAACATTCCAGGCGTGTCGGTCCCTACGTCTCGATCGTAACATTACATGCGTCTATAACGTTATATATCCTAACCTAAGGCGACCTGACATCTCGGATGCAATATTTGACAACATTCCTGGCCCGTCGAACCCTACTTCTCGGAGGGAACAGTATATACGTCTATAACGTCATATATCCTCACCTAAGTCAACCTAACATCTCGGATGTAACATTTGACAACATTCCAGGCGTGTCGGTCCCTACGCCTCGGTGGTTACATTACATGCGTCTATAACGGTATATATCCTAACCTAAGGCAACCTAACATCTCGGATGCAATATTTGACAACATTCCTGGCCTGTCGAACCGTACTTCTCGGAGGGAACAGTATATACGTCTATAACGTCATATATCCTAACCTGAGGCAACCTAACATCTCGGATGTAACATTTGACAACATTTCAGGCGTGTCGGTCCCTACGTCTCGGTGGTAACATTGCATGCGTCTATAACGTTATATATCCTAACCTAAGGCAACCTAACATCTCGGATGCAATATTTGACAACATTCCTGGCCTGTCGAACCCTACTTCTCGGAGGGAACAGTATATACGTCTATAACGGTATATATCCTAATCTAAGGCAACCTAACATCTCGGATGCAATATTTGACAACATTCCTGGCCTGTCGAACACTACTTCTCGGAGGGAACAGTATATACGTCTGTAACGTCATATATCCTAACCTAAGGCAACCTAACATCTCGGATGTAACATTTGACAACATTCCAGGCGTGTCGGTCCCTACGTCTCGGTGGTAACATTACATGCGTCTATAACGTTATATATCCTAACCTAAGGCGACCTAACATCTCGGATGCAATATCTGACAACATTCCTGGCCCGTCGAACCCTACTTCTCGGAGGGAACAGTATATACGTCTATAACGTCATATATCCTAACCTAAGGCAACCTAACATCTCGGATGTAACATTTGACAACATTCCAGGCGTGTCGGTCCCTACGTCTCGGTGGTAACATTACATGCGTCTATAACGGTATATATCCTAATCTAAGGAAACCTAACATCTCGGATGCAATATTTGACAACATTCCTGGCCTGTCGAACCCTACTTCTCGGAGGGAACATTATATACGTCTGTAACGTCATATATCCTAACCTAAGACAACCTAACATCTCGGATGTAACATTTGACAACATTCCAGGCGTGTCGGTCCCTACGTCTCGGTGGTAACATTACATGCGTCTATAACGTTATATATCCTAACCTAAGGCAACCTAACATCTCGGATGCAATATTTGACAACATTCCTGGCCTGTCGAACCCCACTTCTCGGAGGGAACATTCTATACGTCTGTAACGTCATATATCCTAACCTAAGACAACCTAACATCTCGGATGTAACATTTGACAACATTCCAGGCGTGTCGGTCCCTACGTCTCGGTGGTAACATTACATGCGTCTATAACGTTATATATCCTAACCTAAGGCAACCTAACATCTCGGATGCAATATTTGTCAACATTCCCGGCCTGTCGAACCCTACCATCCGGAGGGAACAGTATATACGTCTATAACGTCATATATCCTAACCTAAGGCAACCTAACATCTCGGATGTAACATTTGAAAACATTCCAGGCGTGTCGGTCCCTACGTCTCGGTGGTAACATTACATGCGTCTATAACGTTATATATCCTAACCTAAGGCAACCTAACATCTCGGATGCAATATTTGACAACATTCCTGGTCTGTCGAACCCTACCATCCGGAGGGAACGGTATATACGTCTATAACGTCATATATCCTAACCTAAGGCAACCTAACATCTCGGATGTAACATTTGACAACATTCCAGGCGTGTCGGTCCCTACGTCTCGGTGGTAACATTACATGCGTCTATAACGGTATATATCCTAATCTTAGGCAACCTAACATCTCGGATGTAACATTTTACAACATTCCAGGCGCCTCGGTCCCTACGTCTCGGTGGTAACGTTACGTGCGTCTATAACGTTATATATCCTAACCTAAGGCAACCTAACATCTCGGATGCAATATTTGACAACATTCCTGGCCTGTCGAACCGTACTTCTCGGAGGGAACAGTATATACGTCTATAACGTCATATATCCTAACCTAAGGCAACCTAACATCTCGGATCTAACATTTGACAACATTCCAGGCGTGACGGTTCCTACGTCTCGGTGGTAACATTACATGCGTCTATAACGTTATATATCCTAACCTAAGGCAACCTAACATCTCGGATGCAATATTTGACAACATTCCTGGCCTGTCGAAACCTACTTCTCGGAGGGAACAGTATATACGTCTATAACGGTATATATCCTAATCTAAGGCAACCTAACATCTCGGATGCAATATTTGACAACATTCCTGGCCTGTCGAACACTACTTCTCGGAGGGAACAGTATATACGTCTGTAACGTCATATATCCTAACCTAAGGCAACCTAACATCTCGGATGTAACATTTGACAACATTCCAGGCGTGTCGGTCCCTACGTCTCGGTGGTAACATTACATGCGTCTATAACGTTATATATCCTAACCTAAGGCGACCTGACATCTCGGATGCAATATTTGACAACATTCCTGGCCCGTCGAACCCTACTTCTCGGAGGGAACAGTATATACGTCTATAACGTCATATATCCTCACCTAAGTCAACCTAACATCTCGGATGTAACATTTGACAACATTCCAGGCGTGTCGGTCCCTACGTCTCGGTGGTTACATTACATGCGTCTATAACGGTATATATCCTAACCTAAGGCAACCTAACATCTCGGATGCAATATTTGACAACATTCCTGGCCTGTCGAACCGTACTTCTCGGAGGGAACAGTATATACGTCTATAACGTCATATATCCTAACCTGAGGCAACCTAACATCTCGGATGTAACATTTGACAACATTTCAGGCGTGTCGGTCCCTACGTCTCGGTGGTAACATTGCATGCGTCTATAACGTTATATATCCTAACCTAAGGCAACCTAACATCTCGGATGCAATATTTGACAACATTCCTGGCCTGTCGAACCCTACTTCTCGGAGGGAACAGTATATACGTCTATAACGTCATGTATTCTTACCTGAGGCAACCTAACATCTCGGATGCAATATTTGACAACATTCCTGGCCTGTCGAACCCTACTTCTCGGAGGGAACAGTATATACGTCTATAACGTCATATATTCTTACCTGAGGCAACCTAACATCTCGGATGCAATATTTGACAACATTCCTGGCCTGTCGAACCCTACTTCTCGGAGGGAACAGTATATACGTCTATAACGGTATATATCCTAATCTAAGGCAACCTAACATCTCGGATGCAATATTTGACAACATTCCTGGCCTGTCGAACACTACTTCTCGGAGGGAACAGTATATACGTCTGTAACGTCATATACCCTAACCTAAGGCAACCTAACATCTCGGATGTAACATTTGACAACATTCCAGGCGTGTCGGTCCCTACGTCTCGGTGGTAACATTACATGCGTCTATAACGTTATATATCCTAACCCAAGGCGACCTAACATCTCGGATGCAATATCTGACAACATTCCTGGCCCGTCGAACCCTACTTCTCGGAGGGAACAGTATATACGTCTGTAACGTCATATATCCTAACCCAAGGCAACCTAACATCTCGGATGTAACATTTGACAACATTCCAGGCGTGTCGGTCCCTACGTCTCGGTGGTAACATTACATGCGTCTATAACGTTATATATCCTAACCTAAGGCGACCTAACATCTCGGATGCAATATCTGACAACATTCCTGGCCCGTCGAACCCTACTTCTCGGAGGGAACAGTATATACGTCTATAACGTCATATATCCTAACCTAAGGCAACCTAACATCTCGGATGTAATATTCTACAACATTCCAGGCGTGTCAAACCCTACTTCTCGGTGGGAACATTATATACGTCTATAACGGTATATATCATAATCTAAGGCAACCTAACATCTCGGATGCAATATTTGACAACATTCCTGGCCTGTCGAACCCTACTTCCCGGAGGGAACAGTATATACGTCTATAACGTCATATATCCTAACCTAAGGCAACCTAACATATCGGATGCAATATTTGACAACATTCCTGGCGTGTCGGTCCCTACGTCTCGGTGGTAACATTACATGCATCTATAACGTTATATATCCTAACCTAAGGCAACCTAACATCTCGGATGCAATATTTGACAACATTCCTGGGCTGTCGAACCCTAATTCTCGGAGGGAACAGTATATACGTCTGTAACGTCATATATCCTAACCTAAGGCAACCTAACATCTCGGATCTAACATTTGACAACATTCCAGGCGTGACGGTTCCTACGTCTCGGTGGTAACATTACATGCGTCTATAACGTTATATATCCTAACCTAAGGCAACCTAACATCTCGGATGCAATATTTGACAACATTCCTGGCCTGTCGAACCCTACCTCTCGGTGGGAATAGTATATACGTCTATAACGATATATATCCTAACCTAAGGCAACCTAACATCTCGGATGTCACATTTGACAACATTCCAGGCGTGTCGGTCCCTACGTCTCGGTGGTAACATTAATGCGTCTATAACGGCAACGTAACAACTCGGATGTAATATTTTACAACATTGCTGGCGTTTCGGACCCTACTTCTCGGTGGGAACAGTATATACGTCCATAACATTATATATCCTAACCTAAGGCAACCTTACATCTCGGATGTAATATTCTACAACATTCCAGGCGTGTCGGACCCTACTTCTCGGTGGTAACATTACATGCGTCTATAATGTTATATATCCTAACCTAAGGCAACCTAACATCTCGGATGCAATATTTGACAACATTCCTGGCCTGTCGAACCCCACTTCTCGGAGGGAACATTCTATACGTCTGTAACGTCATATATCCTAACCTAAGACAACCTAACATATCGGATGTAACATTTGACAACATTCCAGGCGTGTCGGTCCCTACGTCTCGGTGGTAACATTACATGCGTCTATAACGTTATATATCCTAACCTAAGGCAACCTAACATCTCGGATGCAATATTTGTCAACATTCCCGGCCTGTCGAACCCTACCATCCGGAGGGAACAGTATATACGTCTATAACGTCATATATCCTAACCTAAGGCAACCTAACATCTCGGATGCAATATTTGACAACATTCCTGGCCTGTCGAACCCTACCTCTCGGTGGGAACAGTATATACGTCTATAACGATATATATCCGAACCTAAGGCAACCTAACATCTCGGATGTCACATTTGACAACATTCCAGGCGTGTCGGTCCCTACGTCTCGGTGGTAACATTAATGCGTCTATAACGGCAACGTAACAACTCGGATGTAATATTTTACAACATTGCTGGCGTTTCGGACCCTACTTCTCGGTGGGAACAGTATATACGTCCATAACGTCATATATCCTAACCTAAGGCAACCTAACATCTCGGATGTAACATTTGACAACATTCCAGGCGTGTCGGTCCCTACGTCTCGGTGGTAACATTACATGCGTCTATAACGTTATATATCCTAACCTAAGGCGACCTAACATCTCGGATGCAATATCTGACAACATTCCTGGCCCGTCGAACCCTACTTCTCGGAGGGAACAGTATATACGTCTATAACGTCATATATCCTCACCTAAGTCAACCTAACATCTCGGATGTAACATTTGACAACATTCCAGGCGTGTCGGTCCCTACGCCTCGGTGGTTACATTACATGCGTCTATAACGGTATATATCCTAACCTAAGGCAACCTAACATCTCGGATGCAATATTTGACAACATTCCTGGCCTGTCGAACCGTACTTCTCGGAGGGAACAGTATATACGTCTATAACGTCATATATCCTAACCTGAGGCAACCTAACATCTCGGATGTAACATTTGACAACATTTCAGGCGTGTCGGTCCCTACGTCTCGGTGGTAACATTGCATGCGTCTATAACGTTATATATCCTAACCTAAGGCAACCTAACATCTCGGATGCAATATTTGACAACATTCCTGGCCTGTCGAACCCTACTTCTCGGAGGGAACAGTATATACGTCTATAACGGAATATATCATAATCTAAGGCAACCTAACATCTCGGATGCAATATTTGACAACATTCCTGGCCTGTCGAACCCTACTTCTCGGAGGGAACAGTATATACGTCTATAACGTCATATATTCTTACCTGAGGCAACCTAACATCTCGGATGCAATATTTGACAACATTCCTGGCCTGTCGAACCCTACTTCTCGGAGGGAACAGTATATACGTCTATAACGGTATATATCCTAATCTAAGGCAACCTAACATCTCGGATGCAATATTTGACAACATTCCTGGCCTGTCGAACACTACTTCTCGGAGGGAACAGTATATACGTCTGTAACGTCATATATCCTAACCTAAGGCAACCTAACATCTCGGATGTAACATTTGACAACATTCCAGGCGTGTCGGTCCCTACGTCTCGGTGGTAACATTACATGCGTCTATAACGTTATATATCCTAACCTAAGGCGACCTAACATCTCGGATGCAATATCTGACAACATTCCTGGCCCGTCGAACCCTACTTCTCGGAGGGAACAGTATATACGTCTATAACGTCATATATCCTAACCTAAGGCAACCTAACATCTCGGATGTAACATTTGACAACATTCCAGGCGTGTCGGTCCCTACGTCTCGGTGGTAACATTACATGCGTCTATAACGGTATATATCCTAATCTAAGGAAACCTAACATCTCGGATGCAATATTTGACAACATTCCTGGCCTGTCGAACCCTACTTCTCGGAGGGAACATTATATACGTCTGTAACGTCATATATCCTAACCTAAGACAACCTAACATCTCGGATGTAACATTTGACAACATTCCAGGCGTGTCGGTCCCTACGTCTCGGTGGTAACATTACATGCGTCTATAACGTTATATATCCTAACCTAAGGCAACCTAACATCTCGGATGCAATATTTGACAACATTCCTGGCCTGTCGAACCCCACTTCTCGGAGGGAACATTCTATACGTCTGTAACGTCATATATCCTAACCTAAGACAACCTAACATCTCGGATGTAACATTTGACAACATTCCAGGCGTGTCGGTCCCTACGTCTCGGTGGTAACATTACATGCGTCTATAACGTTATATATCCTAACCTAAGGCAACCTAACATCTCGGATGCAATATTTGTCAACATTCCCGGCCTGTCGAACCCTACCATCCGGAGGGAACAGTATATACGTCTATAACGTCATATATCCTAACCTAAGGCAACCTAACATCTCGGATGTAACATTTGAAAACATTCCAGGCGTGTCGGTCCCTACGTCTCGGTGGTAACATTACATGCGTCTATAACGTTATATATCCTAACCTAAGGCAACCTAACATCTCGGATGCAATATTTGACAACATTCCTGGTCTGTCGAACCCTACCATCCGGAGGGAACGGTATATACGTCTATAACGTCATATATCCTAACCTAAGGCAACCTAACATCTCGGATGTAACATTTGACAACATTCCAGGCGTGTCGGTCCCTACGTCTCGGTGGTAACATTACATGCGTCTATAACGGTATATATCCTAATCTTAGGCAACCTAACATCTCGGATGTAACATTTTACAACATTCCAGGCGCCTCGGTCCCTACGTCTCGGTGGTAACGTTACATGCGTCTATAACGTTATATATCCTAACCTAAGGCAACCTAACATCTCGGATGCAATATTTGACAACATTCCTGGCCTGTCGAACCGTACTTCTCGGAGGGAACAGTATATACGTCTATAACGTCATATATCCTAACCTAAGGCAACCTAACATCTCGGATCTAACATTTGACAACATTCCAGGCGTGACGGTTCCTACGTCTCGGTGGTAACATTACATGCGTCTATAACGTTATATATCCTAACCTAAGGCAACCTAACATCTCGGATGCAATATTTGACAACATTCCTGGCCTGTCGAAACCTACTTCTCGGAGGGAACAGTATATACGTCTATAACGGTATATATCCTAATCTAAGGCAACCTAACATCTCGGATGCAATATTTGACAACATTCCTGGCCTGTCGAACACTACTTCTCGGAGGGAACAGTATATACGTCTGTAACGTCATATATCCTAACCTAAGGCAACCTAACATCTCGGATGTAACATTTGACAACATTCCAGGCGTGTCGGTCCCTACGTCTCGGTGGTAACATTACATGCGTCTATAACGTTATATATCCTAACCTAAGGCGACCTGACATCTCGGATGCAATATTTGACAACATTCCTGGCCCGTCGAACCCTACTTCTCGGAGGGAACAGTATATACGTCTATAACGTCATATATCCTCACCTAAGTCAACCTAACATCTCGGATGTAACATTTGACAACATTCCAGGCGTGTCGGTCCCTACGTCTCGGTGGTTACATTACATGCGTCTATAACGGTATATATCCTAACCTAAGGCAACCTAACATCTCGGATGCAATATTTGACAACATTCCTGGCCTGTCGAACCGTACTTCTCGGAGGGAACAGTATATACGTCTATAACGTCATATATCCTAACCTGAGGCAACCTAACATCTCGGATGTAACATTTGACAACATTTCAGGCGTGTCGGTCCCTACGTCTCGGTGGTAACATTGCATGCGTCTATAACGTTATATATCCTAACCTAAGGCAACCTAACATCTCGGATGCAATATTTGACAACATTCCTGGCCTGTCGAACCCTACTTCTCGGAGGGAACAGTATATACGTCTATAACGTCATGTATTCTTACCTGAGGCAACCTAACATCTCGGATGCAATATTTGACAACATTCCTGGCCTGTCGAACCCTACTTCTCGGAGGGAACAGTATATACGTCTATAACGTCATATATTCTTACCTGAGGCAACCTAACATCTCGGATGCAATATTTGACAACATTCCTGGCCTGTCGAACCCTACTTCTCGGAGGGAACAGTATATACGTCTATAACGGTATATATCCTAATCTAAGGCAACCTAACATCTCGGATGCAATATTTGACAACATTCCTGGCCTGTCGAACACTACTTCTCGGAGGGAACAGTATATACGTCTGTAACGTCATATACCCTAACCTAAGGCAACCTAACATCTCGGATGTAACATTTGACAACATTCCAGGCGTGTCGGTCCCTACGTCTCGGTGGTAACATTACATGCGTCTATAACGTTATATATCCTAACCCAAGGCGACCTAACATCTCGGATGCAATATCTGACAACATTCCTGGCCCGTCGAACCCTACTTCTCGGAGGGAACAGTATATACGTCTGTAACGTCATATATCCTAACCCAAGGCAACCTAACATCTCGGATGTAACATTTGACAACATTCCAGGCGTGTCGGTCCCTACGTCTCGGTGGTAACATTACATGCGTCTATAACGTTATATATCCTAACCTAAGGCGACCTAACATCTCGGATGCAATATCTGACAACATTCCTGGCCCGTCGAACCCTACTTCTCGGAGGGAACAGTATATACGTCTATAACGTCATATATCCTAACCTAAGGCAACCTAACATCTCGGATGTAATATTCTACAACATTCCAGGCGTGTCAAACCCTACTTCTCGGTGGGAACATTATATACGTCTATAACGGTATATATCATAATCTAAGGCAACCTAACATCTCGGATGCAATATTTGACAACATTCCTGGCCTGTCGAACCCTACTTCCCGGAGGGAACAGTATATACGTCTATAACGTCATATATCCTAACCTAAGGCAACCTAACATATCGGATGCAATATTTGACAACATTCCTGGCGTGTCGGTCCCTACGTCTCGGTGGTAACATTACATGCATCTATAACGTTATATATCCTAACCTAAGGCAACCTAACATCTCGGATGAAATATTTGACAACATTCCTGGCCTGTCGAACCCTACTTCTCGGAGGGAACAGTATATACGTCTATAACGGTATATATCCTAATCTAAGGCAACCTAACATCTCGGATGCAATATTTGACAACATTCCTGGCCTGTCGAACACTACTTCTCGGAGGGAACAGTATATACGTCTGTAACGTCATATATCCTAACCTAAGGCAACCTAACATCTCGGATGTAACATTTGACAACATTCCAGGCGTGTCGGTCCCTACGTCTCGGTGGTAACATTACATGCGTCTATAACGTTATATATCCTAACCTAAGGCGACCTAACATCTCGGATGCAATATCTGACAACATTCCTGGCCCGTCGAACCCTACTTCTCGGAGGGAACAGTATATACGTCTATAACGTCATATATCCTAACCTAAGGCAACCTAACATCTCGGATGTAACATTTGACAACATTCCAGGCGTGTCGGTCCCTACGTCTCGGTGGTAACATTACATGCGTCTATAACGGTATATATCCTAATCTAAGGAAACCTAACATCTCGGATGCAATATTTGACAACATTCCTGGCCTGTCGAACCCTACTTCTCGGAGGGAACATTATATACGTCTGTAACGTCATATATCCTAACCTAAGACAACCTAACATCTCGGATGTAACATTTGACAACATTCCAGGCGTGTCGGTCCCTACGTCTCGGTGGTAACATTACATGCGTCTATAACGTTATATATCCTAACCTAAGGCAACCTAACATCTCGGATGCAATATTTGACAACATTCCTGGTCTGTCGAACCCTACCATCCGGAGGGAACAGTATATACGTCTATAACGTCATATATCCTAACCTAAGGCAACCTAACATCTCGGATGTAACATTTGACAACATTCCAGGCGTGTCGGTCCCTACGTCTCGGTGGTAACATTACATGCGTCTATAACGGTATATATCCTAATCTTAGGCAACCTAACATCTCGGATGTAACATTTTACAACATTCCAGGCGCCTCGGTCCCTACGTCTCGGTGGTAACGTTACATGCGTCTATAACGTTATATATCCTAACCTAAGGCAACCTAACATCTCGGATGCAATATTTGACAACATTCCTGGCCTGTCGAACCGTACTTCTCGGAGGGAACAGTATATACGTCTATAACGTCATATATCCTAACCTAAGGCAACCTAACATCTCGGATCTAACATTTGACAACATTCCAGGCGTGACGGTTCCTACGTCTCGGTGGTAACATTACATGCGTCTATAACGTTATATATCCTAACCTAAGGCAACCTAACATCTCGGATGCAATATTTGACAACATTCCTGGCCTGTCGAACCCTACCTCTCGGTGGGAACAGTATATACGTCTATAACGATATATATCCTAACCTAAGGCAACCTAACATCTCGGATGTCACATTTGACAACATTCCAGGCGTGTCGGTCCCTACGTCTCGGTGGTAACATTAATGCGTCTATAACGGCAACGTAACAACTCGGATGTAATATTTTACAACATTGCTGGCGTTTCGGACCATACTTCTCGGTGGGAACAGTATATGCGTCCATAACGTTATATATCCTAACCTAAGGCAACCTTACATCTCGGATGTAATATTCTACAACATTCCAGGCCTGTCGAACCCTACTTCTCGGAGGGAACAGTATATACGTCTATAACGTCATATATTCTTACCTGAGGCAACCTAACATCTCGGATGCAATATTTGACAACATTCCTGGCCTGTCGAAACCTACTTCTCGGAGGGAACAGTATATACGTCTATAACGGTATATATCCTAATCTAAGGCAACCTAACATCTCGGATGCAATATTTGACAACATTCCTGGCCTGTCGAACACTACTTCTCGGAGGGAACAGTATATACGTCTGTAACGTCATATATCCTAACCTAAGGCAACCTAACATCTCGGATGTAACATTTGACAACATTCCAGGCGTGTCGGTCCCTACGTCTCGGTGGTAACATTACATGCGTCTATAACGTTATATATCCTAACCTAAGGCGACCTGACATCTCGGATGCAATATTTGACAACATTCCTGGCCCGTCGAACCCTACTTCTCGGAGGGAACAGTATATACGTCTATAACGTCATATATCCTCACCTAAGTCAACCTAACATCTCGGATGCAATATTTGTCAACATTCCCGGCCTGTCGAACCCTACCATCCGGAGGGAACAGTATATACGTCTATAACGTCATATATCCTAACCTAAGGCAACCTAACATCTCGGATGTAACATTTGAAAACATTCCAGGCGTGTCGGTCCCTACGTCTCGATGGTAACATTACATGCGTCTATAACGTTATATATCCTAACCTAAGGCAACCTAACATCTCGGATGCAATATTTGACAACATTCCTGGTCTGTCGAACCCTACCATCCGGAGGGAACAGTATATACGTCTATAACGTCATATATCCTAACCTAAGGCAACCTAACATCTCGGATGTAACATTTGACAACATTCCAGGCGTGTCGGTCCCTACGTCTCGGTGGTAACATTACATGCGTCTATAACGGTATATATCCTAATCTTAGGCAACCTAACATCTCGGATGTAACATTTTACAACATTCCAGGCGCCTCGGTCCCTACGTCTCGGTGGTAACGTTACATGCGTCTATAACGTTATATATCCTAACCTAAGGCAACCTAACATCTCGGATGCAATATTTGACAACATTCCTGGCCTGTCGAACCGTACTTCTCGGAGGGAACAGTATATACGTCTATAACGTCATATATCCTAACCTAAGGCAACCTAACATCTCGGATCTAACATTTGACAACATTCCAGGCGTGACGGTTCCTACGTCTCGGTGGTGACATTACATGCGTCTATAACGTTATATATCCTAACCTAAGGCAACCTAACATCTCGGATGCAATATTTGACAACATTCCTGGCCTGTCGAACCCTACCTCTCGGTGGGAACAGTATATACGTCTATAACGATATATATCCTAACCTAAGGCAACCTAACATCTCGGATGTCACATTTGACAACATTCCAGGCGTGTCGGTCCCTACGTCTCGGTGGTAACATTAATGCGTCTATAACGGCAACGTAACAACTCGGATGTAATATTTTACAACATTGCTGGCGTTTCGGACCATACTTCTCGGTGGGAACAGTATATACGTCCATAACGTTATATATCCTAACCTAAGGCAACCTTACATCTCGGATGTAATATTCTACAACATTCCAGGCCTGTCGAACCCTACTTCTCGGAGGGAACAGTATATACGTCTATAACGTCATATATTCTTACCTGAGGCAACCTAACATCTCGGATGCAATATTTGACAACATTCCTGGCCTGTCGAAACCTACTTCTCGGAGGGAACAGTATATACGTCTATAACGGTATATATCCTAATCTAAGGCAACCTAACATCTCGGATGCAATATTTGACAACATTCCTGGCCTGTCGAACACTACTTCTCGGAGGGAACAGTATATACGTCTGTAACGTCATATATCCTAACCTAAGGCAACCTAACATCTCGGATGTAACATTTGACAACATTCCAGGCGTGTCGGTCCCTACGTCTCGGTGGTAACATTACATGCGTCTATAACGTTATATATCCTAACCTAAGGCGACCTGACATCTCGGATGCAATATTTGACAACATTCCTGGCCCGTCGAACCCTACTTCTCGGAGGGAACAGTATATACGTCTATAACGTCATATATCCTCACCTAAGTCAACCTAACATCTCGGATGTAACATTTGACAACATTCCAGGCGTGTCGGTCCCTACGTCTCGGTGGTTACATTACATGCGTCTATAACGGTATATATCCTAACCTAAGGCAACCTAACATCTCGGATGCAATATTTGACAACATTCCTGGCCTGTCGAACCGTACTTCTCGGAGGGAACAGTATATACGTCTATAACGTCATATATCCTAACCTGAGGCAACCTAACATCTCGGATGTAACATTTGACAACATTTCAGGCGTGTCGGTCCCTACGTCTCGGTGGTAACATTGCATGCGTCTATAACGTTATATATCCTAACCTAAGGCAACCTAACATCTCGGATGCAATATTTGACAACATTCCTGGCCTGTCGAACCCTACTTCTCGGAGGGAACAGTATATACGTCTATAACGTCGTGTATTCTTACCTGAGGCAACCTAACATCTCGGATGCAATATTTGACAACATTCCTGGCCTGTCGAACCCTACTTCTCGGAGGGAACAGTATATACGTCTATAACGTCATATATTCTTACCTGAGGCAACCTAACATCTCGGATGCAATATTTGACAACATTCCTGGCCTGTCGAACCCTACTTCTCGGAGGGAACAGTATATACGTCTATAACGGTATATATCCTAATCTAAGGCAACCTAACATCTCGGATGCAATATTTGACAACATTCCTGGCCTGTCGAACACTACTTCTCGGAGGGAACAGTATATACGTCTGTAACGTCATATATCCTAAACTAAGGCAACCTAACATCTCGGATGTAACATTTGACAACATTCCAGGCGTGTCGGTCCCTACGTCTCGGTGGTAACATTACATGCGTCTATAACGTCATGTATTCTTACCTGAGGCAACCTAACATCTCGGATGCAATATTTGACAACATTCCAGGCGTGTCGGTCCCTACGTCTCGGTGGTAACATTACATGCGTCTATAACGTTATATATCCTAACCTAAGGCGACCTGACATCTCGGATGCAATATTTGACAACATTCCTGGCCCGTCGAACCCTACTTCTCGGAGGGAACAGTATATACGTCTATAACGTCATATATCCTCACCTAAGTCAACCTAACATCTCGGATGTAACATTTGACAACATTCCAGGCGTGTCGGTCCCTACGTCTCGGTGGTTACATTACATGCGTCTATAACGGTATATATCCTAACCTAAGGCAACCTAACATCTCGGATGCAATATTTGACAACATTCCTGGCCTGTCGAACCGTACTTCTCGGAGGGAACAGTATATACGTCTATAACGTCATATATCCTAACCTGAGGCAACCTAACATCTCGGATGTAACATTTGACAACATTTCAGGCGTGTCGGTCCCTACGTCTCGGTGGTAACATTGCATGCGTCTATAACGTTATATATCCTAACCTAAGGCGACCTGACATCTCGGATGCAATATTTGACAACATTCCTGGCCCGTCGAACCCTACTTCTCGGAGGGAACAGTATATACGTCTATAACGTCATATATCCTCACCTAAGTCAACCTAACATCTCGGATGCAATATTTGTCAACATTCCCGGCCTGTCGAACCCTACCATCCGGAGGGAACAGTATATACGTCTATAACGTCATATATCCTAACCTAAGGCAACCTAACATCTCGGATGTAACATTTGAAAACATTCCAGGCGTGTCGGTCCCTACGTCTCGATGGTAACATTACATGCGTCTATAACGTTATATATCCTAACCTAAGGCAACCTAACATCTCGGATGCAATATTTGACAACATTCCTGGTCTGTCGAACCCTACCATCCGGAGGGAACAGTATATACGTCTATAACGTCATATATCCTAACCTAAGGCAACCTAACATCTCGGATGTAACATTTGACAACATTCCAGGCGTGTCGGTCCCTACGTCTCGGTGGTAACATTACATGCGTCTATAACGGTATATATCCTAATCTTAGGCAACCTAACATCTCGGATGTAACATTTTACAACATTCCAGGCGCCTCGGTCCCTACGTCTCGGTGGTAACGTTACATGCGTCTATAACGTTATATATCCTAACCTAAGGCAACCTAACATCTCGGATGCAATATTTGACAACATTCCTGGCCTGTCGAACCGTACTTCTCGGAGGGAACAGTATATACGTCTATAACGTCATATATCCTAACCTAAGGCAACCTAACATCTCGGATCTAACATTTGACAACATTCCAGGCGTGACGGTTCCTACGTCTCGGTGGTGACATTACATGCGTCTATAACGTTATATATCCTAACCTAAGGCAACCTAACATCTCGGATGCAATATTTGACAACATTCCTGGCCTGTCGAACCCTACCTCTCGGTGGGAACAGTATATACGTCTATAACGATATATATCCTAACCTAAGGCAACCTAACATCTCGGATGTCACATTTGACAACATTCCAGGCGTGTCGGTCCCTACGTCTCGGTGGTAACATTAATGCGTCTATAACGGCAACGTAACAACTCGGATGTAATATTTTACAACATTGCTGGCGTTTCGGACCATACTTCTCGGTGGGAACAGTATATACGTCCATAACGTTATATATCCTAACCTAAGGCAACCTTACATCTCGGATGTAATATTCTACAACATTCCAGGCCTGTCGAACCCTACTTCTCGGAGGGAACAGTATATACGTCTATAACGTCATATATTCTTACCTGAGGCAACCTAACATCTCGGATGCAATATTTGACAACATTCCTGGCCTGTCGAAACCTACTTCTCGGAGGGAACAGTATATACGTCTATAACGGTATATATCCTAATCTAAGGCAACCTAACATCTCGGATGCAATATTTGACAACATTCCTGGCCTGTCGAACACTACTTCTCGGAGGGAACAGTATATACGTCTGTAACGTCATATATCCTAACCTAAGGCAACCTAACATCTCGGATGTAACATTTGACAACATTCCAGGCGTGTCGGTCCCTACGTCTCGGTGGTAACATTACATGCGTCTATAACGTTATATATCCTAACCTAAGGCGACCTGACATCTCGGATGCAATATTTGACAACATTCCTGGCCCGTCGAACCCTACTTCTCGGAGGGAACAGTATATACGTCTATAACGTCATATATCCTCACCTAAGTCAACCTAACATCTCGGATGTAACATTTGACAACATTCCAGGCGTGTCGGTCCCTACGTCTCGGTGGTTACATTACATGCGTCTATAACGGTATATATCCTAACCTAAGGCAACCTAACATCTCGGATGCAATATTTGACAACATTCCTGGCCTGTCGAACCGTACTTCTCGGAGGGAACAGTATATACGTCTATAACGTCATATATCCTAACCTGAGGCAACCTAACATCTCGGATGTAACATTTGACAACATTTCAGGCGTGTCGGTCCCTACGTCTCGGTGGTAACATTGCATGCGTCTATAACGTTATATATCCTAACCTAAGGCAACCTAACATCTCGGATGCAATATTTGACAACATTCCTGGCCTGTCGAACCCTACTTCTCGGAGGGAACAGTATATACGTCTATAACGTCGTGTATTCTTACCTGAGGCAACCTAACATCTCGGATGCAATATTTGACAACATTCCTGGCCTGTCGAACCCTACTTCTCGGAGGGAACAGTATATACGTCTATAACGTCATATATTCTTACCTGAGGCAACCTAACATCTCGGATGCAATATTTGACAACATTCCTGGCCTGTCGAACCCTACTTCTCGGAGGGAACAGTATATACGTCTATAACGGTATATATCCTAATCTAAGGCAACCTAACATCTCGGATGCAATATTTGACAACATTCCTGGCCTGTCGAACACTACTTCTCGGAGGGAACAGTATATACGTCTGTAACGTCATATATCCTAAACTAAGGCAACCTAACATCTCGGATGTAACATTTGACAACATTCCAGGCGTGTCGGTCCCTACGTCTCGGTGGTAACATTACATGCGTCTATAACGTCATGTATTCTTACCTGAGGCAACCTAACATCTCGGATGCAATATTTGACAACATTCCAGGCGTGTCGGTCCCTACGTCTCGGTGGTAACATTACATGCGTCTATAACGTTATATATCCTAACCTAAGGCGACCTGACATCTCGGATGCAATATTTGACAACATTCCTGGCCCGTCGAACCCTACTTCTCGGAGGGAACAGTATATACGTCTATAACGTCATATATCCTCACCTAAGTCAACCTAACATCTCGGATGTAACATTTGACAACATTCCAGGCGTGTCGGTCCCTACGTCTCGGTGGTTACATTACATGCGTCTATAACGGTATATATCCTAACCTAAGGCAACCTAACATCTCGGATGCAATATTTGACAACATTCCTGGCCTGTCGAACCGTACTTCTCGGAGGGAACAGTATATACGTCTATAACGTCATATATCCTAACCTGAGGCAACCTAACATCTCGGATGTAACATTTGACAACATTTCAGGCGTGTCGGTCCCTACGTCTCGGTGGTAACATTGCATGCGTCTATAACGTTATATATCCTAACCTAAGGCAACCTAACATCTCGGATGCAATATTTGACAACATTCCTGGCCTGTCGAACCCTACTTCTCGGAGGGAACAGTATATACGTCTATAACGTCGTGTATTCTTACCTGAGGCAACCTAACATCTCGGATGCAATATTTGACAACATTCCTGGCCTGTCGAACCCTACTTCTCGGAGGGAACAGTATATACGTCTATAACGTCATATATTCTTACCTGAGGCAACCTAACATCTCGGATGCAATATTTGACAACATTCCTGGCCTGTCGAACCCTACTTCTCGGAGGGAACAGTATATACGTCTATAACGGTATATATCCTAATCTAAGGCAACCTAACATCTCGGATGCAATATTTGACAACATTCCTGGCCTGTCGAACACTACTTCTCGGAGGGAACAGTATATACGTCTGTAACGTCATATATCCTAAACTAAGGCAACCTAACATCTCGGATGTAACATTTGACAACATTCCAGGCGTGTCGGTCCCTACGTCTCGGTGGTAACATTACATGCGTCTATAACGTCATGTATTCTTACCTGAGGCAACCTAACATCTCGGATGCAATATTTGACAACATTCCCGGCCTGTCGAACCCTACCATCCGGAGGGAACAGTATATACGTCTATAACGTCATATATCCTAACCTAAGGCAACCTAACATCTCGGATGTAACATTTGAAAAAGTTCCAGGCGTGTCGGTCCCTACGTCTCGGTGGTAACATTACATGCGTCTATAACGTTATATATACTAACCTAAGGCAACCTAACATCTCGGATGCAATATTTGACAACATTCCTGGTCTGTCGAACCCTACCATCCGGAGGGAACAGTATATACGTCTATAACGTCATATATCCTAACCTAAGGCAACCTAACATCTCGGATGTAACATTTGACAACATTCCAGGCGTGTCGGTCCCTACGTCTCGGTGGTAACATTACATGCGTCTATAACGGTATATATCCTAATCTTAGGCAACCTAACATCTCGGATGTAACATTTTACAACATTCCAGGCGCCTCGGTCCCTACGTCTCGGTGGTAACGTTACATGCGTCTATAACGTTATATATCCTAACCTAAGGCAACCTAACATCTCGGATGCAATATTTGACAACATTCCTGGCCTGTCGAACCGTACTTCTCGGAGGGAACAGTATATACGTCTATAACGTCATATATCCTAACCTAAGGCAACCTAACATCTCGGATCTAACATTTGACAACATTCCAGGCGTGACGGTTCCTACGTCTCGGTGGTAACATTACATGCGTCTATAACGTTATATATCCTAACCTAAGGCAACCTAACATCTCGGATGCAATATTTGACAACATTCCTGGCCTGTCGAACCCTACCTCTCGGTGGGAACAGTATATACGTCTATAACGATATATATCCTAACCTAAGGCAACCTAACATCTCGGATGTCACATTTGACAACATTCCAGGCGTGTCGGTCCCTACGTCTCGGTGGTAACATTAATGCGTCTATAACGGCAACGTAACAACTCGGATGTAATATTTTACAACATTGCTGGCGTTTCGGACCATACTTCTCGGTGGGAACAGTATATACGTCCATAACGTTATATATCCTAACCTAAGGCAACCTTACATCTCGGATGTAATATTCTACAACATTCCAGGCCTGTCGAACCCTACTTCTCGGAGGGAACAGTATATACGTCTATAACGTCATATATTCTTACCTGAGGCAACCTAACATCTCGGATGCAATATTTGACAACATTCCTGGCCTGTCGAAACCTACTTCTCGGAGGGAACAGTATATACGTCTATAACGGTATATATCCTAATCTAAGGCAACCTAACATCTCGGATGCAATATTTGATAACATTCCTGGCCTGTCGAACACTACTTCTCGGAGGGAACAGTATATACGTCTGTAACGTCATATATCCTAACCTAAGGCAACCTAACATCTCGGATGTAACATTTGACAACATTCCAGGCGTGTCGGTCCCTACGTCTCGGTGGTAACATTACATGCGTCTATAACGTTATATATCCTAACCTAAGGCGACCTGACATCTCGGATGCAATATTTGACAACATTCCTGGCCCGTCGAACCCTACTTCTCGGAGGGAACAGTATATACGTCTATAACGTCATATATCCTCACCTAAGTCAACCTAACATCTCGGATGTAACATTTGACAACATTCCAGGCGTGTCGGTCCCTACGTCTCGGTGGTTACATTACATGCGTCTATAACGGTATATATCCTAACCTAAGGCAACCTAACATCTCGGATGCAATATTTGACAACATTCCTGGCCTGTCGAACCGTACTTCTCGGAGGGAACAGTATATACGTCTATAACGTCATATATCCTAACCTGAGGCAACCTAACATCTCGGATGTAACATTTGACAACATTTCAGGCGTGTCGGTCCCTACGTCTCGGTGGTAACATTGCATGCGTCTATAACGTTATATATCCTAACCTAAGGCAACCTAACATCTCGGATGCAATATTTGACAACATTCCTGGCCTGTCGAACCCTACTTCTCGGAGGGAACAGTATATACGTCTATAACGTCATGTATTCTTACCTGAGGCAACCTAACATCTCGGATGCAATATTTGACAACATTCCTGGCCTGTCGAACCCTACTTCTCGGAGGGAACAGTATATACGTCTATAACGTCATATATTCTTACCTGAGGCAACCTAACATCTCGGATGCAATATTTGACAACATTCCTGGCCTGTCGAACCCTACTTCTCGGAGGGAACAGTATATACGTCTATAACGGTATATATCCTAATCTAAGGCAACCTAACATCTCGGATGCAATATTTGACAACATTCCTGGCCTGTCGAACACTACTTCTCGGAGGGAACAGTATATACGTCTGTAACGTCATATATCCTAACCTAAGGCAACCTAACATCTCGGATGTAACATTTGACAACATTCCAGGCGTGTCGGTCCCTACGTCTCGGTGGTAACATTACATGCGTCTATAGCGTTATATATCCTAACCTAAGGCGACCTAACATCTCGGATGCAATATCTGACAACATTCCTGGCCCGTCGAACCCTACTTCTCGGAGGGAACAGTATATACGTCTGTAACGTCATATATCCTAACCTAAGGCAACCTAACATCTCGGATGTAACATTTGACAACATTCCAGGCGTGTCGGTCCCTACGTCTCGGTGGTAACATTACATGCGTCTATAACGTTATATATCCTAACCTAAGGCGACCTAACATCTGGGATGCAATATCTGACAACATTCCTGGCCCGTCGAACCCTACTTCTCGGAGGGAACAGTATATACGTCTATAACGTCATATATCCTAACCTAAGGCAACCTAACATCTCGGATGTAACATTTGACAACATTCCAGGCGTGTCGGTCCCTACGTCTCGGTGGTAACATTACATGCGTCTATAACGGTATATATCCTAATCTAAGGCAACCTAACATCTCGGATGCAATATTTGACAACATTCCTGGCCTGTCGAACCCTACTTCTCGGAGGGAACATTATATACGTCTGTAACGTCATATATCCTCACCTAAGACAAGCTAACATCTCGGATGTAACATTTGACAACATTCCAGGCGTGTCGGTCCCTACGTCTCGGTGGTAACATTACATGCGTCTATAATGTTATATATCCTAACCTAAGGCGACCTGACATCTCGGATGCAATATTTGACAACATTCCTGGCCCGTCGAACCCTACTTCTCGGAGGGAACAGTATATACGTCTATAACGTCATATATCCTCACCTAAGTCAACCTAACATCTCGGATGTAACATTTAACAACATTCCAGGCGTGTCGGTCCCTACGTCTCGGTGGTTACATTACATGCGTCTATAACGGTATATATCCTAACCTAAGGCAACCTAACATCTCGGATGCAATATTTGACAACATTCCTGGCCTGTCGAACCGTACTTCTCGGAGGGAACAGTATATACGTCTATAACGTCATATATCCTAACCTGAGGCAACCTAACATCTCGGATGTAACATTTGACAACATTTCAGGCGTGTCGGTCCCTACGTCTCGGTGGTAACATTGCATGCGTCTATAACGTTATATATCCTAACCTAAGGCAACCTAACATCTCGGATGCAATATTTGACAACATTCCTGGCCTGTCGAACCCTACTTCTCGGAGGGAACAGTATATACGTCTATAACGTCATGTATTCTTACCTGAGGCAACCTAACATCTCGGATGCAATATTTGACAACATTCCTGGCCTGTCGAACCCTACTTCTCGGAGGGAACAGTATATACGTCTATAACGTCATATATTCTTACCTGAGGCAACCTAACATCTCGGATGCAATATTTGACAACATTCCTGGCCTGTCGAACCCTACTTCTCGGAGGGAACAGTATATACGTCTATAACGGTATATATCCTAATCTAAGGCAACCTAACATCTCGGATGCAATATTTGACAACATTCCTGGCCTGTCGAACACTACTTCTCGGAGGGAACAGTATATACGTCTGTAACGTCATATATCCTAAACTAAGGCAACCTAACATCTCGGATGTAACATTTGACAACATTCCAGGCGTGTCGGTCCCTACGTCTCGGTGGTAACATTACATGCGTCTATAATGTTATATATCCTAACCTAAGGCAACCTAACATCTCGGATGCAATATTTGACAACATTCCTGGCCTGTCGAACCCTACTTCTCGGAGGGAACATTCTATACGTCTGTAATGTCATATATCCTAACCTAAGACAACCTACCATCTCGGATGTAACATTTGACAACATTCCAGGCGTGTCGGTCCCTACGTCTCGGTGGTAACATTACATGCGTCTATAACGTTATATATCCTAACCTAAGGCAACCTAACATCTCGGATGCAATATTTGTCAACATTCCCGGCCTGTCGAACCCTACCATCCGGAGGGAACAGTATATACGTCTATAACGTCATATATCCTAACCTAAGGCAACCTAACATCTCGGATGTAACATTTGAAAACATTCCAGGCGTGTCGGTCCCTACGTCTCGGTGGTAGCATTACATGCGTCTATAACGGTATATATCCTAACCTAAGGCAACCTAACATCTCGGATGCAATATTTGACAACATTCCTGGCCTGTCGAACCGTACTTCTCGGAGGGAACAGTATATACGTCTATAACGTCATATATCCTAACCTGAGGCAACCTAACATCTCGGATGTAACATTTGACAACATTTCAGGCGTGTCGGTCCCTACGTCTCGGTGGTAACATTGCATGCGTCTATAACGTTATATATCCTAACCTAAGGCAACCTAACATCTCGGATGCAATATTTGACAACATTCCTGGCCTGTCGAACCCTACTTCTCGGAGGGAACAGTATATACGTCTATAACGTCATGTATTCTTACCTGAGGCAACCTAACATCTCGGATGCAATATTTGACAACATTCCTGGCCTGTCGAACCCTACTTCTCGGAGGGAACAGTATATACGTCTATAACGTCATATATTCTTACCTGAGGCAACCTAACATCTCGGATGCAATATTTGACAACATTCCTGGCCTGTCGAACCCTACTTCTCGGAGGGAACAGTATATACGTCTATAACGGTATATATCCTAATCTAAGGCAACCTAACATCTCGGATGCAATATTTGACAACATTCCTGGCCTGTCGAACACTACTTCTCGGAGGGAACAGTATATACGTCTGTAACGTCATATATCCTAACCTAAGGCAACCTAACATCTCGGATGTAACATTTGACAACATTCCAGGCGTGTCGGTCCCTACGTCTCGGTGGTAACATTACATGCGTCTATAGCGTTATATATCCTAACCTAAGGCGACCTAACATCTCGGATGCAATATCTGACAACATTCCTGGCCCGTCGAACCCTACTTCTCGGAGGGAACAGTATATACGTCTGTAACGTCATATATCCTAACCTAAGGCAACCTAACATCTCGGATGTAACATTTGACAACATTCCAGGCGTGTCGGTCCCTACGTCTCGGTGGTAACATTACATGCGTCTATAACGTTATATATCCTAACCTAAGGCGACCTAACATCTGGGATGCAATATCTGACAACATTCCTGGCCCGTCGAACCCTACTTCTCGGAGGGAACAGTATATACGTCTATAACGTCATATATCCTAACCTAAGGCAACCTAACATCTCGGATGTAACATTTGACAACATTCCAGGCGTGTCGGTCCCTACGTCTCGGTGGTAACATTACATGCGTCTATAACGGTATATATCCTAATCTAAGGCAACCTAACATCTCGGATGCAATATTTGACAACATTCCTGGCCTGTCGAACCCTACTTCTCGGAGGGAACATTATATACGTCTGTAACGTCATATATCCTCACCTAAGACAAGCTAACATCTCGGATGTAACATTTGACAACATTCCAGGCGTGTCGGTCCCTACGTCTCGGTGGTAACATTACATGCGTCTATAATGTTATATATCCTAACCTAAGGCGACCTGACATCTCGGATGCAATATTTGACAACATTCCTGGCCCGTCGAACCCTACTTCTCGGAGGGAACAGTATATACGTCTATAACGTCATATATCCTCACCTAAGTCAACCTAACATCTCGGATGTAACATTTAACAACATTCCAGGCGTGTCGGTCCCTACGTCTCGGTGGTTACATTACATGCGTCTATAACGGTATATATCCTAACCTAAGGCAACCTAACATCTCGGATGCAATATTTGACAACATTCCTGGCCTGTCGAACCGTACTTCTCGGAGGGAACAGTATATACGTCTATAACGTCATATATCCTAACCTGAGGCAACCTAACATCTCGGATGTAACATTTGACAACATTTCAGGCGTGTCGGTCCCTACGTCTCGGTGGTAACATTGCATGCGTCTATAACGTTATATATCCTAACCTAAGGCAACCTAACATCTCGGATGCAATATTTGACAACATTCCTGGCCTGTCGAACCCTACTTCTCGGAGGGAACAGTATATACGTCTATAACGTCATGTATTCTTACCTGAGGCAACCTAACATCTCGGATGCAATATTTGACAACATTCCTGGCCTGTCGAACCCTACTTCTCGGAGGGAACAGTATATACGTCTATAACGTCATATATTCTTACCTGAGGCAACCTAACATCTCGGATGCAATATTTGACAACATTCCTGGCCTGTCGAACCCTACTTCTCGGAGGGAACAGTATATACGTCTATAACGGTATATATCCTAATCTAAGGCAACCTAACATCTCGGATGCAATATTTGACAACATTCCTGGCCTGTCGAACACTACTTCTCGGAGGGAACAGTATATACGTCTGTAACGTCATATATCCTAAACTAAGGCAACCTAACATCTCGGATGTAACATTTGACAACATTCCAGGCGTGTCGGTCCCTACGTCTCGGTGGTAACATTACATGCGTCTATAATGTTATATATCCTAACCTAAGGCAACCTAACATCTCGGATGCAATATTTGACAACATTCCTGGCCTGTCGAACCCTACTTCTCGGAGGGAACATTCTATACGTCTGTAATGTCATATATCCTAACCTAAGACAACCTACCATCTCGGATGTAACATTTGACAACATTCCAGGCGTGTCGGTCCCTACGTCTCGGTGGTAACATTACATGCGTCTATAACGTTATATATCCTAACCTAAGGCAACCTAACATCTCGGATGCAATATTTGTCAACATTCCCGGCCTGTCGAACCCTACCATCCGGAGGGAACAGTATATACGTCTATAACGTCATATATCCTAACCTAAGGCAACCTAACATCTCGGATGTAACATTTGAAAACATTCCAGGCGTGTCGGTCCCTACGTCTCGGTGGTAGCATTACATGCGTCTATAACGTTATATATCCTAACCTAAGGCAACCTAACATCTCGGATGCAATATTTGACAACATTCCTGGTCTGTCGAACCCTACCATCCGGAGGGAACAGTATATACGTCTATAACGTCATATATCCTAACCTAAGGCAACCTAACATCTCGGATGTAACATTTGACAACATTCCAGGCGTGTCGGTCCCTACGTCTCGGTGGTAACATTACATGCGTCTATAACGGTATATATCCTAATCTTAGGCAACCTAACGTCTCGGATGTAACATTTTACAACATTCCAGGCGCCTCGGTCACTACGTCTCGGTGGTAACGTTACATGCGTCTATAACGTTATATATCCTAACCTAAGGCAACCTAACATCTCGGATGCAATATTTGACAACATTCCTGGGCTGTCGAACCCTAATTCTCGGAGGGAACAGTATATACGTCTGTAACGTCATATATCCTAACCTAAGGCAACCTAACATCTCGGATCTAACATTTGACAACATTCCAGGCGTGACGGTTCCTACGTCTCGGTGGTAACATTACATGCGTCTATAACGTTATATATCCTAACCTAAGGCAACCTAACATCTCGGATGCAATATTTGACAACATTCCTGGCCTGTCGAACCCTACCTCTCGGTGGGAACAGTATATACGTCTATAACGATATATATCCTAACCTAAGGCAACCTAACATCTCGGATGTCACATTTGACAACATTCCAGGCGTGTCGGTCCCTACGTCTCGGTGGTAACATTAATGCCTCTATAACGGCAACGTAACAACTCGGATCTAATATTTTACAACATTGCTGGCGTTTCGGACCCTACTTCTCGGTGGGAACAGTATATACGTCCATAACGTTATATATCCTAACCTAAGGCAACCTTACATCTCGGATGTAATATTCTACAACATTCCAGGCGTGTCGGACCCTACTTCTCGGTGGTAACATTACATGCGTCTATAATGTTATATATCCTAACCTAAGGCAACCTAACATCTCGGATGCAATATTTGACAACATTCCTGGCCTGTCGAACCCCACTTCTCGGAGGGAACATTCTATACGTCTGTAACGTCATATATCCTAACCTAAGACAACCTAACATCTCGGATGTAACATTTGACAACATTCCAGGCGTGTCGGTCCCTACGTCTCGGTGGTAACATTACATGCGTCTATAACGTTATATATCCTAACCTAAGGCAACCTAACATCTCGGATGCAATATTTGTCAACATTCCCGGCCTGTCGAACCCTACCATCCGGAGAGAACAGTATATACGTCTATAACGTCATATATCCTAACCTAAGGCAACCTAACATCTCGGATGCAATATTTGACAACATTCCTGGCCTGTCGAACCCTACCTCTCGGTGGGAACAGTATATACGTCTATAACGATATATATCCTAACCTAAGGCAACCTAACATCTCGGATGTCACATTTGACAACATTCCAGGCGTGTCGGTCCCTACGTCTCGGTGGTAACATTAATGCGTCTATAACGGCAACGTAACAACTCGGATGTAATATTTTACAACATTGCTGGCGTTTCGGACCATACTTCTCGGTGGGAACAGTATATACGTCCATAACGTTATATATTCTAACCTAAGGCAACCTTACATCTCGGATGTAATATTCTACAACATTCCAGGCCTGTCGAACCCTACTTCTCGGAGGGAACAGTATATACGTCTATAACGTCATATATTCTTACCTGAGGCAACCTAACATCTCGGATGCAATATTTGACAACATTCCTGGCCTGTCGAAACCTACTTCTCGGAGGGAACAGTATATACGTCTATAACGGTATATATCCTAATCTAAAGCAACCTAACATCTCGGATGCAATATTTGACAACATTCCTGGCCTGTCGAACACTACTTCTCGGAGGGAACAGTATATACGTCTGTAACGTCATATATCCTAACCTAAGGCAACCTAACATCTCGGATGTAACATTTGACAACATTCCAGGCGTGTCGGTCCCTACGTCTCGGTGGTTACATTACATGCGTCTATAACGGTATATATCCTAACCTAAGGCAACCTAACATCTCGGATGCAATATTTGACAACATTCCTGGCCTGTCGAACCGTACTTCTCGGAGGGAACAGTATATACGTCTATAACGTCATATATCCTAACCTGAGGCAACATAACATCTCGGATGTAACATTTGACAACATTTCAGGCGTGTCGGTCCCTACGTCTCGGTGGTAACATTGCATGCGTCTATAACGTTATATATCCTAACCTAAGGCAACCTAACATCTCGGATGCAATATTTGACAACATTCCTGGCCTGTCGAACCCTACTTCTCGGAGGGAACAGTATATACGTCTATAACGTCATGTATTCTTACCTGAGGCAACCTAACATCTCGGATGCAATATTTGACAACATTCCTGGCCTGTCGAACCCTACTTCTCGGAGGGAACAGTATATACGTCTATAACGTCATATATTCTTACCTGAGGCAACCTAACATCTCGGATGCAATATTTGACAACATTCCTGGCCTGTCGAACCCTACTTCTCGGAGGGAACAGTATATACGTCTATAACGGTATATATCCTAATCTAAGGCAACCTAACATCTCGGATGCAATATTTGACAACATTCCTGGCCTGTCGAACACTACTTCTCGGAGGGAACAGTATATACGTCTGTAACGTCATATATCCTAACCTAAGGCAACCTAACATCTCGGATGTAACATTTGACAACATTCCAGGCGTGTCGGTCCCTACGTCTCGGTGGTAACATTACATGCGTCTATAGCGTTATATATCCTAACCTAAGGCGACCTAACATCTCGGATGCAATATCTGACAACATTCCTGGCCCGTCGAACCCTACTTCTCGGAGGGAACAGTATATACGTCTATAACGTCATATATCCTAACCTAAGGCAACCTAACATCTCGGATGTAACATTTGACAACATTCCAGGCGTGTCGGTCCCTACGTCTCGGTGGTAACATTACATGCGTCTATAACGGTATATATCCTAATCTAAGGCAACCTAACATCTCGGATGCAATATTTGACAACATTCCTGGCCTGTCGAACCCTACTTCTCGGAGGGAACATTATATACGCCTGTAACGTCATATATCCTCACCTAAGACAAGCTAACATCTCGGATGTAACATTTGACAACATTCCAGGCGTGTCGGTCCCTACGTCTCGGTGGTAACATTACATGCGTCTATAATGTTATATATCCTAACCTAAGGCAACCTAACATCTCGGATGCAATATTTGACAACATTCCTGGCCTGTCGAACCCTACTTCTCGGAGGGAACATTCTATACGTCTGTAATGTCATATATCCTAACCTAAGACAACCTACCATCTCGGATGTAACATTTGACAACATTCCAGGCGTGTCGGTCCCTACGTGTCGGTGGTAACATTACATGCGTCTATAACGTTATATATCCTAACCTAAGGCAACCTAACATCTCGGATGCAATATTTGACAACATTCCTGGGCTGTCGAACCCTAATTCTCGGAGGAAACAGTATATACGTCTGTAACGTCATATATCCTAACCTAAGGCAACCTAACATCTCGGATCTAACATTTGACAACATTCCAGGCGTGACGGTTCCTACGTCTCGGTGGTAACATTACATGCGTCTATAACGTTATATATCCTAACCTAAGGCAACCTAACATCTCGGATGCAATATTTGACAACATTCCTGGCCTGTCGAACCCTACCTCTCGGTGGGAACAGTATATACGTCTATAACGATATATATCCTAACCTAAGGCAACCTAACATCTCGGATGTCACATTTGACAACATTCCAGGCGTGTCGGTCCCTACGTCTCGGTGGTAACATTAATGCGTCTATAACGGCAACGTAACAACTCGGATGTAATATTTTACAACATTGCTGGCGTTTCGGACCCTACTTCTCGATGGGAACAGTATATACGTCCATAACGTTATATATCCTAACCTAAGGCAACCTTACATCTCGGATGCAATATTTGACAACATTCCTGGCCTGTCGAACCCTACTTCTCGGAGGGAACAGTATATACGTCTATAACGTCATATATTCTTACCTGAGGCAACCTAACACCTCGGATGCAATATTTGACAACATTCCTGGCCTGTCGAACCCTACTTCTCGGAGGGAACAGTATATACGTCTATAACGTCATATATTGTTACCTGAGGCAACCTAACATCTCGGATGCAATATTTGACAACATACCTGGCCTGTCGAACCCTACTTCTCGGAGGGAACAGTATATACGTCTATAACGGTATATATCCTAATCTAAGGCAACCTAACATCTCGGATGCAATATTTGACAACATTCCTGGCCTGTCGAACACTACTTCTCGGAGGGAACAGTATATACGTCTGTAACGTCATATATCCTAACCTAAGGCAACCTAACATCTTGGATGTAACATTTGACAACATTCCAGGCGTGTCGGTCCCTACGTCTCGGTGGTAACATTACATGCGTCTATAACGTTGTATATCCTAACCTAAGGCGACCTAACATCTCGGATGCAATATTTGACAACATTCCTGGCCCGTCGAACCCTACTTCTCGGAGGGAACAGTATATACGTCTATAACGTCATATATCCTAACCTAAGGCAACCTAACATCTCGGATGTAACATTTGACAACATTCCTGGCCTGTCGAACCCTACGTCTCGGTGGTAACATTAATGCGTCTATAACGGCAACGTAACAACTCGGATGTAATATTTTACAACATTGCTGGCGTTTCGGACCCTACTTCTCGGTGGGAACAGTATATACGTCGGTAACGTTATATATCCTAACCTAAGGCAACCTTACATCTCGGATGTAATATTCTACAACATTCCAGGCGTTTCAAACCCTACTTCTCGGTGGGAACATTATATACGTCTATAACGTTGTATATCCTAATCTAAGGCAACCTAACATCTCGGATGCAATATTTGACAACATTCCTGGCCTGTCGAACCCTACTTCTCGGAGGGAACAGTATATACGTCTATAACGGTATATATCATAATCTAAGGCAACCTAACATCTCGGATGCAATATTTGACAACATTCCTGGCCTGTCGAACCCTACTTCCCGGAGGGAACAGTATATACGTCTGTAACGTCATATATCCTAACCTAAGGCAACCTAACATATCGGATGCAATATTTGACAACATTCCTGGCGTGTCGGTCCCTACGTCTCGGTGGTAACATTACATGCATCTATAACGTTATATATCCTAACCTAAGGCAACCTAACATCTCGGATGAAATATTTGACAACATTCCTGGCCTGTCGAACCCTACTTCTCGGAGGGAACAGTATATACGTCTATAACGTCATATATTCTTACCTGAGGCAACCTAACATCTCGGATGCAATATTTGACAACATTCCTGGCCTGTCGAAACCTACTTCTCGGAGGGAACAGTATATACGTCTATAACGGTATATATCCTAATCTAAGGCAACCTAACATCTCGGATGCAATATTTGACAACATTCCTGGCCTGTCGAACACTACTTCTCGGAGGGAACAGTATATACGTCTGTAACGTCATATATCCTAACCTAAGGCAACCTAACATCTCGGATGTAACATTTGACAACATTCCAGGCGTGTCGGTCCCTACGTCTCGGTGGTAACATTACATGCGTCTATAACGTTATATATCCTAACCTAAGGCGACCTGACATCTCGGATGCAATATTTGACAACATTCCTGGCCCGTCGAACCCTACTTCTCGGAGGGAACAGTATATACGTCTATAACGTCATATATCCTAACCTAAGTCAACCTAACATCTCGGATGTAACATTTGACAACATTCCAGGCGTGTCGGTCCCTACGTCTCGGTGGTTACATTACATGCGTCTATAACGGTATATATCCTAACCTAAGGCAACCTAACATCTCGGATGCAATATTTGACAACATTCCTGGCCTGTCGAACCGTACTTCTCGGAGGGAACAGTATATACGTCTATAACGTCATATATCCTAACCTGAGGCAACCTAACATCTCGGATGTAACATTTGACAACATTTCAGGCGTGTCGGTCCCTACGTCTCGGTGGTAACATTGCATGCGTCTATAACGTTATATATCCTAACCTAAGGCAACCTAACATCTCGGATGCAATATTTGACAACATTCCCGGCCTGTCGAACCCTACTTCTCGGAGGGAACAGTATATACGTCTATAACGTCATGTATTCTTACCTGAGGCAACCTAACATCTCGGATGCAATATTTGACAACATTCCTGGCCTGTCGAACCCTACTTCTCGGAGGGAACAGTATATACGTCTATAACGTCATATATTCTTACCTGAGGCAACCTAACATCTCGGATGCAATATTTGACAACATTCCTGGCCTGTCGAACCCTACTTCTCGGAGGGAACAGTATATACGTCTATAACGGTATATATCCTAATCTAAGGCAACCTAACATCTCGCATGCAATATTTGACAACATTCCTGGCCTGTCGAACACTACTTCTCGGAGGGAACAGTATATACGTCTGTAACGTCATATATCCTAACCTAAGGCAACCTAACATCTCGGATGTAACATTTGACAACATTCCAGGCGTGTCGGTCCCTACGTCTCGGTGGTAACATTACATGCGTCTATAGCGTTATATATCCTAACCTAAGGCGACCTAACATCTCGCATGCAATATCTGACAACATTCCTGGCCCGTCGAACCCTACTTCTCGGAGGGAACAGTATATACGTCTATAACGTCATATATCCTAACCTGAGGCAACCTAACATCTCGGATGTAACATTTGACAACATTTCAGGCGTGTCGGTCCCTACGTCTCGGTGGTAACATTGCATGCGTCTATAACGTTATATATCCTAACCTAAGGCAACCTAACATCTCGGATGCAATATTTGACCACATTCCTGGCCTGTCGAACCCTACTTCTCGGAGGGAACAGTATATACGTCTATAACGTCATGTATTCTTACCTGAGGCAACCTAACATCTCGGATGTAACATTTGACAACATTCCAGGCGTGTCGGTCCCTACGTCTCGGTGGTAACATTACATGCGTCTATAGCGTTATATATCCTAACCTAAGGCGACCTAACATCTCGCATGCAATATCTGACAACATTCCTGGCCCGTCGAACCCTACTTCTCGGAGGGAACAGTATATACGTCTATAACGGTATATATCATAATCTAAGGCAACCTAACATCTCGGATGCAATATTTGACAACATTCCTGGCCTGTCGAACCCTACTTCCCGGAGGGAACAGTATATACGTCTGTAACGTCATATATCCTAACCTAAGGCAACCTAACATATCGGATGCAATATTTGACAACATTCCTGGCGTGTCGGTCCCTACGCCTCGGTGGTAACATTACATGCATCTATAACGTTATATATCCTAACCTAAGGCAACCTAACATCTCGGATGAAATATTTGACAACATTCCTGGCCTGTCGAACCCTACTTCTCGGAGGGAACAGTATATACGTCTATAACGTCATATATTCTTACCTGAGGCAACCTAACATCTCGGATGCAATATTTGACAACATTCCTGGCCTGTCGAAACCTACTTCTCGGAGGGAACAGTATATACGTCTATAACGGTATATATCCTAATCTAAGGCAACCTAACATCTCGGATGCAATATTTGACAACATTCCTGGCCTGTCGAACACTACTTCTCGGAGGGAACAGTATATACGTCTGTAACGTCATATATCCTAACCTAAGGCAACCTAACATCTCGGATGTAACATTTGACAACATTCCAGGCGTGTCGGTCCCTACGTCTCGGTGGTAACATTACATGCGTCTATAACGTTATATATCCTAACCTAAGGCAACCTAACATCTCGGATGCAATATTTGACAACATTCCTGGCCTGTCGAACCGTACTTCTCGGAGGGAACAGTATATACGTCTATAACGTCATATATCCTAACCTGAGGCAACCTAACATCTCGGATGTAACATTTGACAACATTTCAGGGGTGTCGGTCCCTACGTCTCGGTGGTAACATTGCATGCGTCTATAACGTTATATATCCTAACCTAAGGCAACCTAACATCTCGGATGCAATATTTGACAACATTCCTGGCCTGTCGAACCCTACTTCTCGGAGGGAACAGTATATACGTCTATAACGTCATGTATTCTTACCTGAGGCAACCTAACATCTCGGATGCAATATTTGACAACATTCCTGGCCTCTCGAACCCTACTTCTCGGAGGGAACAGTATATAGGTCTATAACGTCATATATTCTTACCTGAGGCAACCTAACATCTCGGATGCAATATTTGACAACATTCCAGGCGTGTCAAACCCTACTTCTCGGTGGGAACATTATATACGTCTATAACGTTGTATATCCTAATCTAAGGCAACCTAACATCTCGGATGCAATATTTGACAACATTCCTGGCCTGTCGAACCCTACTTCTCGGAGGGAACAGTATATACGTCTATAACGTCATATATTCTTACCTGAGGCAACCTAACATCTCGGATGCAATATTTGACAACATTCCTGGCCTGTCGAAACCTACTTCTCGGAGGGAACAGTATATACGTCTATAACGGTATATATCCTAATCTAAGGCAACCTAACATCTCGGATGCAATATTTGACAACATTCCTGGCCTGTCGAACACTACTTCTCGGAGGGAACAGTATATACGTCTGTAACGTCATATATCCTAACCTAAGGCAACCTAACATCTCGGATGTAACATTTGACAACATTCCAGGCGTGTCGGTCCCTACGTCTCGGTGGTAACATTACATGCGTCTATAACGTTATATATCCTAACCTAAGGCGACCTGACATCTCGGATGCAATATTTGACAACATTCCTGGCCTGTCGAACCGTACTTCTCGGAGGGAACAGTATATACGTCTATAACGTCATATATCCTAACCTGAGGCAACCTAACATCTCGGATGTAACATTTGACAACATTTCAGGCGTGTCGGTCCCTACGTCTCGGTGGTAACATTGCATGCGTCTATAACGTTATATATCCTAACCTAAGGCAACCTAACATCTCGGATGCAATACTTGACAACATTCCTGGCCTGTCGAACCCTACTTCTCGGAGGGAACAGTATATACGTCTATAACGTCATGTATTCTTACCTGAGGCAACCTAACATCTCGGATGCAATATTTGACAACATTCCTGGCCTGTCGAACCCTACTTCTCGGAGGGAACAGTATATACGTCTATAACGTCATATATTCTTACCTGAGGCAACCTAACATCTCGGATGCAATATTTGACAACATTCCTGGCCTGTCGAACCCTACTTCTCGGAGGGAACAGTATATACGTCTATAACGGTATATATCCTAATCTAAGGCAACCTAACATCTCGCATGCAATATTTGACAACATTCCTGGCCTGTCGAACACTACTTCTCGGAGGGAACAGTATATACGTCTGTAACGTCATATATCCTAACCTAAGGCAACCTAACATCTCGGATGTAACATTTGACAACATTCCAGGCGTGTCGGTCCCTACGTCTCGGTGGTAACATTACATGCGTCTATAGCGTTATATATCCTAACCTAAGGCGACCTAACATCTCGCATGCAATATCTGACAACATTCCTGGCCCGTCGAACCCTACTTCTCGGAGGGAACAGTATATACGTCTGTAACGTCATATATCCTAACCTAAGGCAACCTAACATCTCGGATGTAACATTTGACAACATTCCAGGCGTGTCGGTCCCTACGTCTCGGTGGTAACATTACATGCGTCTATAACGTTATATATCCTAACCTAAGGCGACCTGACATCTCGGATGCAATATTTGACAACATTCCTGGCCCGTCGAACCCTACTTCTCGGAGGGAACAGTATATACGTCTATAACGTCATATATCCTAACCTAAGTCAACCTAACATCTCGGATGTAACATTTGACAACATTCCAGGCGTGTCGGTCCCTGCGTCTCGGTGGTTACATTACATGCGTCTATAACGGTATATATCCTAACCTAAGGCAACCTAACATCTCGGATGCAATATTTGACAACATTCCTGGCCTGTCGAACCGTACTTCTCGGAGGGAACAGTATATACGTCTATAACGTCATATATCCTAACCTGAGGCAACCTAACATCTCGGATGTAACATTTGACAACATTTCAGGCGTGTCGGTCCCTACGTCTCGGTGGTAACATTGCATGCGTCTATAACGTTATATATCCTAACCTAAGGCAACCTAACATCTCGGATGCAATATTTGACAACATTCCTGGCCTGTCGAACCCTACTTCTCGGAGGGAACAGTATATACGTCTATAACGTCATGTATTCTTACCTGAGGCAACCTAACATCTTGGATGCAATATTTGACAACATTCCTGGCCTGTCGAACCCTACTTCTCGGAGGGAACAGTATATACGTCTATAACGTCATATATTCTTACCTGAGGCAACCTAACATCTCGGATGCAATATTTGACAACATTCCTGGCCTGTCGAACCCTACTTCTCGGAGGGAACAGTATATACGTCTATAACGGTATATATCCTAACCTAAGGCGACCTAACATCTCGCATGCAATATCTGACAACATTCCTGGCCCGTCGAACCCTACTTCTCGGAGGGAACAGTATATACGTCTATAACGGTATATATCATAATCTAAGGCAACCTAACATCTCGGATGCAATATTTGACAACATTCCTGGCCTGTCGAACCCTACTTCCCGGAGGGAACAGTATATACGTCTGTAACGTCATATATCCTAACCTAAGGCAACCTAACATATCGGATGCAATATTTGACAACATTCCTGGCGTGTCGGTCCCTACGTCTCGGTGGTAACATTACATGCATCTATAACGTTATATATCCTAACCTAAGGCAACCTAACATCTCGGATGAAATATTTGACAACATTCCTGGCCTGTCGAACCCTACTTCTCGGAGGGAACAGTATATACGTCTATAACGTCATATATTCTTACCTGAGGCAACCTAACATCTCGGATGCAATATTTGACAACATTCCTGGCCTGTCGAAACCTACTTCTCGGAGGGAACAGTATATACGTCTATAACGGTATATATCCTAATCTAAGGCAACCTAACATCTCGGATGCAATATTTGACAACATTCCTGGCCTGTCGAACACTACTTCTCGGAGGGAACAGTATATACGTCTGTAACGTCATATATCCTAACCTAAGGCAACCTAACATCTCGGATGTAACATTTGACAACATTCCAGGCGTGTCGGTCCCTACGTCTCGGTGGTAACATTACATGCGTCTATAACGTTATATATCCTAACCTAAGGCGACCTGACATCTCGGATGCAATATTTGACAACATTCCTGGCCCGTCGAACCCTACTTCTCGGAGGGAACAGTATATACGTCTATAACGTCATATATCCTAACCTAAGTCAACCTAACATCTCGGATGTAACATTTGACAACATTCCAGGCGTGTCGGTCCCTACGTCTCGGTGGTTACATTACATGCGTCTATAACGGTATATATCCTAACCTAAGGCAACCTAACATCTCGGATGCAATATTTGACAACATTCCTGGCCTGTCGAACCGTACTTCTCGGAGGGAACAGTATATACGTCTATAACGTCATATATCCTAACCTGAGGTAACCTAACATCTCGGATGTAACATTTGACAACATTTCAGGCGTGTCGGTCCCTACGTCTCGGTGGTAACATTGCATGCGTCTATAACGTTATATATCCTAACCTAAGGCAACCTAACATCTCGGATGCAATATTTGACAACATTCCTGGCCTGTCGAACCCTACTTCTCGGAGGGAACAGTATATACGTCTATAACGTCATGTATTCTTACCTGAGGCAACCTAACATCTCGGATGCAATATTTGACAACATTCCTGGCCTGTCGAACCCTACTTCTCGGAGGGAACAGTATATACGTCTATAACGTCATATATTCTTACCTGAGGCAACCTAACATCTCGGATGCAATATTTGACAACATTCCTGGCCTGTCGAACCCTACTTCTCGGAGGGAACAGTATATACGTCTATAACGGTATATATCCTAATCTAAGGCAACCTAACATCTCGCATGCAATATTTGACAACATTCCTGGCCTGTCGAACACTACTTCTCGGAGGGAACAGTATATACGTCTGTAACGTCATATATCCTAACCTAAGGCAACCTAACATCTCGGATGTAACATTTGACAACATTCCAGGCGTGTCGGTCCCTACGTCTCGGTGGTAACATTACATGCGTCTATAGCGTTATATATCCTAACCTAAGGCGACCTAACATCTCGCATGCAATATCTGACAACATTCCTGGCCCGTCGAACCCTACTTCTCGGAGGGAACAGTATATACGTCTGTAACGTCATATATCCTAACCTAAGGCAACCTAACATCTCGGATGTAACATTTGACAACATTCCAGGCGTGTCGGTCCCTACGTCTCGGTGGTAACATTACATGCGTCTATAACGTTATATATCCTAACCTAAGGCGACCTAACATCTCGGATGCAATATCTGACAACATTCCTGGCCCGTCGAACCCTACTTCTCGGAGGGAACAGTATATACGTCTATAACGTCACATATCCTAACCTAAGGCAACCTAACATCTCGGATGTAACATTTGACAACATTCCAGGCGTGTCGGTCCCTACGTCTCGGTGGTAGCATTACATGCGTCTATAACGGTATATATCCTAATCTAAGGCAACCTAACATCTCGGATGCAATATTTGACAACATTCCTGGCCTGTCGAACCCTACTTCTCGGAGGGAACATTATATACGTCTGTAACGTCATATATCCTCACCTAAGGCAACCTAACATCTCGGATGTAACATTTGACAACATTCCAGGCGTGTCGGTCCCTACGTCTCGGTGGTAACATTACATGCGTCTATAATGTTATATATCCTAACCTAAGGCAACCTAACATCTCGGATGCAATATTTGTCAACATTCCCGGCCTGTCGAACCCTACCATCCGGAGGGAACAGTATATACGTCTATAACGTCATATATCCTAACCTAAGGCAACCTAACATCTCGGATGTAACATTTGAAAACATTCCAGGCGTGTCGGTCCCTACGTCTCGGTGGTAGCATTACATGCGTCTATAACGTTATATATCCTAACCTAAGGCAACCTAACATCTCGGATGCAATATTTGACAACATTCCTGGTCTGTCGAACCCTACCATCCGGAGGGAACAGTATATACGTCTATAACGTCATATATCCTAACCTAAGGCAACCTAACATCTCGGATGTAACATTTGACAACATTCCAGGCGTGTCGGTCCCTACGTCTCGGTGGTAACATTACATGCGTCTATAACGGTATATATCCTAATCTTAGGCAACCTAACGTCTCGGATGTAACATTTTACAACATTCCAGGCGCCTCGGTCCCTACGTCTCGGTGGTAACGTTACATGCGTCTATAACGTTATATATCCTAACCTAAGGCAACCTAACATCTCGGATGCAATATTTGACAACATTCCTGGGCTGTCGAACCCTAATTCTCGGAGGGAACAGTATATACGTCTGTAACGTCATATATCCTAACCTAAGGCAACCTAACATCTCGGATCTAACATTTGACAACATTCCAGGCGTGACGGTTCCTACGTCTCGGTGGTAACATTACATGCATCTATAACGTTATATATCCTAACCTAAGGCAACCTAACATCTCGGATGCAATATTTGACAACATTCCTGGCCTGTCGAACCCTACCTCTCGGTGGGAACAGTATATACGTCTATAACGATATATATCCTAACCTAAGGCAACCTAACATCTCGGATGTCACATTTGACAACATTCCAGGCGTGTCGGTCCCTACGTCTCGGTGGTAACATTAATGCGTCTATAACGTTATATATCCTAACCTAAGGCGACCTGACATCTCGGATGCAATATTTGACAACATTCCTGGCCCGTCGAACCCTACTTCTCGGAGGGAACAGTATATACGTCTATAACGTCATATATCCTAACCTAAGTCAACCTAACATCTCGGATGTAACATTTGACAACATTCCAGGCGTGTCGGTCCCTACGTCTCGGTGGTAACATTACATGCGTCTATAACGGTATATATCCTAACCTAAGGCAACCTAACATCTCGGATGCAATATTTGACAACATTCCTGGCCTGTCGAACCGTACTTCTCGGAGGGAACAGTATATACGTCTATAACGTCATATATCCTAACCTGAGGCAACCTAACATCTCGGATGTAACATTTGACAACATTTCAGGCGTGTCGGTCCCTACGTCTCGGTGGTAACATTACATGCGTCTATAACGTTATATATCCTAACCTAAGGCAACCTAACATCTCGGATGCAATATTTGACAACATTCCTGGTCTGTCGAACCCTACCATCCGGAGGGAACAGTATATACGTCTATAACGTCATATATCCTAACCTAAGGCAACCTAACATCTCGGATGTAACATTTGACAACATTCCAGGCGTGTCGGTCCCTACGTCTCGGTGGTAACATTACATGCGTCTATAACGGTATATATCCTAATCTTAGGCAACCTAACGTCTCGGATGTAACATTTTACAACATTCCAGGCGCCTCGGTCCCTACGTCTCGGTGGTAACGTTACATGCGTCTATAACGTTATATATCCTAATCTAAGGCAACCTAACATCTCGGATGCAATATTTGACAACATTCCTGGCCTGTCGAACACTACTTCTCGGAGGGAACAGTATATACGTCTGTAACGTCATATATCCTAACCTAAGGCAACCTAACATCTTGGATGTAACATTTGACAACATTCCAGGCGTGTCGGTCCCTACGTCTCGGTGGTAACATTACATGCGTCTATAACGTTATATATCCTAACCTAAGGCGACCTAACATCTCGGATGCAATATTTGAAAACATTCCTGGCCCGTCGAACCCTACTTCTCGGAGGGAACAGTATATACGTCTATAACGTCATATATCCTAACCTAAGGCAACCTAACATCTCGGATGTAACATTTGACAACATTCCTGGCCTGTCGAACCCTACTTCTCGGAGGGAACATTCTATACGTCTGTAACGTCATATATCCTAACCTAAGACAACCTAACATCTCGGATGTAACATTTCACAACATTCCAGGCGTGTCGGTCCCTACGTCTCGGTGGTAACATTACATGCGTCTATAACGTTATATATCCTAACCTAAGACAACCTAACATCTCGGATGTCACATTTGACAACATTCCAGGCGTGTCGGTCCCTACGTCTCGGTGGTTACATTACATGCGTCTATAACGGTATATATCCTAACCTAAGGCAACCTAACATCTCGGATGCAATATTTGACAACATTCCGGGCCTGTCGAACCGTACTTCTCGGAGGGAACAGTATATACGTCTATAACGTCATATATCCTAACCTGAGGCAACCTAACATCTCGGATGTAACATTTGACAACATTTCAGGCGTGTCGGTCCCTACGTCTCGGTGGTAACATTGCATGCGTCTATAACGTTATATATCCTAACCTAAGGCAACCTAACATCTCGGATGCAATATTTGACAACATTCCTGGCCTGTCGAACCCTACTTCTCGGAGGAAACAGTATATACGTCTATAACGTCATATATTCTTACCTGTGGCAACCTAACATCTCGGATGCAATATTTGACAACATTCCTGGCCTGTCGAAACCTACTTCCCGGAGGGAACAGTATATACGTCTATAACGGTATATATCCTAATCTAAGGCAACCTAACATCTCGGATGCAATATTTGACAACATTCCTGGCCTGTCGAACACTACTTCTCGGAGGGAACAGTATATACGTCTGTAACGTCATATATCCTAACCTAAGGCAACCTAACATCTCGGATGTAACATTTGACAACATTCCAGGCGTGTCGGTCCCTACGTCTCGGTGGTAACATTACATGCGTCTATAACGTTATATATCCTAACCTAAGGCGACCTGACATCTCGGATGCAATATTTGACAACATTCCTGGCCCGTCGAACCCTACTTCTCGGAGGGAACAGTATATACGTCTATAACGTTATATGTTCTTACCTGAGGCAACCTAACATCTCGGATGTAACATTTGACAACATTCCAGGCGTGTCGGTCCCTACGTCTCGGTGGTAACATTACATGCGTCTATAACGTTATATATCCTAACCTAAGACAACCTAACATCTCGGATGTCACATTTGACAACATTCCAGGCGTGTCGGTCCCTACGTCTCGGTGGTTACATTACATGCGTCTATAACGGTATATATCCTAACCTAAGGCAACCTAACATCTCGGATGCAATATTTGACAACTTTCCTGGCCTGTCGAACCGTACTTCTCGGAGGGAACAGTATATACGTCTATAACGTCATATATCCTAACCTGAGGCAACCTAACATCTCGGATGTAACATTTGACAACATTTCAGGCGTGTCGGTCCCTACGTCTCGGTGGTAACATTGCATGCGTCTATAACGTTATATATCCTAACCTAAGGCAACCTAACATCTCGGATGCAATATTTGACAACATTCCTGGCCTGTCGAACCCTACTTCTCGGAGGGAACAGTATATACGTCTATAACGTCATATATTCTTACCTGAGGCAACCTAACATCTCGGATGCAATATTTGACAACATTCCTGGCCTGTCGAAACCTACTTCCCGGAGGGAACAGTATATACGTCTATAACGGTATATATCCTAATCTAAGGCAACCTAACATCTCGGATGCAATATTTGACAACATTCCTGGCCTGTCGAACACTACTTCTCGGAGGGAACAATATATACGTCTGTAACGTCATATATCCTAACCTAAGGCAACCTAACATCTCGGATGTAACATTTGACAACATTCCAGGCGTGTCGGTCCCTACGTCTCGGTGGTAACATTACATGCGTCTATAACGTTATATATCCTAACCTAAGGCAACCTAACATCTCGGATGCAATATTTGACAACATTCCTGGCCTGTCGAACCCTACTTCTCGGAGGGAACAGTATATACGTCTATAACGTCATGTATTCTTACCTGAGGCAACCTAACATCTCGGATGCAATATTTGACAACATTCCTGGCCTGTCGAACCCTACTTCTCGGAGGGAACAGTATATACGTCTATAACGGTATATATCCTAATCTAAGGCAACCTAACATCTCGGATGCAATATTTGACAACATTCCTGGCCTGTCGAACACTACTTCTCGGAGGGAACAGTATATACGTCTGTAACGTCATATATCCTAACCTAAGGCAACCTAACATCTCGGATGTAACATTTGACAACATTCCAGGCGTGTCGAACCGTACTTCTCGGAGGGAACAGTATATACGTCTATAACGTCATATATCCTAACCTGAGGCAACCTAACATCTCGGATGTAACATTTGACAACATTTCAGGCGTGTCGGTCCCTACGTCTCGGTGGTAACATTGCATGCGTCTATAACGTTATATATCCTAACCTAAGGCAACCTAACATCTCGGATGCAATAGTTGACAACATTCCTGGCCTGTCGAACCCTACTTCTCGGAGGGAACAGTATATACGTCTATAACGTCATGTATTCTTACCTGAGGCAACCTAACATCTCGGATGCAATATTTGACAACATTCCTGGCCTGTCGAACCCTACTTCTCGGAGGGAACAGTATATACGTCTATAACGTCATATATTCTTACCTGAGGCAACCTAACATCTCGGATGCAATATTTGACAACATTCCTGGCCTGTCGAACCCTACTTCTCGGAGGGAACAGTATATACGTCTATAACGGTATATATCCTAATCTAAGGCAACCTAACATCTCGCATGCAATATTTGACAACATTCCTGGCCTGTCGAACACTACTTCTCGGAGGGAACAGTATATACGTCTGTAACGTCATATATCCTAACCTAAGGCAACCTAACATCTCGGATGTAACATTTGACAACATTCCAGGCGTGTCGGTCCCTACGTCTCGGTGGTAACATTACATGCGTCTATAGCGTTATATATCCTAACCTAAGGCGACCTAACATCTCGGATGCAATATCTGACAACATTCCTGGCCCGTCGAACCCTACTTCTCGGAGGGAACAGTATATACGTCTGTAACGTCATATATCCTAACCTAAGGCAACCTAACATCTCGGATGTAACATTTGACAACATTCCAGGCGTGTCGGTCCCTACGTCTCGGTGGTAACATTACATGCGTCTATAACGTTATATATCCTAACCTAAGGCGACCTAACATCTCGGATGCAATATCTGACAACATTCCTGGCCCGTCGAACCCTACTTCTCGGAGGGAACAGTATATACGTCTATAACGTCACATATCCTAACCTAAGGCAACTTAACATCTCGGATGTAACATTTGACAACATTCCAGGCGTGTCGGTCCCTACGTCTCGGTGGTAGCATTACATGCGTCTATAACGGTATATATCCTAATCTAAGGCAACCTAACATCTCGGATGCAATATTTGACAACATTCCTGGCCTGTCGAACCCTACTTCTCGGAGGGAACATTATATACGTCTGTAACGTCATATATCCTCACCTAAGACAACCTAACATCTCGGATGTAACATTTGACAACATTCCAGGCGTGTCGGTCCCTACGTCTCGGTGGTAACATTACATGCGTCTATAATGTTATATATCCTAACCTAAGGCAACCTAACATCTCGGATGCAATATTTGTCAACATTCCCGGCCTGTCGAACCCTACCATCCGGAGGGAACAGTATATACGTCTATAACGTCATATATCCTAACCTAAGGCAACCTAACATCTCGGATGTAACATTTGACAACATTCCAGGCGTGTCGGTCCCTACGTCTCGGTGGTTACATTACATGCGTCTATAACGGTATATATCCTAACCTAAGGCAACCTAACATCTCGGATGCAATATTTGACAACATTCCTGGCCTGTCGAACCGTACTTCTCGGAGGGAACAGTATATACGTCTATAACGTCATATATCCTAACCTGAGGCAACCTAACATCTCGGATGTAACATTTGACAACATTTCAGGCGTGTCGGTCCCTACGTCTCGGTGGTAACATTGCATGCGTCTATAACGTTATATATCCTAACCTAAGGCAACCTAACATCTCGGATGCAATATTTGACAACATTCCTGGCCTGTCGAACCCTACTTCTCGGAGGGAACAGTATATACGTCTATAACGTCATGTATTCTTACCTGAGGCAACCTAACATCTCGGATGCAATATTTGACAACATTCCTGGCCTGTCGAACCCTACTTCTCGGAGGGAACAGTATATACGTCTATAACGTCATATATTCTTACCTGAGGCAACCTAACATCTCGGATGCAATATTTGACAACATTCCTGGCCTGTCGAACCCTACTTCTCGGAGGGAACAGTATATACGTCTATAACGGTATATATCCTAATCTAAGGCAACCTAACATCTCGCATGCAATATTTGACAACATTCCTGGCCTGTCGAACACTACTTCTCGGAGGGAACAGTATATACGTCTGTAACGTCATATATCCTAACCTAAGGCAACCTAACATCTCGGATGTAACATTTGACAACATTCCAGGCGTGTCGGTCCCTACGTCTCGGTGGTAACATTACATGCGTCTATAGCGTTATATATCCTAACCTAAGGCGACCTAACATCTCGGATGCAATATCTGACAACATTCCTGGCCCGTCGAACCCTACTTCTCGGAGGGAACAGTATATACGTCTGTAACGTCATATATCCTAACCTAAGGCAACCTAACATCTCGGATGTAACATTTGACAACATTCCAGGCGTGTCGGTCCCTACGTCTCGGTGGTAACATTACATGCGTCTATAACGTTATATATCCTAACCTAAGGCGACCTAACATCTCGGATGCAATATCTGACAACATTCCTGGCCCGTCGAACCCTACTTCTCGGAGGGAACAGTATATACGTCTATAACGTCACATATCCTAACCTAAGGCAACCTAACATCTCGGATGTAACATTTGACAACATTCCAGGCGTGTCGGTCCCTACGTCTCGGTGGTAGCATTACATGCGTCTATAACGGTATATATCCTAATCTAAGGCAACCTAACATCTCGGATGCAATATTTGACAACATTCCTGGCCTGTCGAACCCTACTTCTCGGAGGGAACATTATATACGTCTGTAACGTCATATATCCTCACCTAAGACAACCTAACATCTCGGATGTAACATTTGACAACATTCCAGGCGTGTCGGTCCCTACGTCTCGGTGGTAACATTACATGCGTCTATAATGTTATATATCCTAACCTAAGGCAACCTAACATCTCGGATGTAATATTTGTCAACATTCCCGGCCTGTCGAACCCTACCATCCGGAGGGAACAGTATATACGTCTATAACGTCATATATCCTAACCTAAGGCAACCTAACATCTCGGATGTAACATTTGAAAACATTCCAGGCGTGTCGGTCCCTACGTCTCGGTGGTAGCATTACATGCGTCTATAACGTTATATATCCTAACCTAAGGCAACCTAACATCTCGGATGCAATATTTGACAACATTCCTGGTCTGTCGAACCCTACCATCCGGAGGGAACAGTATATACGTCTATAACGTCATATATCCTAACCTGAGGCAACCTAACATCTCGGATGTAACATTTGACAACATTTCAGGCGTGTCGGTCCCTACGTCTCGGTGGTAACATTGCATGCGTCTATAACGTTATATATCCTAACCTAAGGCAACCTAACATCTCGGATGCAATATTTGACAACATTCCTGGCCTGTCGAACCCTACTTCTCGGAGGGAACAGTATATACGTCTATAACGTCATATATTCTTACCTGAGGCAACCTAACATCTCGGATGCAATATTTGACAACATTCCTGGCCTGTCGAAACCTACTTCCCGGAGGGAACAGTATATACGTCTATAACGGTATATATCCTAATCTAAGGCAACCTAACATCTCGGATGCAATATTTGACAACATTCCTGGCCTGTCGAACACTACTTCTCGGAGGGAACAATATATACGTCTGTAACGTCATATATCCTAACCTAAGGCAACCTAACATCTCGGATGTAACATTTGACAACATTCCAGGCGTGTCGGTCCCTACGTCTCGGTGGTAACATTACATGCGTCTATAACGTTATATATCCTAACCTAAGGCAACCTAACATCTCGGATGCAATATTTGACAACATTCCTGGCCTGTCGAACCCTACTTCTCGGAGGGAACAGTATATACGTCTATAACGTCATGTATTCTTACCTGAGGCAACCTAACATCTCGGATGCAATATTTGACAACATTCCTGGCCTGTCGAACCCTACTTCTCGGAGGGAACAGTATATACGTCTATAACGGTATATATCCTAATCTAAGGCAACCTAACATCTCGGATGCAATATTTGACAACATTCCTGGCCTGTCGAACACTACTTCTCGGAGGGAACAGTATATACGTCTGTAACGTCATATATCCTAACCTAAGGCAACCTAACATCTCGGATGTAACATTTGACAACATTCCAGGCGTGTCGAACCGTACTTCTCGGAGGGAACAGTATATACGTCTATAACGTCATATATCCTAACCTGAGGCAACCTAACATCTCGGATGTAACATTTGACAACATTTCAGGCGTGTCGGTCCCTACGTCTCGGTGGTAACATTGCATGCGTCTATAACGTTATATATCCTAACCTAAGGCAACCTAACATCTCGGATGCAATAGTTGACAACATTCCTGGCCTGTCGAACCCTACTTCTCGGAGGGAACAGTATATACGTCTATAACGTCATGTATTCTTACCTGAGGCAACCTAACATCTCGGATGCAATATTTGACAACATTCCTGGCCTGTCGAACCCTACTTCTCGGAGGGAACAGTATATACGTCTATAACGTCATATATTCTTACCTGAGGCAACCTAACATCTCGGATGCAATATTTGACAACATTCCTGGCCTGTCGAACCCTACTTCTCGGAGGGAACAGTATATACGTCTATAACGGTATATATCCTAATCTAAGGCAACCTAACATCTCGCATGCAATATTTGACAACATTCCTGGCCTGTCGAACACTACTTCTCGGAGGGAACAGTATATACGTCTGTAACGTCATATATCCTAACCTAAGGCAACCTAACATCTCGGATGTAACATTTGACAACATTCCAGGCGTGTCGGTCCCTACGTCTCGGTGGTAACATTACATGCGTCTATAGCGTTATATATCCTAACCTAAGGCGACCTAACATCTCGGATGCAATATCTGACAACATTCCTGGCCCGTCGAACCCTACTTCTCGGAGGGAACAGTATATACGTCTGTAACGTCATATATCCTAACCTAAGGCAACCTAACATCTCGGATGTAACATTTGACAACATTCCAGGCGTGTCGGTCCCTACGTCTCGGTGGTAACATTACATGCGTCTATAACGTTATATATCCTAACCTAAGGCGACCTAACATCTCGGATGCAATATCTGACAACATTCCTGGCCCGTCGAACCCTACTTCTCGGAGGGAACAGTATATACGTCTATAACGTCACATATCCTAACCTAAGGCAACTTAACATCTCGGATGTAACATTTGACAACATTCCAGGCGTGTCGGTCCCTACGTCTCGGTGGTAGCATTACATGCGTCTATAACGGTATATATCCTAATCTAAGGCAACCTAACATCTCGGATGCAATATTTGACAACATTCCTGGCCTGTCGAACCCTACTTCTCGGAGGGAACATTATATACGTCTGTAACGTCATATATCCTCACCTAAGACAACCTAACATCTCGGATGTAACATTTGACAACATTCCAGGCGTGTCGGTCCCTACGTCTCGGTGGTAACATTACATGCGTCTATAATGTTATATATCCTAACCTAAGGCAACCTAACATCTCGGATGCAATATTTGTCAACATTCCCGGCCTGTCGAACCCTACCATCCGGAGGGAACAGTATATACGTCTATAACGTCATATATCCTAACCTAAGGCAACCTAACATCTCGGATGTAACATTTGACAACATTCCAGGCGTGTCGGTCCCTACGTCTCGGTGGTTACATTACATGCGTCTATAACGGTATATATCCTAACCTAAGGCAACCTAACATCTCGGATGCAATATTTGACAACATTCCTGGCCTGTCGAACCGTACTTCTCGGAGGGAACAGTATATACGTCTATAACGTCATATATCCTAACCTGAGGCAACCTAACATCTCGGATGTAACATTTGACAACATTTCAGGCGTGTCGGTCCCTACGTCTCGGTGGTAACATTGCATGCGTCTATAACGTTATATATCCTAACCTAAGGCAACCTAACATCTCGGATGCAATATTTGACAACATTCCTGGCCTGTCGAACCCTACTTCTCGGAGGGAACAGTATATACGTCTATAACGTCATGTATTCTTACCTGAGGCAACCTAACATCTCGGATGCAATATTTGACAACATTCCTGGCCTGTCGAACCCTACTTCTCGGAGGGAACAGTATATACGTCTATAACGTCATATATTCTTACCTGAGGCAACCTAACATCTCGGATGCAATATTTGACAACATTCCTGGCCTGTCGAACCCTACTTCTCGGAGGGAACAGTATATACGTCTATAACGGTATATATCCTAATCTAAGGCAACCTAACATCTCGCATGCAATATTTGACAACATTCCTGGCCTGTCGAACACTACTTCTCGGAGGGAACAGTATATACGTCTGTAACGTCATATATCCTAACCTAAGGCAACCTAACATCTCGGATGTAACATTTGACAACATTCCAGGCGTGTCGGTCCCTACGTCTCGGTGGTAACATTACATGCGTCTATAGCGTTATATATCCTAACCTAAGGCGACCTAACATCTCGGATGCAATATCTGACAACATTCCTGGCCCGTCGAACCCTACTTCTCGGAGGGAACAGTATATACGTCTGTAACGTCATATATCCTAACCTAAGGCAACCTAACATCTCGGATGTAACATTTGACAACATTCCAGGCGTGTCGGTCCCTACGTCTCGGTGGTAACATTACATGCGTCTATAACGTTATATATCCTAACCTAAGGCGACCTAACATCTCGGATGCAATATCTGACAACATTCCTGGCCCGTCGAACCCTACTTCTCGGAGGGAACAGTATATACGTCTATAACGTCACATATCCTAACCTAAGGCAACCTAACATCTCGGATGTAACATTTGACAACATTCCAGGCGTGTCGGTCCCTACGTCTCGGTGGTAGCATTACATGCGTCTATAACGGTATATATCCTAATCTAAGGCAACCTAACATCTCGGATGCAATATTTGACAACATTCCTGGCCTGTCGAACCCTACTTCTCGGAGGGAACATTATATACGTCTGTAACGTCATATATCCTCACCTAAGACAACCTAACATCTCGGATGTAACATTTGACAACATTCCAGGCGTGTCGGTCCCTACGTCTCGGTGGTAACATTACATGCGTCTATAATGTTATATATCCTAACCTAAGGCAACCTAACATCTCGGATGTAATATTTGTCAACATTCCCGGCCTGTCGAACCCTACCATCCGGAGGGAACAGTATATACGTCTATAACGTCATATATCCTAACCTAAGGCAACCTAACATCTCGGATGTAACATTTGAAAACATTCCAGGCGTGTCGGTCCCTACGTCTCGGTGGTAGCATTACATGCGTCTATAACGTTATATATCCTAACCTAAGGCAACCTAACATCTCGGATGCAATATTTGACAACATTCCTGGTCTGTCGAACCCTACCATCCGGAGGGAACAGTATATACGTCTATAACGTCATATATCCTAACCTAAGGCAACCTAACATCTCGGATGTAACATTTGACAACATTCCAGGCGTGTCGGTCCCTACGTCTCGGTGGTAACATTACATGCGTCTATAACGGTATATATCCTAACCTAAGGCAACCTAACATCTCGGATGCAATATTTGATCATTCCTGGGCTGTCGAACCCTAATTCTCGGAGGGAACAGTATATACGTCTGTAACGTCATATATCCTAACCTAAGGCAACCTAACATCTCGGATCTAACATTTGACAACATTCCAGGCGTGACGGTTCCTACGTCTCGGTGGTAACATTACATGCATCTATAACGTTATATATCCTAACCTAAGGCAACCTAACATCTCGGATGCAATATTTGACAACATTCCTGGCCTGTCGAACCCTACCTCTCGGTGGGAACAGTATATACGTCTATAACGATATATATCCTAACCTAAGGCAACCTAACATCTCGGATGCAATATTTGACAACATTCCTGGCCTGTCGAACCCTACTTCTCGGTGGGAACATTATATACGTCTATAACGTTGCATATCCTAATCTAAGGCAACCTAACATCTCGGATGCAATATTTGACAACATTCCTGGCCCGTCGAACCCTACTTCTCGGAGGGAACAGTATATACGTCTATAACGTCATATATCCTAACCTAAGGCAACCTAACATCTCGGATGTAACATTTGACAACATTCCTGGCCTGTCGAACCCTACTTCTCGGAGGGAACATTCTATACGTCTGTCACGTCATATATCCTAACCTAAGACAACCTAACATCTCGGATGTAACATTTGACAACATTCCAGGCGTGTCGGTCCCTACGTCTCGGTGGTAACATTACATGCGTCTATAACGTTATATATCCTAACCTAAGACAACCTAACATCTCGGATGTCACATTTGACAACATTCCAGGCGTGTCAGTCCCTACGTCTCGGTGGTTACATTACATGCGTCTATAACGGTATATATCCTAACCTAAGGCAACCTAACATCTCGGATGCAATATTTGACAACATTCCTGGCCTGTCGAACCGTACTTCTCGGAGGGAACAGTATATACGTCTATAACGTCATATATCCTAACCTGAGGCAACCTAACATCTCGGATGTAACATTTGACAACATTTCAGGCGTGTCGGTCCCTACGTCTCGGTGGTAACATTACATGCGTCTATAACGTTATATATCCTAACCTAAGGCGACCTAACATCTCGGATGCAATATCTGACAACATTCCTGGCCCGTCGAACCCTACTTCTCGGAGGGAACAGTATATACGTCTATAACGTCATATATCCTAACCTAAGGCAACCTAACATCTCGGATGTAACATTTGACAACATTCCAGGCGTGTCGGTCCCTACGTCTCGGTGGTAACATTACATGCGTCTATAACGGTATATATCCTAATCTAAGGCAACCTAACATCTCGGATGCAATATTTGACAACATTCCTGGCCTGTCGAACCCTACTTCTCGGAGGGAACATTATATACGTCTGTAACGTCATATATCCTCACCTAAGACGACCTAACATCTCGGATGTAACATTTGACAACATTCCAGGCGTGTCGGTCCCTACGTCTCGGTGGTAACATTACATGCGTCTATAATGTTATATATCCTAACCTAAGGCAACCTAACATCTCGGATGCAATATTTGACAACATTCCTGGCCTGTCGAACCCTACTTCTCGGAGGGAACATTCTATACGTCTGTAATGTCATATATTCTAACCTAAGACAACCTACCATCTCGGATGTAACATTTGACAACATTCCAGGCGTGTCGGTCCCTACGTCTCGGTGGTAACATTACATGCGTCTATAACGTTATATATCCTAACCTAAGGCAACCTAACATCTCGGATGCAATATTTGTCAACATTCCCGGCCTGTCGAACCCTACCATCCGGAGGGAACAGTATATACGTCTATAACGTCATATATCCTAACCTAAGGCAACCTAACATCTCGGATGTAACATTTGAAAACATTCCAGGCGTGTCGGTCCCTACGTCTCGGTGGTAGCATTACATGCGTCTATAACGTTATATATCCTAACCTAAGGCAACCTAACATCTCGGATGCAATATTTGACAACATTCCTGGTCTGTCGAACCCTACCATCCGGAGGGAACAGTATATACGTCTATAACGTCATATATCCTAACCTAAGTCAACCTAACATCTCGGATGTAACATTTGACAACATTCCAGGCGTGTCGGTCCCTACGTCTCGGTGGTTACATTACATGCGTCTATAACGGTATATATCCTAACCTAAGGCAACCTAACATCTCGGATGCAATATTTGACAACATTCCTGGCCTGTCGAACCGTACTTCTCGGAGGGAACAGTATATACGTCTATAACGTCATATATCCTAACCTGAGGCAACCTAACATCTCGGATGTAGCATTTGACAACATTTCAGGCGTGTCGGTCCCTACGTCTCGGTGGTAACATTGCATGCGTCTATAACGTTATATATCCTAACCTAAGGCAACCTAACATCTCGGATGCAATATTTGACAACATTCCTGGCCTGTCGAACCCTACTTCTCGGAGGGAACAGTATATACGTCTATAACGTCATGTATTCTTACCTGAGGCAACCTAACATCTCGGATGCAATATTTGACAACATTCCTGGCCTGTCGAACCCTACTTCTCGGAGGGAACAGTATATACGTCTATAACGTCATATATTCTTACCTGAGGCAACCTAACATCTCGGATGCAATATTTGACAACATTCCTGGCCTGTCGAACCCTACTTCTCGGAGGGAACAGTATATACGTCTATAACGGTATATATCCTAATCTAAGGCAACCTAACATCTCGCATGCAATATTTGACAACATTCCTGGCCTGTCGAACACTACTTCTCGGAGGGAACAGTATATACGTCTGTAACGTCATATATCCTAACCTAAGGCAACCTAACATCTCGGATGTAACATTTGACAACATTCCAGGCGTGTCGGTCCCTACGTCTCGGTGGTAACATTACATGCGTCTATAGCGTTATATATCCTAACCTAAGGCGACCTAACATCTCGGATGCAATATCTGACAACATTCCTGGCCCGTCGAACCCTACTTCTCGGAGGGAACAGTATATACGTCTGTAACGTCATATATCCTAACCTAAGGCAACCTAACATCTCGGATGTAACATTTGACAACATTCCAGGCGTGTCGGTCCCTACGTCTCGGTGGTAACATTACATGCGTCTATAACGTTATATATCCTAACCTAAGGCGACCTAACATCTCGGATGCAATATCTGACAACATTCCTGGCCCGTCGAACCCTACTTCTCGGAGGGAACAGTATATACGTCTATAACGTCACATATCCTAACCTAAGGCAACCTAACATCTCGGATGTAACATTTGACAACATTCCAGGCGTGTCGGTCCCTACGTCTCGGTGGTAGCATTACATGCGTCTATAACGGTATATATCCTAATCTAAGGCAACCTAACATCTCGGATGCAATATTTGTCAACATTCCCGGCCTGTCGAACCCTACCATCCGGAGGGAACAGTATATACGTCTATAACGTCATATATCCTAACCTAAGGCAACCTAACATCTCGGATGTAACATTTGAAAACATTCCAGGCGTGTCGGTCCCTACGTCTCGGTGGTAGCATTACATGCGTCTATAACGTTATATATCCTAACCTAAGGCAACCTAACATCTCGGATGCAATATTTGACAACATTCCTGGTCTGTCGAACCCTACCATCCGGAGGGAACAGTATATACGTCTATAACGTCATATATCCTAACCTAAGGCAACCTAACATCTCGGATGTAACATTTGACAACATTCCAGGCGTGTCGGTCCCTACGTCTCGGTGGTAACATTACATGCGTCTATAACGGTATATATCCTCATCTTAGGCAACCTAACGTCTCGGATGTAACATTTTACAACATTCCAGGCGCCTCGGTCCCTACGTCTCGGTGGTAACGTTACATGCGTCTATAACGTTATATATCCTAACCTAAGGCAACCTAACATCTCGGATGCAATATTTGACAACATTCCTGGGCTGTCGAACCCTAATTCTCGGAGGGAACAGTATATACGTCTGTAACGTCATATATCCTAACCTAAGGCAACCTAACATCTCGATCCAACATTTGACAACATTCCAGGCGTGTCGGTCCCTACGTCTCGGTGGTAACATTACATGCGTCTATAACGGTATATATCCTAATCTAAGGCAACCTAACATCTCGGATGCAATATTTGACAACATTCCTGGCCTGTCGAACCCTACTTCTCGGAGGGAACATTATATACGTCTGTAACGTCATATATCCTCACCTAAGACAACCTAACATCTCGGATGTAACATTTGACAACATTCCAGGCGTGTCGGTCCCTACGTCTCGGTGGTAACATTACATGCGTCTATAATGTTATATATCCTAACCTAAGGCAACCTAACATCTCGGATGCAATATTTGACAACATTCCTGGCCTGTCGAACCCTACTTCTCGGAGCGAACATTCTATACGTCTGTAATGTCATATATCCTAACCTAAGACAACCTACCATCTCGGATGTAACATTTGACAACATTCCAGGCGTGTCGGTCCCTACGTCTCGGTGGTAACATTACATGCGTCTATAACGTTATATATCCTAACCTAAGGCAACCTAACATCTCGGATGCAATATTTGTCAACATTCCCGGCCTGTCGAACCCTACCATCCGGAGGGAACAGTATATACGTCTATAACGTCATATATCCTAACCTAAGGCAACCTAACATCTCGGATGTAACATTTGAAAACATTCCAGGCGTGTCGGTCCCTACGTCTCGGTGGTAACATTACATGCGTCTATAACGTTATATATCCTAACCTAAGGCAACCTAACATCTCGGATGCAATATTTGTCAACATTCCCGGCCTGTCGAACCCTACCATCCGGAGGGAACAGTATATACGTCTATAACGTCATATATTCTAACCTAAGGCAACCTAACATCTCGGATGTAACATTTGAAAACATTCCAGGCGTGTCGGTCCCTACGTCTCGGTGGTAGCATTACATGCGTCTATAACGTTATATATCCTAACCTAAGGCAACCTAACATCTCGGATGCAATATTTGAGAACATTCCTGGTCTGTCGAACCCTACCATCCGGAGGGAACAGTATATACGTCTATAACGTCATATATCCTAACCTAAGGCAACCTAACATCTCGGATGTAACATTTGACAACATTCCAGGCGTGTCGGTCCCTACGTCTCGGTGGTAACATTACATGCGTCTATAACGTTATATATCCTAACCTAAGACAACCTAACATCTCGGATGTCACATTTGACAACATTCCAGGCGTGTCGGTCCCTACGTCTCGGTGGTTACATTACATGCGTCTATAACGGTATATATCCTAACCTAATGCAACCTAACATCTCGGATGCAATATTTGACAACTTTCCTGGCCTGTCGAACCGTACTTCTCGGAGGGAACAGTATATACGTCTATAACGTCATATATCCTAACCTGAGGCAACCTAACATCTCGGATGTAACATTTGACAACATTTCAGGCGTGTCGGTCCCTACGTCTCGGTGGTAACATTGCATGCGTCTATAACGTTATATATCCTAACCTAAGGCAACCTAACATCTCGGATGCAATATTTGACAACATTCCTGGCCTGTCGAACCCTACTTCTCGGAGGGAACAGTATATACGTCTATAACGTCATATATTCTTACCTGAGGCAACCTAACATCTCGGATGCAATATTTGACAACATTCCTGGCCTGTCGAAACCTACTTCCCGGAGGGAACAGTATATACGTCTATAACGGTATATATCCTAATCTAAGGCAACCTAACATCTCGGATGCAATATTTGACAACATTCCTGGCCTGTCGAACACTACTTCTCGGAGGGAACAATATATACGTCTGTAACGTCATATATCCTAACCTAAGGCAACCTAACATCTCGGATGTAACATTTGACAACATTCCAGGCGTGTCGGTCCCTACGTCTCGGTGGTAACATTACATGCGTCTATAACGTTATATATCCTAACCTAAGGCAACCTAACATCTCGGATGCAATATTTGACAACATTCCTGGCCTGTCGAACCCTACTTCTCGGAGGGAACAGTATATACGTCTATAACGTCATGTATTCTTACCTGAGGCAACCTAACATCTCGGATGCAATATTTGACAACATTCCTGGCCTGTCGAACCCTACTTCTCGGAGGGAACAGTATATACGTCTATAACGGTATATATCCTAATCTAAGGCAACCTAACATCTCGGATGCAATATTTGACAACATTCCTGGCCTGTCGAACACTACTTCTCGGAGGGAACAGTATATACGTCTGTAACGTCATATATCCTAACCTAAGGCAACCTAACATCTCGGATGTAACATTTGACAACATTCCAGGCGTGTCGAACCGTACTTCTCGGAGGGAACAGTATATACGTCTATAACGTCATATATCCTAACCTGAGGCAACCTAACATCTCGGATGTAACATTTGACAACATTTCAGGCGTGTCGGTCCCTACGTCTCGGTGGTAACATTGCATGCGTCTATAACGTTATATATCCTAACCTAAGGCAACCTAACATCTCGGATGCAATAGTTGACAACATTCCTGGCCTGTCGAACCCTACTTCTCGGAGGGAACAGTATATACGTCTATAACGTCATGTATTCTTACCTGAGGCAACCTAACATCTCGGATGCAATATTTGACAACATTCCTGGCCTGTCGAACCCTACTTCTCGGCGGGAACAGTATATACGTCTATAACGTCATATATTCTTACCTGAGGCAACCTAACATCTCGGATGCAATATTTGACAACATTCCTGGCCTGTCGAACCCTACTTCTCGGAGGGAACAGTATATACGTCTATAACGGTATATATCCTAATCTAAGGCAACCTAACATCTCGCATGCAATATTTGACAACATTCCTGGCCTGTCGAACACTACTTCTCGGAGGGAACAGTATATACGTCTGTAACGTCATATATCCTAACCTAAGGCAACCTAACATCTCGGATGTAACATTTGACAACATTCCAGGCGTGTCGGTCCCTACGTCTCGGTGGTAACATTACATGCGTCTATAGCGTTATATATCCTAACCTAAGGCGACCTAACATCTCGGATGCAATATCTGACAACATTCCTGGCCCGTCGAACCCTACTTCTCGGAGGGAACAGTATATACGTCTGTAACGTCATATATCCTAACCTAAGGCAACCTAACATCTCGGATGTAACATTTGACAACATTCCAGGCGTGTCGGTCCCTACGTCTCGGTGGTAACATTACATGCGTCTATAACGTTATATATCCTAACCTAAGGCGACCTAACATCTCGGATGCAATATCTGACAACATTCCTGGCCCGTCGAACCCTACTTCTCGGAGGGAACAGTATATACGTCTATAACGTCACATATCCTAACCTAAGGCAACCTAACATCTCGGATGTAACATTTGACAACATTCCAGGCGTGTCGGTCCCTACGTCTCGGTGGTAGCATTACATGCGTCTATAACGGTATATATCCTAATCTAAGGCAACCTAACATCTCGGATGCAATATTTGACAACATTCCTGGCCTGTCGAACCCTACTTCTCGGAGGGAACATTATATACGTCTGTAACGTCATATATCCTCACCTAAGACAACCTAACATCTCGGATGTAACATTTGACAACATTCCAGGCGTGTCGGTCCCTACGTCTCGGTGGTAACATTACATGCGTCTATAATGTTATATATCCTAACCTAAGGCAACCTAACATCTCGGATGCAATATTTGTCAACATTCCCGGCCTGTCGAACCCTACCATCCGGAGGGAACAGTATATACGTCTATAACGTCATATATCCTAACCTAAGGCAACCTAACATCTCGGATGTAACATTTGACAACATTCCAGGCGTGTCGGTCCCTACGTCTCGGTGGTTACATTACATGCGTCTATAACGGTATATATCCTAACCTAAGGCAACCTAACATCTCGGATGCAATATTTGACAACATTCCTGGCCTGTCGAACCGTACTTCTCGGAGGGAACAGTATATACGTCTATAACGTCATATATCCTAACCTGAGGCAACCTAACATCTCGGATGTAACATTTGACAACATTTCAGGCGTGTCGGTCCCTACGTCTCGGTGGTAACATTGCATGCGTCTATAACGTTATATATCCTAACCTAAGGCAACCTAACATCTCGGATGCAATATTTGACAACATTCCTGGCCTGTCGAACCCTACTTCTCGGAGGGAACAGTATATACGTCTATAACGTCATGTATTCTTACCTGAGGCAACCTAACATCTCGGATGCAATATTTGACAACATTCCTGGCCTGTCGAACCCTACTTCTCGGAGGGAACAGTATATACGTCTATAACGTCATATATTCTTACCTGAGGCAACCTAACATCTCGGATGCAATATTTGACAACATTCCTGGCCTGTCGAACCCTACTTCTCGGAGGGAACAGTATATACGTCTATAACGGTATATATCCTAATCTAAGGCAACCTAACATCTCGCATGCAATATTTGACAACATTCCTGGCCTGTCGAACACTACTTCTCGGAGGGAACAGTATATACGTCTGTAACGTCATATATCCTAACCTAAGGCAACCTAACATCTCGGATGTAACATTTGACAACATTCCAGGCGTGTCGGTCCCTACGTCTCGGTGGTAACATTACATGCGTCTATAGCGTTATATATCCTAACCTAAGGCGACCTAACATCTCGGATGCAATATCTGACAACATTCCTGGCCCGTCGAACCCTACTTCTCGGAGGGAACAGTATATACGTCTGTAACGTCATATATCCTAACCTAAGGCAACCTAACATCTCGGATGTAACATTTGACAACATTCCAGGCGTGTCGGTCCCTACGTCTCGGTGGTAACATTACATGCGTCTATAACGTTATATATCCTAACCTAAGGCGACCTAACATCTCGGATGCAATATCTGACAACATTCCTGGCCCGTCGAACCCTACTTCTCGGAGGGAACAGTATATACGTCTATAACGTCACATATCCTAACCTAAGGCAACCTAACATCTCGGATGTAACATTTGACAACATTCCAGGCGTGTCGGTCCCTACGTCTCGGTGGTAGCATTACATGCGTCTATAACGGTATATATCCTAATCTAAGGCAACCTAACATCTCGGATGCAATATTTGACAACATTCCTGGCCTGTCGAACCCTACTTCTCGGAGGGAACATTATATACGTCTGTAACGTCATATATCCTCACCTAAGACAACCTAACATCTCGGATGTAACATTTGACAACATTCCAGGCGTGTCGGTCCCTACGTCTCGGTGGTAACATTACATGCGTCTATAATGTTATATATCCTAACCTAAGGCAACCTAACATCTCGGATGTAATATTTGTCAACATTCCCGGCCTGTCGAACCCTACCATCCGGAGGGAACAGTATATACGTCTATAACGTCATATATCCTAACCTAAGGCAACCTAACATCTCGGATGTAACATTTGAAAACATTCCAGGCGTGTCGGTCCCTACGTCTCGGTGGTAGCATTACATGCGTCTATAACGTTATATATCCTAACCTAAGGCAACCTAACATCTCGGATGCAATATTTGACAACATTCCTGGTCTGTCGAACCCTACCATCCGGAGGGAACAGTATATACGTCTATAACGTCATATATCCTAACCTAAGGCAACCTAACATCTCGGATGTAACATTTGACAACATTCCAGGCGTGTCGGTCCCTACGTCTCGGTGGTAACATTACATGCGTCTATAACGGTATATATCCTCATCTTAGGCAACCTAACGTCTCGGATGTAACATTTTACAACATTCCAGGCGCCTCGGTCCCTACGTCTCGGTGGTAACGTTACATGCGTCTATAACGTTATATATCCTAACCTAAGGCAACCTAACATCTCGGATGCAATATTTGATCATTCCTGGGCTGTCGAACCCTAATTCTCGGAGGGAACAGTATATACGTCTGTAACGTCATATATCCTAACCTAAGGCAACCTAACATCTCGGATCTAACATTTGACAACATTCCAGGCGTGACGGTTCCTACGTCTCGGTGGTAACATTACATGCATCTATAACGTTATATATCCTAACCTAAGGCAACCTAACATCTCGGATGCAATATTTGACAACATTCCTGGCCTGTCGAACCCTACCTCTCGGTGGGAACAGTATATACGTCTATAACGATATATATCCTAACCTAAGGCAACCTAACATCTCGGATGTCACATTTGACAACATTCCAGGCGTGTCGGTCCCTACGTCTTGGTGGTAACATTAATGCGTCTATAACGGCAACGTAACAACTCGGATGTAATATTTTACAACATTGCTGGCGTTTCGGACCCTACTTCTCGGTGGGAACAGTATATACGTCCATAACGTTATATATCCTAACCTAAGGCAACCTTACATCTCGGATGTAATATTCTACAACATTCCAGGCGTGTCAAACCCTACTTCTCGGTGGGAACATTATATACGTCTATAACGTTGCATATCCTAATCTAAGGCAACCTAACATCTCGGATGCAATATTTGACAACATTCCTGGCCCGTCGAACCCTACTTCTCGGAGGGAACAGTATATACGTCTATAACGTCATATATCCTAACCTAAGGCAACCTAACATCTCGGATGTAACATTTGACAACATTCCTGGCCTGTCGAACCCTACTTCTCGGAGGGAACATTCTATACGTCTGTCACGTCATATATCCTAACCTAAGACAACCTAACATCTCGGATGTAACATTTGACAACATTCCAGGCGTGTCGGTCCCTACGTCTCGGTGGTAACATTACATGCGTCTATAACGTTATATATCCTAACCTAAGACAACCTAACATCTCGGATGTCACATTTGACAACATTCCAGGCGTGTCAGTCCCTACGTCTCGGTGGTTACATTACATGCGTCTATAACGGTATATATCCTAACCTAAGGCAACCTAACATCTCGGATGCAATATTTGACAACATTCCTGGCCTGTCGAACCGTACTTCTCGGAGGGAACAGTATATACGTCTATAACGTCATATATCCTAACCTGAGGCAACCTAACATCTCGGATGTAACATTTGACAACATTTCAGGCGTGTCGGTCCCTACGTCTCGGTGGTAACATTGCATGCGTCTATAACGTTATATATCCTAACCTAAGGCAACCTAACATCTCGGATGCAATATTTGACAACATTCCTGGCCTGTCGAACCCTACTTCTCGGAGGGAACAGTATATACGTCTATAACGTCATGTATTCTTACCTGAGGCAACCTAACATCTCGGATGCAATATTTGACAACATTCCTGGCCTGTCGAACCCTACTTCTCGGAGGGAACAGTATATACGTCTATAACGTCATATATTCTTACCTGAGGCAACCTAACATCTCGGATGCAATATTTGACAACATTCCTGGCCTGTCGAACCCTACTTCTCGGAGGGAACAGTATATACGTCTATAACGGTATATATCCTAATCTAAGGCAACCTAACATCTCGGATGCAATATTTGACAACATTCCTGGCCTGTCGAACACTACTTCTCGGAGGGAACAGTATATACGTCTGTAACGTCATATATCCTAACCTAAGGCAACCTAACATCTCGGATGTAACATTTGACAACATTCCAGGCGTGTCGGTCCCTACGTCTCGGTGGTAACATTACATGCGTCTATAACGTTATATATCCTAACCTAAGGCGACCTAACATCTCGGATGCAATATCTGACAACATTCCTGGCCCGTCGAACCCTACTTCTCGGAGGGAACAGTATATACGTCTGTAACGTCATATATCCTAACCTAAGGCAACCTAACATCTCGGATGTAACATTTGACAACATTCCAGGCGTGTCGGTCCCTACGTCTCGGTGGTAACATTACATGCGTCTATAACGTTATATATCCTAACCTAAGGCGACCTAACATCTCGGATGCAATATCTGACAACATTCCTGGCCCGTCGAACCCTACTTCTCGGAGGGAACAGTATATACGTCTATAACGTCATATATCCTAACCTAAGGCAACCTAACATCTCGGATGTAACATTTGACAACATTCCAGGCGTGTCGGTCCCTACGTCTCGGTGGTAACATTACATGCGTCTATAACGGTATATATCCTAATCTAAGGCAACCTAACATCTCGGATGCAATATTTGACAACATTCCTGGCCTGTCGAACCCTACTTCTCGGAGGGAACATTATATACGTCTGTAACGTCATATATCCTCACCTAAGACGACCTAACATCTCGGATGTAACATTTGACAACATTCCAGGCGTGTCGGTCCCTACGTCTCGGTGGTAGCATTACATGCGTCTATAACGTTATATATCCTAACCTAAGGCAACCTAACATCTCGGATGCAATATTTGACAACATTCCTGGTCTGTCGAACCCTACCATCCGGAGGGAACAGTATATACGTCTATAACGTCATATATCCTAACCTAAGTCAACCTAACATCTCGGATGTAACATTTGACAACATTCCAGGCGTGTCGGTCCCTACGTCTCGGTGGTTACATTACATGCGTCTATAACGGTATATATCCTAACCTAAGGCAACCTAACATCTCGGATGCAATATTTGACAACATTCCTGGCCTGTCGAACCGTACTTCTCGGAGGGAACAGTATATACGTCTATAACGTCATATATCCTAACCTGAGGCAACCTAACATCTCGGATGTAGCATTTGACAACATTTCAGGCGTGTCGGTCCCTACGTCTCGGTGGTAACATTGCATGCGTCTATAACGTTATATATCCTAACCTAAGGCAACCTAACATCTCGGATGCAATATTTGACAACATTCCTGGCCTGTCGAACCCTACTTCTCGGAGGGAACAGTATATACGTCTATAACGTCATGTATTCTTACCTGAGGCAACCTAACATCTCGGATGCAATATTTGACAACATTCCTGGCCTGTCGAACCCTACTTCTCGGAGGGAACAGTATATACGTCTATAACGTCATATATTCTTACCTGAGGCAACCTAACATCTCGGATGCAATATTTGACAACATTCCTGGCCTGTCGAACCCTACTTCTCGGAGGGAACAGTATATACGTCTATAACGGTATATATCCTAATCTAAGGCAACCTAACATCTCGCATGCAATATTTGACAACATTCCTGGCCTGTCGAACACTACTTCTCGGAGGGAACAGTATATACGTCTGTAACGTCATATATCCTAACCTAAGGCAACCTAACATCTCGGATGTAACATTTGACAACATTCCAGGCGTGTCGGTCCCTACGTCTCGGTGGTAACATTACATGCGTCTATAGCGTTATATATCCTAACCTAAGGCGACCTAACATCTCGGATGCAATATCTGACAACATTCCTGGCCCGTCGAACCCTACTTCTCGGAGGGAACAGTATATACGTCTGTAACGTCATATATCCTAACCTAAGGCAACCTAACATCTCGGATGTAACATTTGACAACATTCCAGGCGTGTCGGTCCCTACGTCTCGGTGGTAACATTACATGCGTCTATAACGTTATATATCCTAACCTAAGGCGACCTAACATCTCGGATGCAATATCTGACAACATTCCTGGCCCGTCGAACCCTACTTCTCGGAGGGAACAGTATATACGTCTATAACGTCACATATCCTAACCTAAGGCAACCTAACATCTCGGATGTAACATTTGACAACATTCCAGGCGTGTCGGTCCCTACGTCTCGGTGGTAGCATTACATGCGTCTATAACGGTATATATCCTAATCTAAGGCAACCTAACATCTCGGATGCAATATTTGTCAACATTCCCGGCCTGTCGAACCCTACCATCCGGAGGGAACAGTATATACGTCTATAACGTCATATATCCTAACCTAAGGCAACCTAACATCTCGGATGTAACATTTGAAAACATTCCAGGCGTGTCGGTCCCTACGTCTCGGTGGTAGCATTACATGCGTCTATAACGTTATATATCCTAACCTAAGGCAACCTAACATCTCGGATGCAATATTTGACAACATTCCTGGTCTGTCGAACCCTACCATCCGGAGGGAACAGTATATACGTCTATAACGTCATATATCCTAACCTAAGGCAACCTAACATCTCGGATGTAACATTTGACAACATTCCAGGCGTGTCGGTCCCTACGTCTCGGTGGTAACATTACATGCGTCTATAACGGTATATATCCTCATCTTAGGCAACCTAACGTCTCGGATGTAACATTTTACAACATTCCAGGCGCCTCGGTCCCTACGTCTCGGTGGTAACGTTACATGCGTCTATAACGTTATATATCCTAACCTAAGGCAACCAAACATCTCGGATGCAATATTTGACAACATTCCTGGGCTGTCGAACCCTAATTCTCGGAGGGAACAGTATATACGTCTGTAACGTCATATATCCTAACCTAAGGCAACCTAACATCTCGGATCTAACATTTGACAACATTCCAGGCGTGTCGGTCCCTACGTCTCGGTGGTAACATTACATGCGTCTATAACGGTATATATCCTAATCTAAGGCAACCTAACATCTCGGATGCAATATTTGACAACATTCCTGGCCTGTCGAACCCTACTTCTCGGAGGGAACATTATATACGTCTGTAACGTCATATATCCTCACCTAAGACAACCTAACATCTCGGATGTAACATTTGACAACATTCCAGGCGTGTCGGTCCCTACGTCTCGGTGGTAACATTACATGCGTCTATAATGTTATATATCCTAACCTAAGGCAACCTAACATCTCGGATGCAATATTTGACAACATTCCTGGCCTGTCGAACCCTACTTCTCGGAGGGAACATTCTATACGTCTGTAATGTCATATATCCTAACCTAAGACAACCTACCATCTCGGATGTAACATTTGACAACATTCCAGGCGTGTCGGTCCCTACGTCTCGGTGGTAACATTACATGCGTCTATAACGTTATATATCCTAACCTAAGGCAACCTAACATCTCGGATGCAATATTTGTCAACATTCCCGGCCTGTCGAACCCTACCATCCGGAGGGAACAGTATATACGTCTATAACGTCATATATCCTAACCTAAGGCAACCTAACATCTCGGATGTAACATTTGAAAACATTCCAGGCGTGTCGGTCCCTACGTCTCGGTGGTAACATTACATGCGTCTATAACGTTATATATCCTAACCTAAGGCAACCTAACATCTCGGATGCAATATTTGTCAACATTCCCGGCCTGTCGAACCCTACCATCCGGAGGGAACAGTATATACGTCTATAACGTCATATATTCTAACCTAAGGCAACCTAACATCTCGGATGTAACATTTGAAAACATTCCAGGCGTGTCGGTCCCTACGTCTCGGTGGTAGCATTACATGCGTCTATAACGTTATATATCCTAACCTAAGGCAACCTAACATCTCGGATGCAATATTTGAGAACATTCCTGGTCTGTCGAACCCTACCATCCGGAGGGAACAGTATATACGTCTATAACGTCATATATCCTAACCTAAGGCAACCTAACATCTCGGATGTAACATTTGACAACATTCCAGGCGTGTCGGTCCCTACGTCTCGGTGGTAACATTACATGCGTCTATAACGGTATATATCCTAATCTTAGGCAACCTAACATCTCGGATGTAACATTTTATAACATTCCAGGCGCCTCGGTCCCTACGTCTCGGTGGTAACGTTACATGCGTCTATAACGTTATATATCCTAACCTAAGGCAACCTAACATCTCGGATGCAATATTTGACAACATTCCTGGGCTGTCGAACCCTAATTCTCGGAGGGAACAGTATATACGTCTGTAACGTCATATATCCTAACCTAAGGCAACCTAACATCTCGGATCTAACATTTGACAACATTCCAGGCGTGTCGGTCCCTACGTCTCGGTGGTAACATTACATGCGTCTATAACGTTATATATCCTAACCTAAGGCGACCTAACATCTCGGATGCAATATCTGACAACATTCCTGGCCCGTCGAACCCTACTTCTCGGAGGGAACAGTATATACGTCTGTAACGTCATATATCCTAACCTAAGGCAACCTAACATCTCGGATGTAACATTTGACAACATTCCAGGCGTGTCGGTCCCTACGTCTCGGTGGTAACATTACATGCGTCTATAACGTTATATATCCTAACCTAAGGCGACCTAACATCTCGGATGCAATATCTGACAACATTCCTGGCCCGTCGAACCCTACTTCTCGGAGGGAACAGTATATACGTCTATAACGTCATATATCCTAACCTAAGGCAACCTAACATCTCGGATGTAACATTTGACAACATTCCAGGCGTGTCGGTCCCTACGTCTCGGTGGTAACATTACATGCGTCTATAACGGTATATATCCTAATCTAAGGCAACCTAACATCTCGGATGCAATATTTGACAACATTCCTGGCCTGTCGAACCCTACTTCTCGGAGGGAACATTATATACGTCTGTAACGTCATATATCCTCACCTAAGACAACCTAACATCTCGCATGTAACATTTGACAACATTCCAGGCGTGTCGGTCCCTACGTCTCGGTGGTAACATTACATGCGTCTATAATGTTATATATCCTAACCTAAGGCAACCTAACATCTCGGATGCAATATTTGTCAACATTCCCGGCCTGTCGAACCCTACCATCCGGAGGGAACAGTATATACGTCTATAACGTCATATATCCTAACCTAAGGCAACCTAACATCTCGGATGCAATATTTGACAACATTCCTGGCCTGTCGAACCGTACTTCTCGGAGGGAACAGTATATACGTCTATAACGTCATATATCCTAACCTGAGGCAACCTAACATCTCGGATGTAACATTTGACAACATTTCAGGCCTGTCGAACCCTACTTCTCGGAGGGAACAGTATATACGTCTATAACGTCATATATTCTTACCTGAGGCAGCCTAACATCTCGGATGCAATATTTGACAACATTCCTGGCCTGTCGAACCCTACTTCTCGGAGGGAACAGTATATACGTCTATGACGTCGTATATTCTTACCTGAGGCAACCTAACATCTCGGATGCAATATTTGACAACATTCCTGGCCTGTCGAACCCTACTTCTCGGAGGGAACAGTATATACGTCTATAACGGTATATATCCTAATCTAAGGCAACCTAACATCTCGGATGCAATATTTGACAACATTCCTGGCCTGTCGAACACTACTTCTCGGAGGGAACAGTATATACGTCTATAACGTCATATATCCTAACCTAAGGCAACCTAACATCTCGGATGTAACATTTGACAACATTCCTGGCCTGTCGAACCCTACTTCTCGGAGGGAACATTCTATACGTCTGTAACGTCATATATCCTAACCTAAGACAACCTAACATCTCGGATGTAACATTTGACAACATTCCAGGCGTGTCGGTCCCTACGTCTCGGTGGTTACATTACATGCGTCTATAACGGTATATATCCTAACCTAAGGCAACCTAACATCTCGGATGCAATATTTGACAACATTCCTGGCCTGTCGAACCGTACTTCTCGGAGGGAACAGTATATATGTCTATAACGTCATATATCCTAACCTGAGGCAACCTAACATCTCGGATGTAACATTTGACAACATTTCAGGCGTGTCGGTCCCTACGTCTCGGTGGTAACATTGCATGCGTCTATAACGTTATATATCCTAACCTAAGGCAACCTAACATCTCGGATGCAATATTTGACAACATTCCTGGCCTGTCGAACCCTACTTCTCGGAGGGAACAGTATATACGTCTATAACGTCATGTATTCTTACCTGAGGCAACCTAACAACTCGGATGCAATATTTGACAACATTCCTGGCCTGTCGAACCCTACTTCTCGGAGGGAACAGTATATACGTCTATAACGTCATATATTCTTACCTGAGGCAACCTAACATCTCGGATGCAATATTTGACAACATTCCTGGCCTGTCGAACCCTACTTCTCGGAGGGAACAGTATATACGTCTATAACGGTATATATCCTAATCTAAGGCAACCTAACATCTCGGATGCAATATTTGACAACATTCCTGGCCTGTCGAACACTACTTCTCGGAGGGAACAGTATATACGTCTGTAACGTCATATATCCTAACCTAAGGCAACCTAGCATCTCGGATGTAACATTTGACAACATTCCAGGCGTGTCGGTCCCTACGTCTCGGTATAACATTACATGCGTCTATAACGTTATATATCCTAACCTAAGGCGACCTAACATCTCGGATGCAATATCTGACAACATTCCTGGCCCATTGAACCCTACTTCTCGGAGGGAACAGTATATACGTCTGTAACGTCATATATCCTAACCTAAGGCAACCTAACATCTCGGATGTAACATTTGACAACATTCCAGGCGTGTCGGTCCCTACGTCTCGGTGGTAACATTACATGCGTCTATAACGTTATATATCCTAACCTAAGGCGACCTAACATCTCGGATGCAATATCTGACAACATTCCTGGCCCGTCGAACCCTACTTCTCGGAGGGAACAGTATATACGTCTATAACGTCACATATCCTAACCTAAGGCAACCTAACATCTCGGATGTAACATTTGACAACATTCCAGGCGTGTCGAACCCTACTTCTCGGAGGGAACAGTATATACGTCTGTAACGTCATATATCCTAACCTAAGGCAACCTAACATCTCGGATGTAACATTTGACAACATTCCAGGCGTGTCGGTCCCTACGTCTCGGTGGTAGCATTACATGCGTCTATAACGGTATATATCCTAATCTAAGGCAACCTAACATCTCGGATGCAATATTTGACAACATTCCTGGCCTGTCGAACCCTACTTCTCGGAGGGAACATTATATACGTCTGTAACGTCATATATCCTCACCTAAGACAACCTAACATCTCGGATGTAACATTTGACAACATTCCAGGCGTGTCGGTCCCTACGTCTCGGTGGTAACATTACATGCGTCTATAATGTTATATATCCTAACCTAAGGCAACCTAACATCTCGGATGCAATATTTGACAACATTCCTGGCCTGTCGAACCCTACTTCTCGGAGGGAACATTCTATACGTCTGTAATGTCATATATCCTAACCTAAGACAACCTACCATCTCGGATGTAACATTTGACAACATTCCAGGCGTGTCGGTCCCTACGTCTCGGTGGTAACATTACATGCGTCTATAACGTTATATATCCTAACCTAAGGCAACATAACATCTCGGATGCAATATTTGTCAACATTCCCGGCCTGTCGAACCCTACCATCCGGAGGGAACAGTATATACGTCTATAACGTCATATATTCTAACCTAAGGCAACCTAACATCTCGGATGTAACATTTGAAAACATTCCAGGCGTGTCGGTCCCTACGTCTCGGTGGTAGCATTACATGCGTCTATAACGTTATATATCCTAACCTAAGGCAACCTAACATCTCGGATGCAATATTTGACAACATTCCTGGTCTGTCGAACCCTACCATCCGGAGGGAACAGTATATACGTCTATAACGTCATATATCCTAACCTAAGGCAACCTAACATCTCGGATGTAACATTTGACAACATTCCAGGCGTGTCGGTCCCTACGTCTCGGTGGTAACATTACATGCGTCTATAACGGTATATATCCTAATCTTAGGCAACCTAACATCTCGGATGTAACATTTTACAATATTCCAGGCGCCTCGGTCCCTACGTCTCGGTGGTAACGTTACATGCGTCTATAACGTTATATATCCTAACCTAAGGCAACCTAACATCTCGGATGCAATATTTGACAACATTCCTGGGCTGTCGAACCCTAATTCTCGGAGGGAACAGTACATACGTCTGTAACGTCATATATCCTAACCTAAGGCAACCTAACATCTCGGATCTAACATTTGACAACATTCCAGGCGTGTCGGTCCCTACGTCTCGGTGGTAACATGACATGCGTCTATAACGGTATATATCCTAATCTAAGGCAACCTAACATCTCGGATGCAATATTTGACAACATTCCTGGCCTGTCGAACCCTACTTCTCGGAGGGAACATTATATACGTCTGTAACGTCATATATCCTCACCTAAGACAACCTAACATCTCGGATGTAACATTTGACAACATTCCAGGCGTGTCGGTCCCTACGTCTCGGTGGTAACATTACATGCGTCTATAATGTTATATATCCTAACCTAAGGCAACCTAACATCTCGGATGCAATATTTGACAACATTCCTGGCCTGTCGAACCCTACTTCTCGGAGGGAACATTCTATACGTCTGTAATGTCATATATCCTAACCTAAGACAACCTACCATCTCGGATGTAACATTTGACAACATTCCAGGCGTGTCGGTCCCTACGTCTCGGTGGTAACATTACATGCGTCTATAACGTTATATATCCTAACCTAAGGCAACCTAACATCTCGGATGCAATATTTGACAACATTCCAGGCGTGTCGGTCCCTACGTCTCGGTGGTAACATTACATGCGTCTATAACGTTATATATCCTAACCTAAGGCAACCTAACATCTCGGATGCAATATTTGTCAACATTCCCGGCCTGTCGAACCCTACCATCCGGAGGGAACAGTATATACGTCTACAACGTCATATATCCTAACCTAAGGCAACCTAACATCTCGGATGTAACATTTGAAAACATTCCAGGCGTGTCGGTCCCTACGTCTCGGTGGTAGCATTACATGCGTCTATAACGTTATATATCCTAACCTAAGGCAACCTAACATCTCGGATGCAATATTTGACAACATTCCTGGTCTGTCGAACCCTACCATCCGGAGGGAACAGTATATACGTCTATAACGTCATATATCCTAACCTAAGGCAACCTAACATCTCGGATGTAACATTTGACAACATTCCAGGCGTGTCGGTCCCTACGTCTCGGTGGTAACATTACATGCGTCTATAACGGTATATATCCTAATCTTAGGCAACCTAACATCTCGGATGTAACATTTTACAATATTCCAGGCGCCTCGGTCCCTACGTCTCGGTGGTAACGTTACATGCGTCTATAACGTTATATATCCTAACCTAAGGCAACCTAACATCTCGGATGAAATATTTGACAACATTCCTGGCCTGTCGAACCCTAATTCTCGGAGGGAACAGTATATACGTCTGTAACGTCATATATCCTAACCTAAGGCAACCTAACATCTCGGATCTAACATTTGACAACATTCCAGGCGTGACGGTTCCTACGTCTCGGTGGTAACATTACATGCGTCAATAACGTTATATATCCTAACCTAAGGCAACCTAACATCTCGGATGCAATATTTGACAACATTCCTGGCCTGTCGAACCCTACCTCTCGGTGGGAACAGTATATACGTCTATAACGATATATATCCTAACCTAAGGCAACCTAACATCTCGGATGTCACATTTGACAACATTCCAGGCGTGTCGGTCCCTACGTCTCGGTGGTAACATTAATGCGTCTATAACGGCAACGTAACAACTCGGATGTAATATTTTACAACATTGCTGGCGTTTCGGACCCTACTTCTCGGTGGGAACAGTATATACGTCTATAACGGAATATATCATAATCTAAGGCAACCTAACATCTCGGATGCAATATTTGACAACATTCCTGGCCTGTCGAACCCTACTTCCCGGAGGGAACAGTATATACGTCTGTAACGTCATATATCCTAACCTAAGGCAACCTAACATATCGCATGCAATATTTGACAACATTCCTGGCGTGTCGGTCCCTACGTGTCGGTGGTAACATTACATGCATCTATAACGTTATATATCCTAACCTAAGGCAACCTAACATCTCGGATGAAATATTTGACAACATTCCTGGCCTGTCGAACTCTACTTCTCGGAGGGAACAGTATATACGTCTATAACGTCATATATTCTTACCTGAGGCAACCTAACATCTCGGATGCAATATTTGACAACATTCCTGGCCTGTCGAAACCTACTTCTCGGAGGGAACAGTATATACTTCTATAACGGTATATATCCTAATCTAAGGCAACCTAACATCTCGGATGCAATATTTGACAACATTCCTGGCCTGTCGAACACTACTTCTCGGAGGGAACAGTATATACGTCTATGACGTCATATATCCTAACCTGAGGCAACCTAACATCTCGGATGTAACATTTGACAACATTTCAGGCGTGTCGGTCCCTACGTCTCGGTGGTAACATTGCATGCGTCTATAACGTTATATATCCTAACCTAAGGCAACCTAACATCTCGGATGCAATATGTGACAACATTCCTGGCCTGTCGAACCCTACTTCTCGGAGGGAACGGTATATACGTCTATAACGTCATATATTCTTACCTGAGGCAACCTAACATCTCGGATGCAATATTTGACAACATTCCTGGCCTGTCGAACCCTACTTCTCGGAGGGAACAGTATATACGTCTATAACGTCATATATTCTTACCTGAGGCAACCTAACATCTCGGATGCAATATTTGACAACATTCCTGGCCTGTCGAACCCTACTTCTCGGAGGGAACAGTATATACGTCTATAACGGTATATATCCTAATCTAAGGCAACCTAACATCTCGGATGCAATATTTGACAACATTCCTGGCCTGTCGAACCCTACTTCTCGGAGGGAACAGTATATACGTCTATAACGGAATATATCATAATCTAAGGCAACCTAACATCTCGGATGCAATATTTGACAACATTCCTGGCCTGTCGAACCCTACTTCTCGGAGGGAACAGTATATACGTCTGTAACGTCATATATCCTAATCTAAGGCAACCTAACATCTCGGATGCAATATTTGACAACATTCCTGGCCTGTCGAACACTACTTCTCGGAGGGAACAGTATATACGTCTATAACGTCATATATTCTTACCTGAGGCAACCTAACATCTCGGATGCAATATTTGACAACATTCCTGGCCTGTCGAAACCTACTTCTCGGAGGGAACAGTATATACGTCTATAACGGTATATATCCTAATCTAAGGCAACCTAACATCTCGGTTGCAATATTTGACAACATTCCTGGCCTGTCGAACACTACTTCTCGGAGGGAACAGTATATACGTCTGTAACGTCATATATCCTAACCTAAGGCAATCTAACATCTCGGATGTAACATTTGACAACATTCCAGGCGTGTCGGTCCCTACGTCTCGGTGGTAACATTACATGCATCTATAACGTTATATATCCTAACCTAAGGCAACCTAACATCTCGGATGAAATATTTGACAACATTCCTGGCCTGTCGAACTCTACTTCTCGGAGGGAACAGTATATACGTCTATAACGTCATATATTCTTACCTGAGGCAACCTAACATCTCGGATGCAATATTTGACAACATTCCTGGCCTGTCGAAACCTACTTCTCGGAGGGAACAGTATATACGTCTATAACGGTATATATCCTAATCTAAGGCAACCTAACATCTCGGATGCAATATTTGACAACATTCCTGGCCTGTCGAACACTACTTCTCGGAGGGAACAGTATATACGTCTGTAACGTCATATATCCTAACCTAAGGCAACCTAACATCTCGGATGTAACATTTGACAACATTCCAGGCGTGTCGGTCCCTACGTCTCGGTGGTAACATTACATGCGTCTATAACGTTATATATCCTAACCTAAGGCGACCTGACATCTCGGATGCAATATTTGACAACATTCCTGGCCCGTCGAACCCTACTTCTCGGAGGGAACAGTATATACGTCTATAACGTCATATATCCTAACCTAAGTCAACCTAACATCTCGGATGTAACATTTGACAACATTCCAGGCGTGTCGGTCCCTACGTCTCGGTGGTAACATTACATGCGTCTATAACGGTATATATCCTAACCTAAGGCAACCTAACATCTCGGATGCAATATTTGACAACATTTCTGGCCTGTCGAACCGTACTTCTCGGAGGGAACAGTATATACGTCTATAACGTCATATATCCTAACCTGAGGCAACCTAACATCTCGGATGTAACATTTGACAACATTTCAGGCGTGTCGGTCCCTACGTCTCGGTGGTTACATTACATGCGTCTATAACGGTATATATCCTAACCTAAGGCAACCTAACATCTCGGATGCAATATTTGACAACATTCCTGGCCTGTCGAACCGTACTTCTCGGAGGGAACAGTATATACGTCTATAACGTCATATATCCTAACCTGAGGCAACCTAACATCTCGGATGTAACATTTGACAACATTTCAGGCGTGTCGGTCCCTACGTCTCGGTGGTAACATTGCATGCGTCTATAACGTTATATATCCTAACCTAAGGCAACCTAACATCTCGGATGCAATATTTGACAACATTCCTGGCCTGTCGAACCCTACTTCTCGGAGGGAACAGTATATACGTACTATAACGTCATGTATTCTTACCTGAGGCAACCTAACATCTCGGATGCAATATTTGACAACATTCCTGGCCTGTCGAACCCTACTTCTCGGAGGGAACAGTATATACGTCTATAACGTCATATATTCTTACCTGAGGCAACCTAACATCTCGGATGCAATATTTGACAACATTCCTGGCCTGTCGAACCCTACTTCTCGGAGGGAACAGTATATACGTCTATAACGGTATATATCCTAATCTAAGGCAACCTAACATCTCGGATGCAATATTTGACAACATTCCTGGCCTGTCGAACACTACTTCTCGGAGGGAACAGTATATACGTCTGTAACGTCATATATCCTAACCTAAGGCAACCTAACATCTCGGATGTAACATTTGACAACATTCCAGGCGTGTCGGTCCCTACGTCTCGGTGGTAACATTACATGCGTCTATAACGTTATATATCCTAACCTAAGGCGACCTAACATCTCGGATGCAATATCTGACAACATTCCTGGCCCGTCGAACCCAACTTCTCGGAGGGAACAGTATATACGTCTGTAACGTCATATATCCTAACCTAAGGCAACCTAACATCTCGGATGTCACATTTGACAACATTCCAGGCGTGTCGGTCCCTACGTCTCGGTGGTAACATTAATGCGTCTATAACGGCAACGTAACAACTCGGATGTAATATTTTACAACATTGCTGGCGTTTCGGACCCTACTTCTCGGTGGGAACAGTATATACGTCCATAACGTTATATATCCTAACCTAAGGCAACCTAACATCTCGGATGAAATATTTGACAACATTCCTGGCCTGTCGAACTCTACTTCACGGACGGAACAGTATATACGTCTATAACGTCATATATTCTTACCTGAGGCAACCTAACATCTCGGATGCAATATTTGACAACATTCCTGGCCTGTCGAAACCTACTTCTCGGAGGGAACAGTATATACGTCTATAACGGTATATATCCTAATCTAAGGCAACCTAACATCTCGGATGCAATATTTGACAACATTCCTGGCCTGTCGAACACTACTTCTCGGAGGGAACAGTATATACGTCTGTAACGTCATATATCCTAACCTAAGGCAACCTAACATCTCGGATGTAACATTTGACAACATTCCAGGCGTGTCGGTCCCTACGTCTCGGTGGTAACATTACATGCGTCTATAACGTTATATATCCTAACCTAAGGCGACCTAACATCTCGGATGCAATATCTGACAACATTCCTGGCCCGTCGAACCCAACTTCTCGGAGGGAACAGTATATACGTCTGTAACGTCATATATCCTAACCTAAGGCAACCTAACATCTCGGATGTCACATTTGACAACATTCCAGGCGTGTCGGTCTCTACGTCTCGGTGGTAACATTAATGCGTCTATAACGGCAACGTAACAACTCGGATGTAATATTTTACAACATTGCTGGCGTTTCGGACCCTACTTCTCGGTGGGAACAGTATATACGTCCATAACGTTATATATCCTAACCTAAGGCAACCTTACATCTCGGATGTAATATTCTACAACATTCCAGGCGTGTCAAACCCTACTTCTCGGTGGGAACATTATATACGTCTATAACGTTGTATATCCTAATCTAAGGCAACCTAACATCTCGGATGCAATATTTGACAACATTCCTGGCCTGTCGAACCCTACTTCTCGGAGGGAACAGTATATACGTCTATAACGGAATATATCATAATCTAAGGCAACCTAACATCTCGGATGCAATATTTGACAACATTCCTGGCCTGTCGAACCCTACTTCCCGGAGGGAACAGTATATACGTCTGTAACGTCATATATCCTAACCTAAGGCAACCTAACATATCGGATGCAATATTTGACAACATTCCTGGCGTGTCGGTCCCTACGTGTCGGTGGTAACATTACATGCATCTATAACGTTATATATCCTAACCTAAGGCAACCTAACATCTCGGATGAAATATTTGACAACATTCCTGGCCTGTCGAACTCTACTTCTCGGAGGGAACAGTATATACGTCTATAACGTCATATATTCTTACCTGAGGCAACCTAACATCTCGGATGCAATATTTGACAACATTCCTGGCCTGTCGAAACCTACTTCTCGGAGGGAACAGTATATACGTCTATAACGGTATATATCCTAATCTAAGGCAACCTAACATCTCGGATGCAATATTTGACAACATTCCTGGCCTGTCGAACACTACTTCTCGGAGGGAACAGTATATACGTCTGTAACGTCATATATCCTAACCTAAGGCAACCTAACATCTCGGATGTAACATTTGACAACATTCCAGGCGTGTCGGTCCCTACGTCTCGGTGGTAACATTACATGCGTCTATAACGTTATATATCCTAACCTAAGGCGACCTGACATCTCGGATGCAATATTTGACAACATTCCTGGCCCGTCGAACCCTACTTCTCGGAGGGAACAGTATATACGTCTATAACGTCATATATCCTAACCTAAGTCAACCTAACATCTCGGATGTAACATTTGACAACATTCCAGGCGTGTCGGTCCCTACGTCTCGGTGGTAACATTACATGCGTCTATAACGGTATATATCCTAACCTAAGGCAACCTAACATCTCGGATGCAATATTTGACAACATTTCTGGCCTGTCGAACCGTACTTCTCGGAGGGAACAGTATATACGTCTATAACGTCATATATCCTAACCTGAGGCAACCTAACATCTCGGATGTAACATTTGACAACATTTCAGGCGTGTCGGTCCCTACGTCTCGGTGGTTACATTACATGCGTCTATAACGGTATATATCCTAACCTAAGGCAACCTAACATCTCGGATGCAATATTTGACAACATTCCTGGCCTGTCGAACCGTACTTCTCGGAGGGAACAGTATATACGTCTATAACGTCATATATCCTAACCTGAGGCAACCTAACATCTCGGATGTAACATTTGACAACATTTCAGGCGTGTCGGTCCCTACGTCTCGGTGGTAACATTGCATGCGTCTATAACGTTATATATCCTAACCTAAGGCAACCTAACATCTCGGATGTAATATTTGACAACATTCCTGGCCTGTCGAACCCTACTTCTCGGAGGGAACAGTATATACGTACTATAACGTCATGTATTCTTACCTGAGGCAACCTAACATCTCGGATGCAATATTTGACAACATTCCTGGCCTGTTGAACCCTACTTCTCGGAGGGAACAGTATATACGTCTATAACGTCATATATTCTTACCTGAGGCAACCTAACATCTCGGATGCAATATTTGACAACATTCCTGGCCTGTCGAACCCTACTTCTCGGAGGGAACAGTATATACGTCTATAACGGTATATATCCTAATCTAAGGCAACCTAACATCTCGGATGCAATATTTGACAACATTCCTGGCCTGTCGAACACTACTTCTCGGAGGGAACAGTATATACGTCTGTAACGTCATATATCCTAACCTAAGGCAACCTAACATCTCGGATGTAACATTTGACAACATTCCAGGCGTGTCGGTCCCTACGTCTCGGTGGTAACATTACATGCGTCTATAACGTTATATATCCTAACCTAAGGCGACCTAACATCTCGGATGCAATATCTGACAACATTCCTGGCCCGTCGAACCCAACTTCTCGGAGGGAACAGTATATACGTCTGTAACGTCATATATCCTAACCTAAGGCAACCTAACATCTCGGATGTAACATTTGACAACATTCCAGGCGTGTCGGTCCCTACGTCTCGGTGGTAACATTACATGCGTCTATAACGTTATATATCCTAACCTAAGGCGACCTAACATCTCGGATGCAATATCTGACAACATTCCTGGCCCGTCGAACCCTACTTCTCGGAGGGAACAGTATATACGTCTATAACGTCATATATCCTAACCTGAGGCAACCTAACATCTCGGATGTAACATTTGACAACATTTCAGGCGTGTCGGTCCCTACGTCTCGGTGGTTACATTACATGCGTCTATAACGGTATATATCCTAACCTAAGGCAACCTAACATCTCGGATGCAATATTTGACAACATTCCTGGCCTGTCGAACCCTACTTCCCGGAGGGAACAGTATATACGTCTGTAACGTCATATATCCTAACCTAAGGCAACCTAACATATCGGATGCAATATTTGACAACATTCCTGGCCCGTCGAACCCTACTTCTCGGAGGGAACAGTATATACGTCTATAACGTCATATATCCTAACCTAAGTCAACCTAACATCTCGGATGTAACATTTGACAACATTCCAGGCGTGTCGGTCCCTACGTCTCGGTGGTAACATTACATGCGTCTATAACGGTATATATCCTAACCTAAGGCAACCTAACATCTCGGATGCAATATTTGACAACATTTCTGGCCTGTCGAACCGTACTTCTCGGAGGGAACAGTATATACGTCTATAACGTCATATATCCTAACCTGAGGCAACCTAACATCTCGGATGTAACATTTGACAACATTTCAGGCGTGTCGGTCCCTACGTCTCGGTGGTTACATTACATGCGTCTATAACGGTATATATCCTAACCTAAGGCAACCTAACATCTCGGATGCAATATTTGACAACATTCCTGGCCTGTCGAACCGTACTTCTCGGAGGGAACAGTATATACGTCTATAACGTCATATATCCTAACCTGAGGCAACCTAACATCTCGGATGTAACATTTGACAACATTTCAGGCGTGTCGGTCCCTACGTCTCGGTGGTAACATTGCATGCGTCTATAACGTTATATATCCTAACCTAAGGCAACCTAACATCTCGGATGCAATATTTGACAACATTCCTGGCCTGTCGAACCCTACTTCTCGGAGGGAACAGTATATACGTACTATAACGTCATGTATTCTTACCTGAGGCAACCTAACATCTCGGATGCAATATTTGACAACATTCCTGGCCTGTCGAACCCTACTTCTCGGAGGGAACAGTATATACGTCTATAACGTCATATATTCTTACCTGAGGCAACCTAACATCTCGGATGCAATATTTGACAACATTCCTGGCCTGTCGAACCCTACTTCTCGGAGGGAACAGTATATACGTCTATAACGGTATATATCCTAATCTAAGGCAACCTAACATCTCGGATGCAATATTTGACAACATTCCTGGCCTGTCGAACACTACTTCTCGGAGGGAACAGTATATACGTCTGTAACGTCATATATCCTAACCTAAGGCAACCTAACATCTCGGATGTAACATTTGACAACATTCCAGGCGTGTCGGTCCCTACGTCTCGGTGGTAACATTACATGCGTCTATAACGTTATATATCCTAACCTAAGGCGACCTAACATCTCGGATGCAATATCTGACAACATTCCTGGCCCGTCGAACCCAACTTCTCGGAGGGAACAGTATATACGTCTGTAACGTCATATATCCTAACCTAAGGCAACCTAACATCTCGGATGTCACATTTGACAACATTCCAGGCGTGTCGGTCCCTACGTCTCGGTGGTAACATTAATGCGTCTATAACGGCAACGTAACAACTCGGATGTAATATTTTACAACATTGCTGGCGTTTCGGACCCTACTTCTCGGTGGGAACAGTATATACGTCCATAACGTTATATATCCTAACCTAAGGCAACCTAACATCTCGGATGAAATATTTGACAACATTCCTGGCCTGTCGAACTCTACTTCACGGACGGAACAGTATATACGTCTATAACGTCATATATTCTTACCTGAGGCAACCTAACATCTCGGATGCAATATTTGACAACATTCCTGGCCTGTCGAAACCTACTTCTCGGAGGGAACAGTATATACGTCTATAACGGTATATATCCTAATCTAAGGCAACCTAACATCTCGGATGCAATATTTGACAACATTCCTGGCCTGTCGAACACTACTTCTCGGAGGGAACAGTATATACGTCTGTAACGTCATATATCCTAACCTAAGGCAACCTAACATCTCGGATGTAACATTTGACAACATTCCAGGCGTGTCGGTCCCTACGTCTCGGTGGTAACATTACATGCGTCTATAACGTTATATATCCTAACCTAAGGCGACCTAACATCTCGGATGCAATATCTGACAACATTCCTGGCCCGTCGAACCCAACTTCTCGGAGGGAACAGTATATACGTCTGTAACGTCATATATCCTAACCTAAGGCAACCTAACATCTCGGATGTCACATTTGACAACATTCCAGGCGTGTCGGTCTCTACGTCTCGGTGGTAACATTAATGCGTCTATAACGGCAACGTAACAACTCGGATGTAATATTTTACAACATTGCTGGCGTTTCGGACCCTACTTCTCGGTGGGAACAGTATATACGTCCATAACGTTATATATCCTAACCTAAGGCAACCTTACATCTCGGATGTAATATTCTACAACATTCCAGGCGTGTCAAACCCTACTTCTCGGTGGGAACATTATATACGTCTATAACGTTGTATATCCTAATCTAAGGCAACCTAACATCTCGGATGCAATATTTGACAACATTCCTGGCCTGTCGAACCCTACTTCTCGGAGGGAACAGTATATACGTCTATAACGGAATATATCATAATCTAAGGCAACCTAACATCTCGGATGCAATATTTGACAACATTCCTGGCCTGTCGAACCCTACTTCCCGGAGGGAACAGTATATACGTCTGTAACGTCATATATCCTAACCTAAGGCAACCTAACATATCGGATGCAATATTTGACAACATTCCTGGCGTGTCGGTCCCTACGTGTCGGTGGTAACATTACATGCATCTATAACGTTATATATCCTAACCTAAGGCAACCTAACATCTCGGATGAAATATTTGACAACATTCCTGGCCTGTCGAACTCTACTTCTCGGAGGGAACAGTATATACGTCTATAACGTCATATATTCTTACCTGAGGCAACCTAACATCTCGGATGCAATATTTGACAACATTCCTGGCCTGTCGAAACCTACTTCTCGGAGGGAACAGTATATACGTCTATAACGGTATATATCCTAATCTAAGGCAACCTAACATCTCGGATGCAATATTTGACAACATTCCTGGCCTGTCGAACACTACTTCTCGGAGGGAACAGTATATACGTCTGTAACGTCATATATCCTAACCTAAGGCAACCTAACATCTCGGATGTAACATTTGACAACATTCCAGGCGTGTCGGTCCCTACGTCTCGGTGGTAACATTACATGCGTCTATAACGTTATATATCCTAACCTAAGGCGACCTGACATCTCGGATGCAATATTTGACAACATTCCTGGCCCGTCGAACCCTACTTCTCGGAGGGAACAGTATATACGTCTATAACGTCATATATCCTAACCTAAGTCAACCTAACATCTCGGATGTAACATTTGACAACATTCCAGGCGTGTCGGTCCCTACGTCTCGGTGGTAACATTACATGCGTCTATAACGGTATATATCCTAACCTAAGGCAACCTAACATCTCGGATGCAATATTTGACAACATTTCTGGCCTGTCGAACCGTACTTCTCGGAGGGAACAGTATATACGTCTATAACGTCATATATCCTAACCTGAGGCAACCTAACATCTCGGATGTAACATTTGACAACATTTCAGGCGTGTCGGTCCCTACGTCTCGGTGGTTACATTACATGCGTCTATAACGGTATATATCCTAACCTAAGGCAACCTAACATCTCGGATGCAATATTTGACAACATTCCTGGCCTGTCGAACCGTACTTCTCGGAGGGAACAGTATATACGTCTATAACGTCATATATCCTAACCTGAGGCAACCTAACATCTCGGATGTAACATTTGACAACATTTCAGGCGTGTCGGTCCCTACGTCTCGGTGGTAACATTGCATGCGTCTATAACGTTATATATCCTAACCTAAGGCAACCTAACATCTCGGATGTAATATTTGACAACATTCCTGGCCTGTCGAACCCTACTTCTCGGAGGGAACAGTATATACGTACTATAACGTCATGTATTCTTACCTGAGGCAACCTAACATCTCGGATGCAATATTTGACAACATTCCTGGCCTGTTGAACCCTACTTCTCGGAGGGAACAGTATATACGTCTATAACGTCATATATTCTTACCTGAGGCAACCTAACATCTCGGATGCAATATTTGACAACATTCCTGGCCTGTCGAACCCTACTTCTCGGAGGGAACAGTATATACGTCTATAACGGTATATATCCTAATCTAAGGCAACCTAACATCTCGGATGCAATATTTGACAACATTCCTGGCCTGTCGAACACTACTTCTCGGAGGGAACAGTATATACGTCTGTAACGTCATATATCCTAACCTAAGGCAACCTAACATCTCGGATGTAACATTTGACAACATTCCAGGCGTGTCGGTCCCTACGTCTCGGTGGTAACATTACATGCGTCTATAACGTTATATATCCTAACCTAAGGCGACCTAACATCTCGGATGCAATATCTGACAACATTCCTGGCCCGTCGAACCCAACTTCTCGGAGGGAACAGTATATACGTCTGTAACGTCATATATCCTAACCTAAGGCAACCTAACATCTCGGATGTAACATTTGACAACATTCCAGGCGTGTCGGTCCCTACGTCTCGGTGGTAACATTACATGCGTCTATAACGTTATATATCCTAACCTAAGGCGACCTAACATCTCGGATGCAATATCTGACAACATTCCTGGCCCGTCGAACCCTACTTCTCGGAGGGAACAGTATATACGTCTATAACGTCATATATCCTAACCTGAGGCAACCTAACATCTCGGATGTAACATTTGACAACATTTCAGGCGTGTCGGTCCCTACGTCTCGGTGGTTACATTACATGCGTCTATAACGGTATATATCCTAACCTAAGGCAACCTAACATCTCGGATGCAATATTTGACAACATTCCTGGCCTGTCGAACCGTACTTCTCGGAGGGAACAGTATATACGTCTATAACGTCATATATCCTAACCTGAGGCAACCTAACATCTCGGATGTAACATTTGACAACATTTCAGGCGTGTCGGTCCCTACGTCTCGGTGGTAACATTGCATGCGTCTATAACGTTATATATCCTAACCTAAGGCAACCTAACATCTCGGATGCAATATTTGACAACATTCCTGGCCTGTCGAACCCTACTTCTCGGAGGGAACAGTATATACGTACTATAACGTCATGTATTCTTACCTGAGGCAACCTAACATCTCGGATGCAATATTTGACAACATTCCTGGCCTGTCGAACCCTACTTCTCGGAGGGAACAGTATATACGTCTATAACGTCATATATTCTTACCTGAGGCAACCTAACATCTCGGATGCAATATTTGACAACATTCCTGGCCTGTCGAACCCTACTTCTCGGAGGGAACAGTATATACGTCTATAACGGTATATATCCTAATCTAAGGCAACCTAACATCTCGGATGCAATATTTGACAACATTCCTGGCCTGTCGAACATTACTTTTCGGAGGGAACAGTATATACGTCTGTAACGTCATATATCCTAACCTAAGGCAACCTAACATCTCGGATGTAACATTTGACAACATTCCAGGCGTGTCGGTCCCTACGTCTCGGTGGTAACATTACATGCGTCTATAACGTTATATATCCTAACCTAAGGCGACCTAACATCTCGGATGCAATATCTGACAACATTCCTGGCCCGTCGAACCCAACTTCTCGGAGGGAACAGTATATACGTCTGTAACGTCATATATCCTAACCTAAGGCAACCTAACATCTCGGATGTAACATTTGACAACATTCCAGGCGTGTCGGTCCCTACGTCTCGGTGGTAACATTACATGCGTCTATAACGTTATATATCCTAACCTAAGGCGACCTAACATCTCGGATGCAATATCTGACAACATTCCTGGCCCGTCGAACCCTACTTCTCGGAGGGAACAGTATATACGTCTATAACGGAATATATCATAATCTAAGGCAACCTAACATCTCGGATGCAATATTTGACAACATTCCTGGCCTGTCGAACCCTACTTCTCGGAGGGAACAGTATATACGTCTATAACGTCATGTATTCTTACCTGAGGCAACCTAACTTCTCGGATGCAATATTTGACAACATTCCTGGCCTGTCGAACCCTACTTCTCGGAGGGAACAGTATATACGTCTATAACGTCATATATTCTTACCTGAGGCAACCTAACATCTCGGATGCAATATTTGACAACATTCCTGGCCTGTCGAACCCTACTTCTCGGAGGGAACAGTATATACGTCTATAACGGTATATATCCTAATCTAAGGCAACCTAACATCTCGGATGCAATATTTGACAACATTCCTGGCCTGTCGAACACTACTTCTCGGAGGGAACAGTATATACGTCTGTAACGTCATATATCCTAACCTAAGGCAACCTAACATCTCGGATGTAACATTTGACAACATTCCAGGCGTGTCGGTCCCTACGTCTCGGTGGTAACATTACATGCGTCTATAACGTTATATATCCTAACCTAAGGCGACCTAACATCTCGGATGCAATATCTGACAACATTCCTGGCCCGTCGAACCCTACTTCTCGGAGGGAACAGTATATACGTCTGTAACGTCATATATCCTAACCTAAGGCAACCTAACATCTCGGATGTAACATTTGACAACATTCCAGGCGTGTCGGTCCCTACGTCTCGGTGGTAACATTACATGCGTCTATAACGTTATATATCCTAACCTAAGGCGACCTAACATCTCGGATGCAATATCTGACAACATTCCTGGCCCGTCGAACCCTACTTCTCGGAGGGAACAGTATATACGTCTATAACGTCATATATCCTAACCTAAGGCAACCTAACATCTCGGATGTAACATTTGACAACATTCCAGGCGTGTCGGTCCCTACGTCTCGGTGGTAACATTACATGCGTCTATAACGGTATATATCCTAATCTAAGGCAACCTAACATCTCGGATGCAATATTTGACAACATTCCTGGCCTGTCGAACCCTACTTCTCGGAGGGAACAGTATATACGTCTATAACGTCATATATTCTTACCTGAGGCAACCTAACATCTCGGATGCAATATTTGACAACATTCCTGGCCTGTCGAACACTACTTTTCGGAGGGAACAGTATATACGTCTGTAACGTCATATATCCTAACCTAAGGCAACCTAACATCTCGGATGTAACATTTGACAACATTCCAGGCGTGTCGGTCCCTACGTCTCGGTGGTAACATTACATGCGTCTATAACGTTATATATCCTAACCTAAGGCGACCTAACATCTCGGATGCAATATCTGACAACATTCCTGGCCCGTCGAACCCAACTTCTCGGAGGGAACAGTATATACGTCTGTAACGTCATATATCCTAACCTAAGGCAACCTAACATCTCGGATGTAACATTTGACAACATTCCAGTCGTGTCGGTCCCTACGTCTCGGTGGTAACATTACATGCGTCTATAACGTTATATATCCTAACCTAAGGCGACCTAACATCTCGGATGCAATATCTGACAACATTCCTGGCCCGTCGAACCCTACTTCTCGGAGGGAACATTATATACGTCTATAACGTCATATATCCTAACCTAAGGCAACCTAACATCTCGGATGTAACATTTGACAACATTCCAGGCGTGTCGGTCCCTACGTCTCGGTAGTAACATTACATGCGTCTATAACGGTATATATCCTAATCTAAGGCAACCTAACATCTCGGATGCAATATTTGACAACATTCCTGGCCTGTCGAACCCTACTTCTCGGAGGGAACATTATATACGTCTGTAACGTCATATATCCTCACCTAAGACAACCTAACATCTCGGATGTAACATTTGACAACATTCCAGGCGTGTCGGTCCCTACGTCTCGGTGGTAACATTACATGCGTCTATAATGTTATATATCCTAACCTAAGGCAACCTAACATCTCGGATGCAATATTTGACAACATTCCTGGGCTGTCGAACCCTAATTCTCGGAGGGAACAGTATATACGTCTGTAACGTCATATATCCTAACCTAAGGCAACCTAACATCTCGGATCTAACATTTGACAACATTCCAGGCGTGACGGTTCCTACGTCTCGGTGGTAACATTACATGCGTCTATAACGTTATATATCCTAACCTAAGGCAACCTAACATCTCGGATGCAATATTTGACAACATTCCTGGCCTGTCGAACCCTACCTCTCGGTGGGAACAGTATATACGTCTATAACGATATATATCCTAACCTAAGGCAACCTAACATCTCGGATGTCACATTTGACAACATTCCAGGCGTGTCGGTCCCTACGTCTCGGTGGTAACATTAATGCGTCTATAACGGCAACGTAACAACTCGGATGTAATATTTTACAACATTGCTGGCGTTTCGGACCCTACTTCTCGGTGGGAACAGTATATACGTCCATAACGTTATATATCCTAACCTAAGGCAACCTTACATCTCGGATGTAATATTCTACAACATTCCAGGCGTGTCAAACCCTACTTCTCGGTGGGAACATTATATACGTCTACAACGTTGTATATCCTAATCTAAGGCAACCTAACATCTCGGATGCAATATTTGACAACATTCCTGGCCCGGCGAACCCAACTTCTCGGAGGGAACAGTATATACGTCTATAACGGTATATATCCTAATCTAAGGCAACCTAACATCTCGGATGCAATATTTGACAACATTCCTGGCCTGTCGAACACTACTTCTCGGAGGGAACAGTATATACGTCTGTAACGTCATATATCCTAACCTAAGGCAACCTAACATCTCGGATGTAACATTTGACAACATTCCAGGCGTGTCGGTCCCTACGTCTCGGTGGTAACATTACATGCGTCTATAACGTTATATATCCTAACCTAAGGCGACCTAACATCTCGGATGCAATATCTGACAACATTCCTGGCCCGTCGAACCCAACTTCTCGGAGGGAACAGTATATACGTCTGTAACGTCATATATCCTAACCTAAGGCAACCTAACATCTCGGATGTCACATTTGACAACATTCCAGGCGTGTCGGTCTCTACGTCTCGGTGGTAACATTAATGCGTCTATAACGGCAACGTAACAACTCGGATGTAATATTTTACAACATTGCTGGCGTTTCGGACCCTACTTCTCGGTGGGAACAGTATATACGTCCATAACGTTATATATCCTAACCTAAGGCAACCTTACATCTCGGATGTAATATTCTACAACATTCCAGGCGTGTCAAACCCTACTTCTCGGTGGGAACATTATATACGTCTATAACGTTGTATATCCTAATCTAAGGCAACCTAACATCTCGGATGCAATATTTGACAACATTCCTGGCCTGTCGAACCCTACTTCTCGGAGGGAACAGTATATACGTCTATAACGGAATATATCATAATCTAAGGCAACCTAACATCTCGGATGCAATATTTGACAACATTCCTGGCCTGTCGAACCCTACTTCCCGGAGGGAACAGTATATACGTCTGTAACGTCATATATCCTAACCTAAGGCAACCTAACATATCGGATGCAATATTTGACAACATTCCTGGCGTGTCGGTCCCTACGTGTCGGTGGTAACATTACATGCATCTATAACGTTATATATCCTAACCTAAGGCAACCTAACATCTCGGATGAAATATTTGACAACATTCCTGGCCTGTCGAACTCTACTTCTCGGAGGGAACAGTATATACGTCTATAACGTCATATATTCTTACCTGAGGCAACCTAACATCTCGGATGCAATATTTGACAACATTCCTGGCCTGTCGAAACCTACTTCTCGGAGGGAACAGTATATACGTCTATAACGGTATATATCCTAATCTAAGGCAACCTAACATCTCGGATGCAATATTTGACAACATTCCTGGCCTGTCGAACACTACTTCTCGGAGGGAACAGTATATACGTCTGTAACGTCATATATCCTAACCTAAGGCAACCTAACATCTCGGATGTAACATTTGACAACATTCCAGGCGTGTCGGTCCCTACGTCTCGGTGGTAACATTACATGCGTCTATAACGTTATATATCCTAACCTAAGGCGACCTGACATCTCGGATGCAATATTTGACAACATTCCTGGCCCGTCGAACCCTACTTCTCGGAGGGAACAGTATATACGTCTATAACGTCATATATCCTAACCTAAGTCAACCTAACATCTCGGATGTAACATTTGACAACATTCCAGGCGTGTCGGTCCCTACGTCTCGGTGGTAACATTACATGCGTCTATAACGGTATATATCCTAACCTAAGGCAACCTAACATCTCGGATGCAATATTTGACAACATTTCTGGCCTGTCGAACCGTACTTCTCGGAGGGAACAGTATATACGTCTATAACGTCATATATCCTAACCTGAGGCAACCTAACATCTCGGATGTAACATTTGACAACATTTCAGGCGTGTCGGTCCCTACGTCTCGGTGGTTACATTACATGCGTCTATAACGGTATATATCCTAACCTAAGGCAACCTAACATCTCGGATGCAATATTTGACAACATTCCTGGCCTGTCGAACCGTACTTCTCGGAGGGAACAGTATATACGTCTATAACGTCATATATCCTAACCTGAGGCAACCTAACATCTCGGATGTAACATTTGACAACATTTCAGGCGTGTCGGTCCCTACGTCTCGGTGGTAACATTGCATGCGTCTATAACGTTATATATCCTAACCTAAGGCAACCTAACATCTCGGATGTAATATTTGACAACATTCCTGGCCTGTCGAACCCTACTTCTCGGAGGGAACAGTATATACGTACTATAACGTCATGTATTCTTACCTGAGGCAACCTAACATCTCGGATGCAATATTTGACAACATTCCTGGCCTGTTGAACCCTACTTCTCGGAGGGAACAGTATATACGTCTATAACGTCATATATTCTTACCTGAGGCAACCTAACATCTCGGATGCAATATTTGACAACATTCCTGGCCTGTCGAACCCTACTTCTCGGAGGGAACAGTATATACGTCTATAACGGTATATATCCTAATCTAAGGCAACCTAACATCTCGGATGCAATATTTGACAACATTCCTGGCCTGTCGAACACTACTTCTCGGAGGGAACAGTATATACGTCTGTAACGTCATATATCCTAACCTAAGGCAACCTAACATCTCGGATGTAACATTTGACAACATTCCAGGCGTGTCGGTCCCTACGTCTCGGTGGTAACATTACATGCGTCTATAACGTTATATATCCTAACCTAAGGCGACCTAACATCTCGGATGCAATATCTGACAACATTCCTGGCCCGTCGAACCCAACTTCTCGGAGGGAACAGTATATACGTCTGTAACGTCATATATCCTAACCTAAGGCAACCTAACATCTCGGATGTAACATTTGACAACATTCCAGGCGTGTCGGTCCCTACGTCTCGGTGGTAACATTACATGCGTCTATAACGTTATATATCCTAACCTAAGGCGACCTAACATCTCGGATGCAATATCTGACAACATTCCTGGCCCGTCGAACCCTACTTCTCGGAGGGAACAGTATATACGTCTATAACGTCATATATCCTAACCTGAGGCAACCTAACATCTCGGATGTAACATTTGACAACATTTCAGGCGTGTCGGTCCCTACGTCTCGGTGGTTACATTACATGCGTCTATAACGGTATATATCCTAACCTAAGGCAACCTAACATCTCGGATGCAATATTTGACAACATTCCTGGCCTGTCGAACCGTACTTCTCGGAGGGAACAGTATATACGTCTATAACGTCATATATCCTAACCTGAGGCAACCTAACATCTCGGATGTAACATTTGACAACATTTCAGGCGTGTCGGTCCCTACGTCTCGGTGGTAACATTGCATGCGTCTATAACGTTATATATCCTAACCTAAGGCAACCTAACATCTCGGATGCAATATTTGACAACATTCCTGGCCTGTCGAACCCTACTTCTCGGAGGGAACAGTATATACGTACTATAACGTCATGTATTCTTACCTGAGGCAACCTAACATCTCGGATGCAATATTTGACAACATTCCTGGCCTGTCGAACCCTACTTCTCGGAGGGAACAGTATATACGTCTATAACGTCATATATTCTTACCTGAGGCAACCTAACATCTCGGATGCAATATTTGACAACATTCCTGGCCTGTCGAACCCTACTTCTCGGAGGGAACAGTATATACGTCTATAACGGTATATATCCTAATCTAAGGCAACCTAACATCTCGGATGCAATATTTGACAACATTCCTGGCCTGTCGAACATTACTTTTCGGAGGGAACAGTATATACGTCTGTAACGTCATATATCCTAACCTAAGGCAACCTAACATCTCGGATGTAACATTTGACAACATTCCAGGCGTGTCGGTCCCTACGTCTCGGTGGTAACATTACATGCGTCTATAACGTTATATATCCTAACCTAAGGCGACCTAACATCTCGGATGCAATATCTGACAACATTCCTGGCCCGTCGAACCCAACTTCTCGGAGGGAACAGTATATACGTCTGTAACGTCATATATCCTAACCTAAGGCAACCTAACATCTCGGATGTAACATTTGACAACATTCCAGGCGTGTCGGTCCCTACGTCTCGGTGGTAACATTACATGCGTCTATAACGTTATATATCCTAACCTAAGGCGACCTAACATCTCGGATGCAATATCTGACAACATTCCTGGCCCGTCGAACCCTACTTCTCGGAGGGAACAGTATATACGTCTATAACGGAATATATCATAATCTAAGGCAACCTAACATCTCGGATGCAATATTTGACAACATTCCTGGCCTGTCGAACCCTACTTCTCGGAGGGAACAGTATATACGTCTATAACGTCATGTATTCTTACCTGAGGCAACCTAACTTCTCGGATGCAATATTTGACAACATTCCTGGCCTGTCGAACCCTACTTCTCGGAGGGAACAGTATATACGTCTATAACGTCATATATTCTTACCTGAGGCAACCTAACATCTCGGATGCAATATTTGACAACATTCCTGGCCTGTCGAACCCTACTTCTCGCAGGGAACAGTATATACGTCTATAACGGTATATATCCTAATCTAAGGCAACCTAACATCTCGGATGCAATATTTGACAACATTCCTGGCCTGTCGAACACTACTTCTCGGAGGGAACAGTATATACGTCTGTAACGTCATATATCCTAACCTAAGGCAACCTAACATCTCGGATGTAACATTTGACAACATTCCAGGCGTGTCGGTCCCTACGTCTCGGTGGTAACATTACATGCGTCTATAACGTTATATATCCTAACCTAAGGCGACCTAACATCTCGGATGCAATATCTGACAACATTCCTGGCCCGTCGAACCCTACTTCTCGGAGGGAACAGTATATACGTCTGTAACGTCATATATCCTAACCTAAGGCAACCTAACATCTCGGATGTAACATTTGACAACATTCCAGGCGTGTCGGTCCCTACGTCTCGGTGGTAACATTACATGCGTCTATAACGTTATATATCCTAACCTAAGGCGACCTAACATCTCGGATGCAATATCTGACAACATTCCTGGCCCGTCGAACCCTACTTCTCGGAGGGAACAGTATATACGTCTATAACGTCATATATCCTAACCTAAGGCAACCTAACATCTCGGATGTAACATTTGACAACATTCCAGGCGTGTCGGTCCCTACGTCTCGGTGGTAACATTACATGCGTCTATAACGGTATATATCCTAATCTAAGGCAACCTAACATCTCGGATGCAATATTTGACAACATTCCTGGCCTGTCGAACCCTACTTCTCGGAGGGAACAGTATATACGTCTATAACGTCATATATTCTTACCTGAGGCAACCTAACATCTCGGATGCAATATTTGACAACATTCCTGGCCTGTCGAACACTACTTTTCGGAGGGAACAGTATATACGTCTGTAACGTCATATATCCTAACCTAAGGCAACCTAACATCTCGGATGTAACATTTGACAACATTCCAGGCGTGTCGGTCCCTACGTCTCGGTGGTAACATTACATGCGTCTATAACGTTATATATCCTAACCTAAGGCGACCTAACATCTCGGATGCAATATCTGACAACATTCCTGGCCCGTCGAACCCAACTTCTCGGAGGGAACAGTATATACGTCTGTAACGTCATATATCCTAACCTAAGGCAACCTAACATCTCGGATGTAACATTTGACAACATTCCAGTCGTGTCGGTCCCTACGTCTCGGTGGTAACATTACATGCGTCTATAACGTTATATATCCTAACCTAAGGCGACCTAACATCTCGGATGCAATATCTGACAACATTCCTGGCCCGTCGAACCCTACTTCTCGGAGGGAACATTATATACGTCTATAACGTCATATATCCTAACCTAAGGCAACCTAACATCTCGGATGTAACATTTGACAACATTCCAGGCGTGTCGGTCCCTACGTCTCGGTAGTAACATTACATGCGTCTATAACGGTATATATCCTAATCTAAGGCAACCTAACATCTCGGATGCAATATTTGACAACATTCCTGGCCTGTCGAACCCTACTTCTCGGAGGGAACATTATATACGTCTGTAACGTCATATATCCTCACCTAAGACAACCTAACATCTCGGATGTAACATTTGACAACATTCCAGGCGTGTCGGTCCCTACGTCTCGGTGGTAACATTACATGCGTCTATAATGTTATATATCCTAACCTAAGGCAACCTAACATCTCGGATGCAATATTTGACAACATTCCTGGGCTGTCGAACCCTAATTCTCGGAGGGAACAGTATATACGTCTGTAACGTCATATATCCTAACCTAAGGCAACCTAACATCTCGGATCTAACATTTGACAACATTCCAGGCGTGAAGGTTCCTACGTCTCGGTGGTAACATTACATGCGTCTATAACGTTATATATCCCAACCTAAGGCAACCTAACATCTCGGATGCAATATTTGACAACATTCCTGGCCTGTCGAACCCTACCTCTCGGTGGGAACAGTATATACGTCTATAACGATATATATCCTAACCTAAGGCAACCTAACATCTCGGATGTCACATTTGACAACATTCCAGGCGTGTCGGTCCCTACGTCTCGGTGGTAACATTAATGCGTCTATAACGGCAACGTAACAACTCGGATGTAATATTTTACAACATTGCTGGCGTTTCGGACCCTACTTCTCGGTGGGAACAGTATATACGTCCATAACGTTATATATCCTAACCTAAGGCAACCTTACATCTCGGATGTAATATTCTACAACATTCCAGGCGTGTCAAACCCTACTTCTCGGTGGGAACATTATATACGTCTACAACGTTGTATATCCTAATCTAAGGCAACCTAACATCTCGGATGCAATATTTGACAACATTCCTGGCCCGTCGAACCCAACTTCTCGGAGGGAACAGTATATACGTCTATAACGGTATATATCCTAATCTAAGGCAACCTAACATCTCGGATGCAATATTTGACAACATTCCTGGCCTGTCGAACACTACTTCTCGGAGGGAACAGTATATACGTCTGTAACGTCATATATCCTAACCTAAGGCAACCTAACATCTCGGATGTAACATTTGACAACATTCCAGGAGTGTCGGTCCCTACGTCTCGGTGGTAAAATTACATGCGTCTATAACGTTATATATCCTAACCTAAGGCGACCTGACATCTCGGATGCAATATTTGACAACATTCCTGGCCCGTCGAACCCTACTTCTCGGAGGGAACAGTATATACGTCTATAACGTCATATATCCTAACCTAAGGCAACCTAACATCTCGGATGTAACATTTGACAACATTCCAGGCGTGTCGGTCCCTACGTCTCGGTGGTAACATTACATGCGTCTATAACGTTATATATCCTAACCTAAGGCGACCTAACATCTCGGATGCAATATCTGACAACATTCCTGGCCCGTCGAACCCTACTTCTCGGAGGGAACAGTATATACGTCTGTAACGTCATATATCCTAACCTAAGGCAACCTAACATCTCGGATGTAACATTTGACAACATTCCAGGCGTGTCGGTCCCTACGTCTCGGTGGTAACATTACATGCGTCTATAACGTTATATATCCTAACCTAAGGCGACCTAACATCTCGGATGCAATATCTGACAACATTCCTGGCCCGTCGAACCCTACTTCTCGGAGGGAACAGTATATACGTCTATAACGTCATATATCCTAACCTAAGGCAACCTAACATCTCGGATGTAACATTTGACAACATTCCAGGCGTGTCGGTCCCTACGTCTCGGTGGTAACATTACATGCGTCTATAACGGTATATATCCTAACCTAAGGCAACCTAACATCTCGGATGCAATATTTGACAACATTCCTGGCCTGTCGAACCCTACTTCTCGGAGGGAACAGTATATACGTCTATAACGGTATATATCCTAATCTAAGGCAACCTAACATCTCGGATGCAATATTTGACAACATTCCTGGCCTGTCGAACACTACTTCTCGGAGGGAACAGTATATACGTCTGTAACGTCATATATCCTAACCTAAGGCAACCTAACATCTCGGATGTAACATTTGACAACATTCCAGGCGTGTCGGTCCCTACGTCTCGGTGGTAACATTACATGCGTCTATAACGTTATATATCCTAACCTAAGGCGACCTAACATCTCGGATGCAATATCTGACAACATTCCTGGCCCGTCGAACCCAACTTCTCGGAGGGAACAGTATATACGTCTGTAACGTCATATATCCTAACCTAAGGCAACCTAACATCTCGGATGTCACATTTGACAACATTCCAGGCGTGTCGGTCCCTACGTCTCGGTGGTAACATTAATGCGTCTATAACGGCAACGTAACAACTCGGATGTAATATTTTACAACATTGCTGGCGTTTCGGACCCTACTTCTCGGTGGGAACAGTATATACGTCCATAACGTTATATATCCTAACCTAAGGCAACCTAACATATCGGATGAAATATTTGACAACATTCCTGGCCTGTCGAACTCTACTTCACGGAGGGAACAGTATATACGTCTATAACGTCATATATTCTTACCTGAGGCAACCTAACATCTCGGATGCAATATCTGACAACATTCCTGGCCCGTCGAACCCAACTTCTCGGAGGGAACAGTATATACGTCTGTAACGTCATATATCCTAACCTAAGGCAACCTAACATCTCGGATGTAACATTTGACAACATTCCAGTCGTGTCGGTCCCTACGTCTCGGTGGTAACATTACATGCGTCTATAACGTTATATATCCTAACCTAAGGCGACCTAACATCTCGGATGCAATATCTGACAACATTCCTGGCCCGTCGAACCCTACTTCTCGGAGGGAACATTATATACGTCTATAACGTCATATATCCTAACCTAAGGCAACCTAACATCTCGGATGTAACATTTGACAACATTCCAGGCGTGTCGGTCCCTACGTCTCGGTAGTAACATTACATGCGTCTATAACGGTATATATCCTAATCTAAGGCAACCTAACATCTCGGATGCAATATTTGACAACATTCCTGGCCTGTCGAACCCTACTTCTCGGAGGGAACATTATATACGTCTGTAACGTCATATATCCTCACCTAAGACAACCTAACATCTCGGATGTAACATTTGACAACATTCCAGGCGTGTCGGTCCCTACGTCTCGGTGGTAACATTACATGCGTCTATAATGTTATATATCCTAACCTAAGGCAACCTAACATCTCGGATGCAATATTTGACAACATTCCTGGGCTGTCGAACCCTAATTCTCGGAGGGAACAGTATATACGTCTGTAACGTCATATATCCTAACCTAAGGCAACCTAACATCTCGGATCTAACATTTGACAACATTCCAGGCGTGACGGTTCCTACGTCTCGGTGGTAACATTACATGCGTCTATAACGTTATATATCCTAACCTAAGGCAACCTAACATCTCGGATGCAATATTTGACAACATTCCTGGCCTGTCGAACCCTACCTCTCGGTGGGAACAGTATATACGTCTATAACGATATATATCCTAACCTAAGGCAACCTAACATCTCGGATGTCACATTTGACAACATTCCAGGCGTGTCGGTCCCTACGTCTCGGTGGTAACATTAATGCGTCTATAACGGCAACGTAACAACTCGGATGTAATATTTTACAACATTGCTGGCGTTTCGGACCCTACTTCTCGGTGGGAACAGTATATACGTCCATAACGTTATATATCCTAACCTAAGGCAACCTTACATCTCGGATGTAATATTCTACAACATTCCAGGCGTGTCAAACCCTACTTCTCGGTGGGAACATTATATACGTCTACAACGTTGTATATCCTAATCTAAGGCAACCTAACATCTCGGATGCAATATTTGACAACATTCCTGGCCCGTCGAACCCAACTTCTCGGAGGGAACAGTATATACGTCTATAACGGTATATATCCTAATCTAAGGCAACCTAACATCTCGGATGCAATATTTGACAACATTCCTGGCCTGTCGAACACTACTTCTCGGAGGGAACAGTATATACGTCTGTAACGTCATATATCCTAACCTAAGGCAACCTAACATCTCGGATGTAACATTTGACAACATTCCAGGAGTGTCGGTCCCTACGTCTCGGTGGTAAAATTACATGCGTCTATAACGTTATATATCCTAACCTAAGGCGACCTGACATCTCGGATGCAATATTTGACAACATTCCTGGCCCGTCGAACCCTACTTCTCGGAGGGAACAGTATATACGTCTATAACGTCATATATCCTAACCTAAGTCAACCTAACATCTCGGATGTAAGATTTGACAACATTCCAGGCGTGTCGGTCCCTACGTCTCGGTGGTAACATTACATGCGTCTATAACGGTATATATCCTAACCTAAGGCAACCTAACATCTCGGATGCAATATTTGACAACATTCCTGGCCTGTCGAACCGTACTTCACGGAGGGAACAGTATATACGTATATAACGTCATATATCCTAACCTGAGGCAACCTAACATCTCGGATGTAACATTTGACAACATTTCAGGCGTGTCGGTCCCTACGTCTCGGTGGTAACATTGCATGCGTCTATAACGTTATATATCCTAACCTAAGGCAACCTAACATCTCGGATGCAATATTTGAGAACATTCCTGGCCTGTCGAACCCTACTTCTCGGAGGGAACAGTATATACGTCTATAACGTCATGTATTCTTACCTGAGGCAACCTAACTTCTCGGATGCAATATTTGACAACATTCCTGGCCTGTCGAACCCTACTTCTCGGAGGGAACAGTATATACGTCTATAACGTCATATATTCTTACCTGAGGCAACCTAACATCTCGGATGCAATATTTGACAACATTCCTGGCCTGTCGAACCCTACTTCTCGGAGGGAACAGTATATACGTCTATAACGGTATATATCCTAATCTAAGGCAACCTAACATCTCGGATGCAATATTTGACAACATTCCTGGCCTGTCGAACACTACTTCTCGGAGGGAACAGTATATACGTCTGTAACGTCATATATCCTAACCTAAGGCAACCTAACATCTCGGATGTAACATTTGACAACATTCCAGGCGTGTCGGTCCCTACGTCTCGGTGGTAACATTACATGCGTCTATAACGTTATATATCCTAACCTAAGGCGACCTAACATCTCGGATGCAATATCTGACAACATTCCTGGCCCGTCGAACCCTACTTCTCGGAGGGAACAGTATATACGTCTGTAACGTCATATATCCTAACCTAAGGCAACCTAACATCTCGGATGTAACATTTGACAACATTCCAGGCGTGTCGGTCCCTACGTCTCGGTGGTAACATTACATGCGTCTATAACGTTATATATCCTAACCTAAGGCGACCTAACATCTCGGATGCAATATCTGACAACATTCCTGGCCCGTCGAACCCTACTTCTCGGAGGGAACAGTATATACGTCTATAACGTCATATATCCTAACCTAAGGCAACCTAACATCTCGGATGTAACATTTGACAACATTCCAGGCGTGTCGGTCCCTACGTCTCGGTGGTAACATTACATGCGTCTATAACGGTATATATCCTAACCTAAGGCAACCTAACATCTCGGATGCAATATTTGACAACATTCCTGGCCTGTCGAACCCTACTTCTCGGAGGGAACAGTATATACGTCTATAACGGTATATATCCTAATCTAAGGCAACCTAACATCTCGGATGCAATATTTGACAACATTCCTGGCCTGTCGAACACTACTTCTCGGAGGGAACAGTATATACGTCTGTAACGTCATATATCCTAACCTAAGGCAACCTAACATCTCGGATGTAACATTTGACAACATTCCAGGCGTGTCGGTCCCTACGTCTCGGTGGTAACATTACATGCGTCTATAACGTTATATATCCTAACCTAAGGCGACCTAACATCTCGGATGCAATATCTGACAACATTCCTGGCCCGTCGAACCCAACTTCTCGGAGGGAACAGTATATACGTCTGTAACGTCATATATCCTAACCTAAGGCAACCTAACATCTCGGATGTCACATTTGACAACATTCCAGGCGTGTCGGTCCCTACGTCTCGGTGGTAACATTAATGCGTCTATAACGGCAACGTAACAACTCGGATGTAATATTTTACAACATTGCTGGCGTTTCGGACCCTACTTCTCGGTGGGAACAGTATATACGTCCATAACGTTATATATCCTAACCTAAGGCAACCTAACATCTCGGATGAAATATTTGACAACATTCCTGGCCTGTCGAACTCTACTTCACGGAGGGAACAGTATATACGTCTATAACGTCATATATTCTTACCTGAGGCAACCTAACATCTCGGATGCAATATTTGACAACATTCCTGGCCCGTCGAACCCAACTTCTCGGAGGGAACAGTATATACGTCTATAACGGTATATATCCTAATCTAAGGCAACCTAACATCTCGGATGCAATATTTGACAACATTCCTGGCCTGTCGAACACTACTTCTCGGAGGGAACAGTATATACGTCTGTAACGTCATATATCCTAACCTAAGGCAACCTAACATCTCGGATGTAACATTTGACAACATTCCAGGAGTGTCGGTCCCTACGTCTCGGTGGTAAAATTACATGCGTCTATAACGTTATATATCCTAACCTAAGGCGACCTGACATCTCGGATGCAATATTTGACAACATTCCTGGCCCGTCGAACCCTACTTCTCGGAGGGAACAGTATATACGTCTATAACGTCATATATCCTAACCTAAGTCAACCTAACATCTCGGATGTAAGATTTGACAACATTCCAGGCGTGTCGGTCCCTACGTCTCGGTGGTAACATTACATGCGTCTATAACGGTATATATCCTAACCTAAGGCAACCTAACATCTCGGATGCAATATTTGACAACATTCCTGGCCTGTCGAACCGTACTTCACGGAGGGAACAGTATATACGTATATAACGTCATATATCCTAACCTGAGGCAACCTAACATCTCGGATGTAACATTTGACAACATTTCAGGCGTGTCGGTCCCTACGTCTCGGTGGTAACATTGCATGCGTCTATAACGTTATATATCCTAACCTAAGGCAACCTAACATCTCGGATGCAATATTTGACAACATTCCTGGCCTGTCGAACCCTACTTCTCGGAGGGAACAGTATATACGTCTATAACGTCATGTATTCTTACCTGAGGCAACCTAACTTCTCGGATGCAATATTTGACAACATTCCTGGCCTGTCGAACCCTACTTCTCGGAGGGAACAGTATATACGTCTATAACGTCATATATTCTTACCTGAGGCAACCTAACATCTCGGATGCAATATTTGACAACATTCCTGGCCTGTCGAACCCTACTTCTCGGAGGGAACAGTATATACGTCTATAACGGTATATATCCTAATCTAAGGCAACCTAACATCTCGGATGCAATATTTGACAACATTCCTGGCCTGTCGAACACTACTTCTCGGAGGGAACAGTATATACGTCTGTAACGTCATATATCCTAACCTAAGGCAACCTAACATCTCGGATGTAACATTTGACAACATTCCAGGCGTGTCGGTCCCTACGTCTCGGTGGTAACATTACATGCGTCTATAACGTTATATATCCTAACCTAAGGCGACCTAACATCTCGGATGCAATATCTGACAACATTCCTGGCCCGTCGAACCCTACTTCTCGGAGGGAACAGTATATACGTCTGTAACGTCATATATCCTAACCTAAGGCAACCTAACATCTCGGATGTAACATTTGACAACATTCCAGGCGTGTCGGTCCCTACGTCTCGGTGGTAACATTACATGCGTCTATAACGTTATATATCCTAACCTAAGGCGACCTAACATCTCGGATGCAATATCTGACAACATTCCTGGCCCGTCGAACCCTACTTCTCGGAGGGAACAGTATATACGTCTATAACGTCATATATCCTAACCTAAGGCAACCTAACATCTCGGATGTAACATTTGACAACATTCCAGGCGTGTCGGTCCCTACGTCTCGGTGGTAACATTACATGCGTCTCTAACGGTATATATCCTAACCTAAGGCAACCTAACATCTCGGATGCAATATTTGACAACATTCCTGGCCTGTCGAACCCTACTTCTCGGAGGGAACAGTATATACGTCTATAACGGTATATATCCTAATCTAAGGCAACCTAACATCTCGGATGCAATATTTGACAACATTCCTGGCCTGTCGAACACTACTTCTCGGAGGGAACAGTATATACGTCTGTAACGTCATATATCCTAACCTAAGGCAACCTAACATCTCGGATGTAACATTTGACAACATTCCAGGCGTGTCGGTCCCTACGTCTCGGTGGTAACATTACATGCGTCTATAACGTTATATATCCTAACCTAAGGCGACCTAACATCTCGGATGCAATATCTGACAACATTCCTGGCCCGTCGAACCCAACTTCTCGGAGGGAACAGTATATACGTCTGTAACGTCATATATCCTAACCTAAGGCAACCTAACATCTCGGATGTCACATTTGACAACATTCCAGGCGTGTCGGTCCCTACGTCTCGGTGGTAACATTAATGCGTCTATAACGGCAACGTAACAACTCGGATGTAATATTTTACAACATTGCTGGCGTTTCGGACCCTACTTCTCGGTGGGAACAGTATATACGTCCATAACGTTATATATCCTAACCTAAGGCAACCTAACATCTCGGATGAAATATTTGACAACATTCCTGGCCTGTCGAACTCTACTTCACGGAGGGAACAGTATATACGTCTATAACGTCATATATTCTTACCTGAGGCAACCTAACATCTCGGATGCAATATTTGACAACATTCCTGGCCTGTCGAAACCTACTTCTCGGAGGGAACAGTATATACGTCTATAACGGTATATATCCTAATCTAAGGCAACCTAACATCTCGGATGCAATATTTGACAACATTCCTGGCCTGTCGAACACTACTTCTCGGAGGGAACAGTATATACGTCTGTAACGTCATATATCCTAACCTAAGGCAACCTAACATCTCGGATGTCACATTTGACAACATTCCAGGCGTGTCGGTCTCTACGTCTCGGTGGTAACATTAATGCGTCTATAACGGCAACGTAACAACTCGGATGTAATATTTTACAACATTGCTGGCGTTTCGGACCCTACTTCTCGGTGGGAACAGTATATACGTCCATAACGTTATATATCCTAACCTAAGGCAACCTTACATCTCGGATGTAATATTCTACAACATTCCAGGCGTGTCAAACCTTACTTCTCGGTGGGAACATTATATACGTCTATAACGTTGTATATCCTAATCTAAGGCAACCTAACATCTCGGATGCAATATTTGACAACATTCCTGGCCTGTCGAACCCTACTTCTCGGAGGGAACAGTATATACGTCTATAACGGAATATATCATAATCTAAGGCAACCTAACATCTCGGATGCAATATTTGACAACATTCCTGGCCTGTCGAACCCTACTTCCCGGAGGGAACAGTATATACGTCTGTAACGTCATATATCCTAACCTAAGGCAACCTAACATATCGGATGCAATATTTGACAACATTCCTGGCGTGTCGGTCCCTACGTGTCGGTGGTAACATTACATGCATCTATAACGTTATATATCCTAACCTAAGGCAACCTAACATCTCGGATGAAATATTTGACAACATTCCTGGCCTGTCGAACTCTACTTCTCGGAGGGAACAGTATATACGTCTATAACGTCATATATTCTTACCTGAGGCAACCTAACATCTCGGATGCAGTATTTGACAACATTCCTGGCCTGTCGAAACCTACTTCTCGGAGGGAACAGTATATACGTCTATAACGGTATATATCCTAATCTAAGGCAACCTAACATCTCGGATGCAATATTTGACAACATTCCTGGCCTGTCGAACACTACTTCTCGGAGGGAACAGTATATACGTCTGTAACGTCATATATCCTAACCTAAGGCAACCTAACATCTCGGATGTAACATTTGACAACATTCCAGGCGTGTCGGTCCCTACGTCTCGGTGGTAACATTAATGCGTCTATAACGGCAACGTAACAACTCGGATGTAATATTTTACAACATTGCTGGCGTTTCGGACCCTACTTCTCGGTGGGAACAGTATATACGTCCATAACGTTATATATCCTAACCTAAGGCAACCTTACATCTCGGATGTAATATTCTACAACATTCCAGGCGTGTCAAACCCTACTTCTCGGTGGGAACATTATATACGTCTATAACGTTGTATATCCTAATCTAAGGCAACCTAACATCTCGGATGCAATATTTGACAACATTCCTGGCCTGTCGAACCCTACTTCTCGGAGGGAACAGTATATACGTCTATAACGGAATATATCATAATCTAAGGCAACCTAACATCTCGGATGCAATATTTGACAACATTCCTGGCCTGTCGAACCCTACTTCCCGGAGGGAACAGTATATACGTCTGTAACGTCATATATCCTAACATAAGGCAACCTAACATATCGGATGCAATATTTGACAACATTCCTGGCGTGTCGGTCCCTACGTGTCGGTGGTAACATTACATGCATCTATAACGTTATATATCCTAACCTAAGGCAACCTAACATCTCGGATGAAATATTTGACAACATTCCTGGCCTGTCGAACTCTACTTCTCGGAGGGAACAGTATATACGTCTATAACGTCATATATTCTTACCTGAGGCAACCTAACATCTCGGATGCAATATTTGACAACATTCCTGGCCTGTCGAAACCTACTTCTCGGAGGGAACAGTATATACGTCTATAACGGTATATATCCTAATCTAAGGCAACCTAACATCTCGGATGCAATATTTGACAACATTCCTGGCCTGTCGAACACTACTTCTCGGAGGGAACAGTATATACGTCTGTAACGTCATATATCCTAACCTAAGGCAACCTAACATCTCGGATGTAACATTTGACAACATTCCAGGCGTGTCGGTCCCTACGTCTCGGTGGTAACATTACATGCGTCTATAACGTTATATATCCTAACCTAAGGCGACCTGACATCTCGGATGCAATATTTGACAACATTCCTGGCCCGTCGAACCCTACTTCTCGGAGGGAACAGTATATACGTCTATAACGTCATATATCCTAACCTAAGTCAACCTAACATCTCGGATGTAACATTTGACATCATTCCAGGCGTGTCGGTCCCTACGTCTCGGTGGTAACATTACATGCGTCTATAACGGTATATATCCTAACCTAAGGCAACCTAACATCTCGGATGCAATATTTGACAACATTTCTGGCCTGTCGAACCGTACTTCTCGGAGGGAACAGTATATACGTCTATAACGTCATATATCCTAACCTGAGGCAACCTAACATCTCGGATGTAACATTTGACAACATTTCAGGCGTGTCGGTCCCTACGTCTCGGTGGTAACATTGCATGCGTCTATAACGTTATATATCCTAACCTAAGGCAACCTAACATCTCGGATGTAATATTTGACAACATTCCTGGCCTGTCGAACCCTACTTCTCGGAGGGAACAGTATATACGTACTATAACGTCATGTATTCTTACCTGAGGCAACCTAACATCTCGGATGCAATATTTGACAACATTCCTGGCCTGTCGAACCCTACTTCCCGGAGGGAACAGTATATACGTCTATAACGTCATATATTCTTACCTGAGGCAACCTAACATCTCGGATGCAATATTTGACAACATTCCTGGCCTGTCGAACCCTACTTCTCGGAGGGAACAGTATATACGTCTATAACGGTATATATCCTAATCTAAGGCAACCTAACATCTCGGATGCAATATTTGACAACATTCCTGGCCTGTCGAACACTACTTCTCGGAGGGAACAGTATATACGTCTGTAACGTCATATATCCTAACCTAAGGCAACCTAACATCTCGGATGTAACATTTGACAACATTCCAGGCGTGTCGGTCCCTACGTCTCGGTGGTAACATTACATGCGTCTATAACGTTATATATCCTAACCTAAGGCGACCTAACATCTCGGATGCAATATCTGACAACATTCCTGGCCCGTCGAACCCAACTTCTCGGAGGGAACAGTATATACGTCTGTAACGTCATATATCCTAACCTAAGGCAACCTAACATCTCGGATGTAACATTTGACAACATTCCAGGCGTGTCGGTCCCTACGTCTCGGTGGTAACATTACATGCGTCTATAACGTTATATATCCTAACCTAAGGCGACCTAACATCTCGGATGCAATATCTGACAACATTCCTGGCCCGTCGAACCCTACTTCTCGGAGGGAACAGTATATACGTCTATAACGTCATATATCCTAACCTGAGGCAACCTAACATCTCGGATGTAACATTTGACAACATTTCAGGCGTGTCGGTCCCTACGTCTCGGTGGTTACATTACATGCGTCTATAACGGTATATATCCTAACCTAAGGCAACCTAACATCTCGGATGCAATATTTGACAACATTCCTGGCCTGTCGAACCGTACTTCTCGGAGGGAACAGTATATACGTCTATAACGTCATATATCCTAACCTGAGGCAACCTAACATCTCGGATGTAACATTTGACAACATTTCAGGCGTGTCGGTCCCTACGTCTCGGTGGTAACATTGCATGCGTCTATAACGTTATATATCCTAACCTAAGGCAACCTAACATCTCGGATGCAATATTTGACAACATTCCTGGCCTGTCGAACCCTACTTCTCGGAGGGAACAGTATATACGTACTATAACGTCATGTATTCTTACCTGAGGCAACCTAACATCTCGGATGCAATATTTGACAACATTCCTGGCCTGTCGAACCCTACTTCTCGGAGGGAACAGTATATACGTCTATAACGTCATATATTCTTACATGAGGCAACCTAACATCTCGGATGCAATATTTGACAACATTCCTGGCCTGTCGAACCCTACTTCTCGGAGGGAACAGTATATACGTCTATAACGGTATATATCCTAATCTAAGGCAACCTAACATCTCGGATGCAATATTTGACAACATTCCTGGCCTGTCGAACCCTAATTCTCGGAGGGAACAGTATATACGTCTGTAACGTCATATATCCTAACCTAAGGCAACCTAACATCTCGGATCTAACATTTGACAACATTCCAGGCGTGACGGTTCCTACGTCTCGGTGGTAACATTACATGCGTCTATAACGTTATATATCCTAACCTAAGGCAACCTAACATCTCGGATGCAATATTTGACAACATTCCTGGCCTGTCGAACCCTACCTCTCGGTGGGAACAGTATATACGTCTATAACGATATATATCCTAACCTAAGGCAACCTAACATCTCGGATGTCACATTTGACAACATTCCAGGCGTGTCGGTCCCTACGTCTCGGTGGTAACATTAATGCGTCTATAACGGCAACGTAACAACTCGGATGTAATATTTTACAACATTGCTGGCGTTTCGGACCCTACTTCTCGGTGGGAACAGTATATACGTCCATAACGTTATATATCCTAACCTAAGGCAACCTTACATCTCGGATGTAATATTCTACAACATTCCAGGCGTGTCAAACCCTACTTCTCGGTGGGAACATTATATACGTCTACAACGTTGTATATCCTAATCTAAGGCAACCTAACATCTCGGATGCAATATTTGACAACATTCCTGGCCCGTCGAACCCAACTTCTCGGAGGGAACAGTATATACGTCTATAACGGTATATATCCTAATCTAAGGCAACCTAACATCTCGGATGCAATATTTGACAACATTCCTGGCCTGTCGAACACTACTTCTCGGAGGGAACAGTATATACGTCTGTAACGTCATATATCCTAACCTAAGGCAACCTAACATCTCGGATGTAACATTTGACAACATTCCAGGAGTGTCGGTCCCTACGTCTCGGTGGTAAAATTACATGCGTCTATAACGTTATATATCCTAACCTAAGGCGACCTGACATCTCGGATGCAATATTTGACAACATTCCTGGCCCGTCGAACCCTACTTCTCGGAGGGAACAGTATATACGTCTATAACGTCATATATCCTAACCTAAGTCAACCTAACATCTCGGATGTAAGATTTGACAACATTCCAGGCGTGTCGGTCCCTACGTCTCGGTGGTAACATTACATGCGTCTATAACGGTATATATCCTAACCTAAGGCAACCTAACATCTCGGATGCAATATTTGACAACATTCCTGGCCTGTCGAACCGTACTTCACGGAGGGAACAGTATATACGTATATAACGTCATATATCCTAACCTGAGGCAACCTAACATCTCGGATGTAACATTTGACAACATTTCAGGCGTGTCGGTCCCTACGTCTCGGTGGTAACATTGCATGCGTCTATAACGTTATATATCCTAACCTAAGGCAACCTAACATCTCGGATGCAATATTTGACAACATTCCTGGCCTGTCGAACCCTACTTCTCGGAGGGAACAGTATATACGTCTATAACGTCATGTATTCTTACCTGAGGCAACCTAACTTCTCGGATGCAATATTTGACAACATTCCTGGCCTGTCGAACCCTACTTCTCGGAGGGAACAGTATATACGTCTGTAACGTCATATATTCTTACCTGAGGCAACCTAACATCTCGGATGCAATATTTGACAACATTCCTGGCCTGTCGAACCCTACTTCTCGGAGGGAACAGTATATACGTCTATAACGGTATATATCCTAATCTAAGGCAACCTAACATCTCGGATGCAATATTTGACAACATTCCTGGCCTGTCGAACACTACTTCTCGGAGGGAACAGTATATACGTCTGTAACGTCATATATCCTAACCTAAGGCAACCTAACATCTCGGATGTAACATTTGACAACATTCCAGGCGTGTCGGTCCCTACGTCTCGGTGGTAACATTACATGCGTCTATAACGTTATATATCCTAACCTAAGGCGACCTAACATCTCGGATGCAATATCTGACAACATTCCTGGCCCGTCGAACCCTACTTCTCGGAGGGAACAGTATATACGTCTGTAACGTCATATATCCTAACCTAAGGCAACCTAACATCTCGGATGTAACATTTGACAACATTCCAGGCGTGTCGGTCCCTACGTCTCGGTGGTAACATTACATGCGTCTATAACGTTATATATCCTAACCTAAGGCGACCTAACATCTCGGATGCAATATCTGACAACATTCCTGGCCCGTCGAACCCTACTTCTCGGAGGGAACAGTATATACGTCTATAACGTCATATATCCTAACCTAAGGCAACCTAACATCTCGGATGTAACATTTGACAACATTCCAGGCGTGTCGGTCCCTACGTCTCGGTGGTAACATTACATGCGTCTATAACGGTATATATCCTAACCTAAGGCAACCTAACATCTCGGATGCAATATTTGACAACATTCCTGGCCTGTCGAACCCTACTTCTCGGAGGGAACAGTATATACGTCTATAACGGTATATATCCTAATCTAAGGCAACCTAACATCTCGGATGCAATATTTGACAACATTCCTGGCCTGTCGAACACTACTTCTCGGAGGGAACAGTATATACGTCTGTAACGTCATATATCCTAACCTAAGGCAACCTAACATCTCGGATGTAACATTTGACAACATTCCAGGCGTGTCGGTCCCTACGTCTCGGTGGTAACATTACATGCGTCTATAACGTTATATATCCTAACCTAAGGCGACCTAACATCTCGGATGCAATATCTGACAACATTCCTGGCCCGTCGAACCCAACTTCTCGGAGGGAACAGTATATACGTCTGTAACGTCATATATCCTAACCTAAGGCAACCTAACATCTCGGATGTCACATTTGACAACATTCCAGGCGTGTCGGTCCCTACGTCTCGGTGGTAACATTAATGCGTCTATAACGGCAACGTAACAACTCGGATGTAATATTTTACAACATTGCTGGCGTTTCGGACCCTACTTCTCGGTGGGAACAGTATATACGTCCATAACGTTATATATCCTAACCTAAGGCAACCTAACATCTCGGATGAAATATTTGACAACATTCCTGGCCTGTCGAACTCTACTTCACGGAGGGAACAGTATATACGTCTATAACGTCATATATTCTTACCTGAGGCAACCTAACATCTCGGATGCAATATTTGACAACATTCCTGGCCTGTCGAAACCTACTTCTCGGAGGGAACAGTATATACGTCTATAACGGTATATATCCTAATCTAAGGCAACCTAACATCTCGGATGCAATATTTGACAACATTCCTGGCCTGTCGAACACTACTTCTCGGAGGGAACAGTATATACGTCTGTAACGTCATATATCCTAACCTAAGGCAACCTAACATCTCGGATGTCACATTTGACAACATTCCAGGCGTGTCGGTCTCTACGTCTCGGTGGTAACATTAATGCGTCTATAACGGCAACGTAACAACTCGGATGTAATATTTTACAACATTGCTGGCGTTTCGGACCCTACTTCTCGGTGGGAACAGTATATACGTCCATAACGTTATATATCCTAACCTAAGGCAACCTTACATCTCGGATGTAATATTCTACAACATTCCAGGCGTGTCAAACCTTACTTCTCGGTGGGAACATTATATACGTCTATAACGTTGTATATCCTAATCTAAGGCAACCTAACATCTCGGATGCAATATTTGACAACATTCCTGGCCTGTCGAACCCTACTTCTCGGAGGGAACAGTATATACGTCTATAACGGAATATATCATAATCTAAGGCAACCTAACATCTCGGATGCAATATTTGACAACATTCCTGGCTTGTCGAACCCTACTTCCCGGAGGGAACAGTATATACGTCTGTAACGTCATATATCCTAACCTAAGGCAACCTAACATATCGGATGCAATATTTGACAACATTCCTGGCGTGTCGGTCCCTACGTGTCGGTGGTAACATTACATGCATCTATAACGTTATATATCCTAACCTAAGGCAACCTAACATCTCGGATGAAATATTTGACAACATTCCTGGCCTGTCGAACTCTACTTCTCGGAGGGAACAGTATATACGTCTATAACGTCATATATTCTTACCTGAGGCAACCTAACATCTCGGATGCAGTATTTGACAACATTCCTGGCCTGTCGAAACCTACTTCTCGGAGGGAACAGTATATACGTCTATAACGGTATATATCCTAATCTAAGGCAACCTAACATCTCGGATGCAATATTTGACAACATTCCTGGCCTGTCGAACACTACTTCTCGGAGGGAACAGTATATACGTCTGTAACGTCATATATCCTAACCTAAGGCAACCTAACATCTCGGATGTAACATTTGACAACATTCCAGGCGTGTCGGTCCCTACGTCTCGGTGGTAACATTAATGCGTCTATAACGGCAACGTAACAACTCGGATGTAATATTTTACAACATTGCTGGCGTTTCGGACCCTACTTCTCGGTGGGAACAGTATATACGTCCATAACGTTATATATCCTAACCTAAGGCAACCTTACATCTCGGATGTAATATTCTACAACATTCCAGGCGTGTCAAACCCTACTTCTCGGTGGGAACATTATATACGTCTATAACGTTGTATATCCTAATCTAAGGCAACCTAACATCTCGGATGCAATATTTGACAACATTCCTGGCCTGTCGAACCCTACTTCTCGGAGGGAACAGTATATACGTCTATAACGGAATATATCATAATCTAAGGCAACCTAACATCTCGGATGCAATATTTGACAACATTCCTGGCCTGTCGAACCCTACTTCCCGGAGGGAACAGTATATACGTCTATAACGTCATATATCCTAACCTAAGGCAACCTAACATCTCGGATGTAACATTTGACAACATTCCAGGCGTGTCGGTCCCTACGTCTCGGTGGTAACATTACATGCGTCTATAACGTTATATATCCTAACCTAAGGCGACCTAACATCTCGGATGCAATATCTGACAACATTCCTGGCCCGTCGAACCCTACTTCTCGGAGGGAACAGTATATACGTCTGTAACGTCATATATCCTAACCTAAGGCAACCTAACATCTCGGATGTAACATTTGACAACATTCCAGGCGTGTCGGTCCCTACGTCTCGGTGGTAACATTACATGCGTCTATAACGTTATATATCCTAACCTAAGGCGACCTAACATCTCGGATGCAATATCTGACAACATTCCTGGCCCGTCGAACCCTACTTCTCGGAGGGAACAGTATATACGTCTATAACGTCATATATCCTAACCTAAGGCAACCTAACATCTCGGATGTAACATTTGACAACATTCCAGGCGTGTCGGTCCCTACGTCTCGGTGGTAACATTACATGCGTCTATAACGGTATATATCCTAACCTAAGGCAACCTAACATCTCGGATGCAATATTTGACAACATTCCTGGCCTGTCGAACCCTACTTCTCGGAGGGAACAGTATATACGTCTATAACGGTATATATCCTAATCTAAGGCAACCTAACATCTCGGATGCAATATTTGACAACATTCCTGGCCTGTCGAACACTACTTCTCGGAGGGAACAGTATATACGTCTGTAACGTCATATATCCTAACCTAAGGCAACCTAACATCTCGGATGTAACATTTGACAACATTCCAGGCGTGTCGGTCCCTACGTCTCGGTGGTAACATTACATGCGTCTATAACGTTATATATCCTAACCTAAGGCGACCTAACATCTCGGATGCAATATCTGACAACATTCCTGGCCCGTCGAACCCAACTTCTCGGAGGGAACAGTATATACGTCTGTAACGTCATATATCCTAACCTAAGGCAACCTAACATCTCGGATGTCACATTTGACAACATTCCAGGCGTGTCGGTCCCTACGTCTCGGTGGTAACATTAATGCGTCTATAACGGCAACGTAACAACTCGGATGTAATATTTTACAACATTGCTGGCGTTTCGGACCCTACTTCTCGGTGGGAACAGTATATACGTCCATAACGTTATATATCCTAACCTAAGGCAACCTAACATCTCGGATGAAATATTTGACAACATTCCTGGCCTGTCGAACTCTACTTCACGGAGGGAACAGTATATACGTCTATAACGTCATATATTCTTACCTGAGGCAACCTAACATCTCGGATGCAATATTTGACAACATTCCTGGCCTGTCGAAACCTACTTCTCGGAGGGAACAGTATATACGTCTATAACGGTATATATCCTAATCTAAGGCAACCTAACATCTCGGATGCAATATTTGACAACATTCCTGGCCTGTCGAACACTACTTCTCGGAGGGAACAGTATATACGTCTGTAACGTCATATATCCTAACCTAAGGCAACCTAACATCTCGGATGTCACATTTGACAACATTCCAGGCGTGTCGGTCTCTACGTCTCGGTGGTAACATTAATGCGTCTATAACGGCAACGTAACAACTCGGATGTAATATTTTACAACATTGCTGGCGTTTCGGACCCTACTTCTCGGTGGGAACAGTATATACGTCCATAACGTTATATATCCTAACCTAAGGCAACCTTACATCTCGGATGTAATATTCTACAACATTCCAGGCGTGTCAAACCTTACTTCTCGGTGGGAACATTATATACGTCTATAACGTTGTATATCCTAATCTAAGGCAACCTAACATCTCGGATGCAATATTTGACAACATTCCTGGCCTGTCGAACCCTACTTCTCGGAGGGAACAGTATATACGTCTATAACGGAATATATCATAATCTAAGGCAACCTAACATCTCGGATGCAATATTTGACAACATTCCTGGCTTGTCGAACCCTACTTCCCGGAGGGAACAGTATATACGTCTGTAACGTCATATATCCTAACCTAAGGCAACCTAACATATCGGATGCAATATTTGACAACATTCCTGGCGTGTCGGTCCCTACGTGTCGGTGGTAACATTACATGCATCTATAACGTTATATATCCTAACCTAAGGCAACCTAACATCTCGGATGAAATATTTGACAACATTCCTGGCCTGTCGAACTCTACTTCTCGGAGGGAACAGTATATACGTCTATAACGTCATATATTCTTACCTGAGGCAACCTAACATCTCGGATGCAGTATTTGACAACATTCCTGGCCTGTCGAAACCTACTTCTCGGAGGGAACAGTATATACGTCTATAACGGTATATATCCTAATCTAAGGCAACCTAACATCTCGGATGCAATATTTGACAACATTCCTGGCCTGTCGAACACTACTTCTCGGAGGGAACAGTATATACGTCTGTAACGTCATATATCCTAACCTAAGGCAACCTAACATCTCGGATGTAACATTTGACAACATTCCAGGCGTGTCGGTCCCTACGTCTCGGTGGTAACATTAATGCGTCTATAACGGCAACGTAACAACTCGGATGTAATATTTTACAACATTGCTGGCGTTTCGGACCCTACTTCTCGGTGGGAACAGTATATACGTCCATAACGTTATATATCCTAACCTAAGGCAACCTTACATCTCGGATGTAATATTCTACAACATTCCAGGCGTGTCAAACCCTACTTCTCGGTGGGAACATTATATACGTCTATAACGTTGTATATCCTAATCTAAGGCAACCTAACATCTCGGATGCAATATTTGACAACATTCCTGGCCTGTCGAACCCTACTTCTCGGAGGGAACAGTATATACGTCTATAACGGAATATATCATAATCTAAGGCAACCTAACATCTCGGATGCAATATTTGACAACATTCCTGGCCTGTCGAACCCTACTTCCCGGAGGGAACAGTATATACGTCTGTAACGTCATATATCCTAACATAAGGCAACCTAACATATCGGATGCAATATTTGACAACATTCCTGGCGTGTCGGTCCCTACGTGTCGGTGGTAACATTACATGCATCTATAACGTTATATATCCTAACCTAAGGCAACCTAACATCTCGGATGAAATATTTGACAACATTCCTGGCCTGTCGAACTCTACTTCTCGGAGGGAACAGTATATACGTCTATAACGTCATATATTCTTACCTGAGGCAACCTAACATCTCGGATGCAATATTTGACAACATTCCTGGCCTGTCGAAACCTACTTCTCGGAGGGAACAGTATATACGTCTATAACGGTATATATCCTAATCTAAGGCAACCTAACATCTCGGATGCAATATTTGACAACATTCCTGGCCTGTCGAACACTACTTCTCGGAGGGAACAGTATATACGTCTGTAACGTCATATATCCTAACCTAAGGCAACCTAACATCTCGGATGTAACATTTGACAACATTCCAGGCGTGTCGGTCCCTACGTCTCGGTGGTAACATTACATGCGTCTATAACGTTATATATCCTAACCTAAGGCGACCTGACATCTCGGATGCAATATTTGACAACATTCCTGGCCCGTCGAACCCTACTTCTCGGAGGGAACAGTATATACGTCTATAACGTCATATATCCTAACCTAAGTCAACCTAACATCTCGGATGTAACATTTGACATCATTCCAGGCGTGTCGGTCCCTACGTCTCGGTGGTAACATTACATGCGTCTATAACGGTATATATCCTAACCTAAGGCAACCTAACATCTCGGATGCAATATTTGACAACATTTCTGGCCTGTCGAACCGTACTTCTCGGAGGGAACAGTATATACGTCTATAACGTCATATATCCTAACCTGAGGCAACCTAACATCTCGGATGTAACATTTGACAACATTTCAGGCGTGTCGGTCCCTACGTCTCGGTGGTAACATTGCATGCGTCTATAACGTTATATATCCTAACCTAAGGCAACCTAACATCTCGGATGTAATATTTTACAACATTGCTGGCGTTTCGGACCCTACTTCTCGGTGGGAACAGTATATACGTCCATAACGTTATATATCCTAACCTAAGGCAACCTAACATCTCGGATGAAATATTTGACAACATTCCTGGCCTGTCGAACTCTACTTCACGGAGGGAACAGTATATACGTCTATAACGTCATATATTCTTACCTGAGGCAACCTAACATCTCGGATGCAATATTTGACAACATTCCTGGCCTGTCGAAACCTACTTCTCGGTGGGAACAGTATATACGTCTATAACGGTATATATCCTAATCTAAGGCAACCTAACATCTCGGATGCAATATTTGACAACATTCCTGGCCTGTCGAACACTACTTCTCGGAGGGAACAGTATATACGTCTGTAACGTCATATATCCTAACCTAAGGCAACCTAACATCTCGGATGTCACATTTGACAACATTCCAGGCGTGTCGGTCTCTACGTCTCGGTGGTAACATTAATGCGTCTATAACGGCAACGTAACAACTCGGATGTAATATTTTACAACATTGCTGGCGTTTCGGACCCTACTTCTCGGTGGGAACAGTATATACGTCCATAACGTTATATATCCTAACCTAAGGCAACCTTACATCTCGGATGTAATATTCTACAACATTCCAGGCGTGTCAAACCTTACTTCTCGGTGGGAACATTATATACGTCTATAACGTTGTATATCCTAATCTAAGGCAACCTAACATCTCGGATGCAATATTTGACAACATTCCTGGCCTGTCGAACCCTACTTCTCGGAGGGAACAGTATATACGTCTATAACGGAATATATCATAATCTAAGGCAACCTAACATCTCGGATGCAATATTTGACAACATTCCTGGCTTGTCGAACCCTACTTCCCGGAGGGAACAGTATATACGTCTGTAACGTCATATATCCTAACCTAAGGCAACCTAACATATCGGATGCAATATTTGACAACATTCCTGGCGTGTCGGTCCCTACGTGTCGGTGGTAACATTACATGCATCTATAACGTTATATATCCTAACCTAAGGCAACCTAACATCTCGGATGAAATATTTGACAACATTCCTGGCCTGTCGAACTCTACTTCTCGGAGGGAACAGTATATACGTCTATAACGTCATATATTCTTACCTGAGGCAACCTAACATCTCGGATGCAGTATTTGACAACATTCCTGGCCTGTCGAAACCTACTTCTCGGAGGGAACAGTATATACGTCTATAACGGTATATATCCTAATCTAAGGCAACCTAACATCTCGGATGCAATATTTGACAACATTCCTGGCCTGTCGAACACTACTTCTCGGAGGGAACAGTATATACGTCTGTAACGTCATATATCCTAACCTAAGGCAACCTAACATCTCGGATGTAACATTTGACAACATTCCAGGCGTGTCGGTCCCTACGTCTCGGTGGTAACATTAATGCGTCTATAACGGCAACGTAACAACTCGGATGTAATATTTTACAACATTGCTGGCGTTTCGGACCCTACTTCTCGGTGGGAACAGTATATACGTCCATAACGTTATATATCCTAACCTAAGGCAACCTTACATCTCGGATGTAATATTCTACAACATTCCAGGCGTGTCAAACCCTACTTCTCGGTGGGAACATTATATACGTCTATAACGTTGTATATCCTAATCTAAGGCAACCTAACATCTCGGATGCAATATTTGACAACATTCCTGGCCTGTCGAACCCTACTTCTCGGAGGGAACAGTATATACGTCTATAACGGAATATATCATAATCTAAGGCAACCTAACATCTCGGATGCAATATTTGACAACATTCCTGGCCTGTCGAACCCTACTTCCCGGAGGGAACAGTATATACGTCTGTAACGTCATATATCCTAACATAAGGCAACCTAACATATCGGATGCAATATTTGACAACATTCCTGGCGTGTCGGTCCCTACGTGTCGGTGGTAACATTACATGCATCTATAACGTTATATATCCTAACCTAAGGCAACCTAACATCTCGGATGAAATATTTGACAACATTCCTGGCCTGTCGAACTCTACTTCTCGGAGGGAACAGTATATACGTCTATAACGTCATATATTCTTACCTGAGGCAACCTAACATCTCGGATGCAATATTTGACAACATTCCTGGCCTGTCGAAACCTACTTCTCGGAGGGAACAGTATATACGTCTATAACGGTATATATCCTAATCTAAGGCAACCTAACATCTCGGATGCAATATTTGACAACATTCCTGGCCTGTCGAACACTACTTCTCGGAGGGAACAGTATATACGTCTGTAACGTCATATATCCTAACCTAAGGCAACCTAACATCTCGGATGTAACATTTGACAACATTCCAGGCGTGTCGGTCCCTACGTCTCGGTGGTAACATTACATGCGTCTATAACGTTATATATCCTAACCTAAGGCGACCTGACATCTCGGATGCAATATTTGACAACATTCCTGGCCCGTCGAACCCTACTTCTCGGAGGGAACAGTATATACGTCTATAACGTCATATATCCTAACCTAAGTCAACCTAACATCTCGGATGTAACATTTGACATCATTCCAGGCGTGTCGGTCCCTACGTCTCGGTGGTAACATTACATGCGTCTATAACGGTATATATCCTAACCTAAGGCAACCTAACATCTCGGATGCAATATTTGACAACATTTCTGGCCTGTCGAACCGTACTTCTCGGAGGGAACAGTATATACGTCTATAACGTCATATATCCTAACCTGAGGCAACCTAACATCTCGGATGTAACATTTGACAACATTTCAGGCGTGTCGGTCCCTACGTCTCGGTGGTAACATTGCATGCGTCTATAACGTTATATATCCTAACCTAAGGCAACCTAACATCTCGGATGTAATATTTGACAACATTCCTGGCCTGTCGAACCCTACTTCTCGGAGGGAACAGTATATACGTACTATAACGTCATGTATTCTTACCTGAGGCAACCTAACATCTCGGATGCAATATTTGACAACATTCCTGGCCTGTCGAACCCTACTTCCCGGAGGGAACAGTATATACGTCTATAACGTCATATATTCTTACCTGAGGCAACCTAACATCTCGGATGCAATATTTGACAACATTCCTGGCCTGTCGAACCCTACTTCTCGGAGGGAACAGTATATACGTCTATAACGGTATATATCCTAATCTAAGGCAACCTAACATCTCGGATGCAATATTTGACAACATTCCTGGCCTGTCGAACACTACTTCTCGGAGGGAACAGTATATACGTCTGTAACGTCATATATCCTAACCTAAGGCAACCTAACATCTCGGATGTAACATTTGACAACATTCCAGGCGTGTCGGTCCCTACGTCTCGGTGGTAACATTACATGCGTCTATAACGTTATATATCCTAACCTAAGGCGACCTAACATCTCGGATGCAATATCTGACAACATTCCTGGCCCGTCGAACCCAACTTCTCGGAGGGAACAGTATATACGTCTGTAACGTCATATATCCTAACCTAAGGCAACCTAACATCTCGGATGTAACATTTGACAACATTCCAGGCGTGTCGGTCCCTACGTCTCGGTGGTAACATTACATGCGTCTATAACGTTATATATCCTAACCTAAGGCGACCTAACATCTCGGATGCAATATCTGACAACATTCCTGGCCCGTCGAACCCTACTTCTCGGAGGGAACAGTATATACGTCTATAACGTCATATATCCTAACCTGAGGCAACCTAACATCTCGGATGTAACATTTGACAACATTTCAGGCGTGTCGGTCCCTACGTCTCGGTGGTTACATTACATGCGTCTATAACGGTATATATCCTAACCTAAGGCAACCTAACATCTCGGATGCAATATTTGACAACATTCCTGGCCTGTCGAACCGTACTTCTCGGAGGGAACAGTATATACGTCTATAACGTCATATATCCTAACCTGAGGCAACCTAACATCTCGGATGTAACATTTGACAACATTTCAGGCGTGTCGGTCCCTACGTCTCGGTGGTAACATTGCATGCGTCTATAACGTTATATATCCTAACCTAAGGCAACCTAACATCTCGGATGCAATATTTGACAACATTCCTGGCCTGTCGAACCCTACTTCTCGGAGGGAACAGTATATACGTACTATAACGTCATGTATTCTTACCTGAGGCAACCTAACATCTCGGATGCAATATTTGACAACATTCCTGGCCTGTCGAACCCTACTTCTCGGAGGGAACAGTATATACGTCTATAACGTCATATATTCTTACCTGAGGCAACCTAACATCTCGGATGCAATATTTGACAACATTCCTGGCCTGTCGAACCCTACTTCTCGGAGGGAACAGTATATACGTCTATAACGGTATATATCCTAATCTAAGGCAACCTAACATCTCGGATGCAATATTTGACAACATTCCTGGCCTGTCGAACACTACTTTTCGGAGGGAACAGTATATACGTCTGTAACGTCATATATCCTAACCTAAGGCAACCTAACATCTCGGATGCAATATTTGTCAACATTCCCGGCCTGTCGAACCCTACCTTCCGGAGGGAACAGTATATACGTCTATAACGTCATATATCCTAACCTAAGGCAACCTAACATCTCGGATGTAACATTTGACAACATTCCAGGCGTGTCGGTCCCTACGTCTCGGTGGTAACATTACATGCGTCTATAACGGTATATATCCTAATCTTAGGCAACCTAACATCTCGGATGTAACATTTTACAACATTCCAGGCGCCTCGGTCCCTACGTCTCGGTGGTAACGTTACATGCGTCTTTAACGTTATATATCCTAACCTAAGGCAACCTAACATCTCGGATGCAATATTTGACAACATTCCTGGGCTGTCGAACCCTAATTCTCGGAGGGAACAGTATATACGTCTGTAACGTCATATATCCTAACCTAAGGCAACCTAACATCTCGGATCTAACATTTGACAACATTCCAGGCGTGACGGTTCCTACGTCTCGGTGGTAACATTACATGCGTCTATAACGTTATATATCCTAACCTAAGGCAACCTAACATCTCGGATGCAATATTTGACAACATTCCTGGCCTGTCGAACCCTACCTCTCGGTGGGAACAGTATATACGTCTATAACGATATATATCCTAACCTAAGGCAACCTAACATCTCGGATGTCACATTTGACAACATTCCAGGCGTGTCGGTCCCTACGTCTCGGTGGTAACATTAATGCGTCTATAACGGCAACGTAACAACTCGGATGTAATATTTTACAACATTGCTGGCGTTTCGGACCCTACTTCTCGGTGGGAACAGTATATACGTCCATAACGTTATATATCCTAACCTAAGGCAACCTTACATCTCGGATGTAATATTCTACAACATTCCAGGCGTGTCAAACCCTACTTCTCGGTGGGAACATTATATACGTCTACAACGTTGTATATCCTAATCTAAGGCAACCTAACATCTCGGATGCAATATTTGACAACATTCCTGGCCCGTCGAACCCAACTTCTCGGAGGGAACAGTATATACGTCTATAACGGTATATATCCTAATCTAAGGCAACCTAACATCTCGGATGCAATATTTGACAACATTCCTGGCCTGTCGAACACTACTTCTCGGAGGGAACAGTATATACGTCTGTAACGTCATATATCCTAACCTAAGGCAACCTAACATCTCGGATGTAACATTTGACAACATTCCAGGAGTGTCGGTCCCTACGTCTCGGTGGTAAAATTACATGCGTCTATAACGTTATATATCCTAACCTAAGGCGACCTGACATCTCGGATGCAATATTTGACAACATTCCTGGCCCGTCGAACCCTACTTCTCGGAGGGAACAGTATATACGTCTATAACGTCATATATCCTAACCTAAGGCAACCTAACATCTCGGATCTAACATTTGACAACATTCCAGGCGTGACGGTTCCTACGTCTCGGTGGTAACATTACATGCGTCTATAACGTTATATATCCTAACCTAAGGCAATCTAACATCTCGGATGCAATATTTGACAACATTCCTGGCCTGTCGAACCCTACCTCTCGGTGGGAACAGTATATACGTCTATAACGATATATATCCTAACCTAAGGCAACCTAACATCTCGGATGTCACATTTGACAACATTCCAGGCGTGTCGGTCCCTACGTCTCGGTGGTAACATTAATGCGTCTATAACGGCAACGTAACAACTCGGATGTAATATTTTACAACATTGCTGGCGTTTCGGACCCTACTTCTCGGTGGGAACAGTATATACGTCCATAACGTTATATATCCTAACCTAAGGCAACCTTACATCTCGGATGTAATATTCTACAACATTCCAGGCGTGTCAAACCCTACTTCTCGGTGGGAACATTATATACGTCTACAACGTTGTATATCCTAATCTAAGGCAACCTAACATCTCGGATGCAATATTTGACAACATTCCTGGCCCGTCGAACCCAACTTCTCGGAGGGAACAGTATATACGTCTATAACGGTATATATCCTAATCTAAGGCAACCTAACATCTCGGATGCAATATTTGACAACATTCCTGGCCTGTCGAACACTACTTCTCGGAGGGAACAGTATATACGTCTGTAACGTCATATATCCTAACCTAAGGCAACCTAACATCTCGGATGTAACATTTGACAACATTCCAGGAGTGTCGGTCCCTACGTCTCGGTGGTAAAATTACATGCGTCTATAACGTTATATATCCTAACCTAAGGCGACCTGACATCTCGGATGCAATATTTGACAACATTCCTGGCCCGTCGAACCCTACTTCTCGGAGGGAACAGTATATACGTCTATAACGGTATATATCCTAATCTAAGGCAACCTAACATCTCGGATGCAATATTTGACAACATTCCTGGCCTGTCGAACACTACTTCTCGGAGGGAACAGTATATACGTCTGTAACGTCATATATCCTAACCTAAGGCAACCTAACATCTCGGATGTAACATTTGACAACATTCCAGGCGTGTCGGTCCCTACGTCTCGGTGGTAACATTACATGCGTCTATAACGTTATATATCCTAACCTAAGGCGACCTAACATCTCGGATGCAATATCTGACAACATTCCTGGCCCGTCGAACCCTACTTCTCGGAGGGAACAGTATATACGTCTGTAACGTCATATATCCTAACCTAAGGCAACCTAACATCTCGGATGTAACATTTGACAACATTCCAGGCGTGTCGGTCCCTACGTCTCGGTGGTAACATTACATGCGTCTATAACGTTATATATCCTAACCTAAGGCGACCTGACATCTCGGATGCAATATTTGACAACATTCCTGGCCCGTCGAACCCTACTTCTCGGAGGGAACAGTATATACGTCTATAACGGTATATATCCTAATCTAAGGCAACCTAACATCTCGGATGCAATATTTGACAACATTCCTGGCCTGTCGAACCCTACTTCTCGGAGGGAACAGTATATACGTACTATAACGTCATGTATTCTTACCTGAGGCAACCTAACATCTCGGATGCAATATTTGACAACATTCCTGGCCTGTCGAACCCTACTTCCCGGAGGGAACAGTATATACGTCTATAACGTCATATATTCTTACCTGAGGCAACCTAACATCTCGGATGCAATATTTGACAACATTCCTGGCCTGTCGAACCCTACTTCTCGGAGGGAACAGTATATACGTCTATAACGGTATATATCCTAATCTAAGGCAACCTAACATCTCGGATGCAATATTTGACAACATTCCTGGCCTGTCGAACACTACTTCTCGGAGGGAACAGTATATACGTCTGTAACGTCATATATCCTAACCTAAGGCAACCTAACATCTCGGATGTAACATTTGACAACATTCCAGGCGTGTCGGTCCCTACGTCTCGGTGGTAACATTACATGCGTCTATAACGTTATATATCCTAACCTAAGGCGACCTAACATCTCGGATGCAATATCTGACAACATTCCTGGCCCGTCGAACCCAACTTCTCGGAGGGAACAGTATATACGTCTGTAACGTCATATATCCTAACCTAAGGCAACCTAACATCTCGGATGTAACATTTGACAACATTCCAGGCGTGTCGGTCCCTACGTCTCGGTGGTAACATTACATGCGTCTATAACGTTATATATCCTAACCTAAGGCGACCTAACATCTCGGATGCAATATCTGACAACATTCCTGGCCCGTCGAACCCTACTTCTCGGAGGGAACAGTATATACGTCTGTAACGTCATATATCCTAACCTAAGGCAACCTAACATCTCGGATCTAACATTTGACAACATTCCAGGCGTGACGGTTCCTACGTCTCGGTGGTAACATTACATGCGTCTATAACGTTATATATCCTAACCTAAGGCAACCTAACATCTCGGATGCAATATTTGACAACATTCCTGGCCTGTCGAACCCTACCTCTCGGTGGGAACAGTATATACGTCTATAACGATATATATCCTAACCTAAGGCAACCTAACATCTCGGATGTCACATTTGACAACATTCCAGGCGTGTCGGTCCCTACGTCTCGGTGGTAACATTAATGCGTCTATAACGGCAACGTAACAACTCGGATGTAATATTTTACAACATTGCTGGCGTTTCGGACCCTACTTCTCGGTGGGAACAGTATATACGTCCATAACGTTATATATCCTAACCTAAGGCAACCTTACATCTCGGATGTAATATTCTACAACATTCCAGGCGTGTCAAACCCTACTTCTCGGTGGGAACATTATATACGTCTACAACGTTGTATATCCTAATCTAAGGCAACCTAACATCTCGGATGCAATATTTGACAACATTCCTGGCCCGTCGAACCCAACTTCTCGGAGGGAACAGTATATACGTCTATAACGGTATATATCCTAATCTAAGGCAACCTAACATCTCGGATGCAATATTTGACAACATTCCTGGCCTGTCGAACACTACTTCTCGGAGGGAACAGTATATACGTCTGTAACGTCATATATCCTAACCTAAGGCAACCTAACATCTCGGATGTAACATTTGACAACATTCCAGGAGTGTCGGTCCCTACGTCTCGGTGGTAAAATTACATGCGTCTATAACGTTATATATCCTAACCTAAGGCGACCTGACATCTCGGATGCAATATTTGACAACATTCCTGGCCCGTCGAACCCTACTTCTCGGAGGCAACAGTATATACGTCTATAACGTCATATATCCTAACCTAAGGCAACCTAACATCTCGGATCTAACATTTGACAACATTCCAGGCGTGACGGTTCCTACGTCTCGGTGGTAACATTACATGCGTCTATAACGTTATATATCCTAACCTAAGGCAACCTAACATCTCGGATGCAATATTTGACAACATTCCTGGCCTGTCGAACCCTACCTCTCGGTGGGAACAGTATATACGTCTATAACGATATATATCCTAACCTAAGGCAACCTAACATCTCGGATGTCACATTTGACAACATTCCAGGCGTGTCGGTCCCTACGTCTCGGTGGTAACATTAATGCGTCTATAACGGCAACGTAACAACTCGGATGTAATATTTTACAACATTGCTGGCGTTTCGGACCCTACTTCTCGGTGGGAACAGTATATACGTCCATAACGTTATATATCCTAACCTAAGGCAACCTTACATCTCGGATGTAATATTCTACAACATTCCAGGCGTGTCAAACCCTACTTCTCGGTGGGAACATTATATACGTCTACAACGTTGTATATCCTAATCTAAGGCAACCTAACATCTCGGATGCAATATTTGACAACATTCCTGGCCCGTCGAACCCAACTTCTCGGAGGGAACAGTATATACGTCTATAACGGTATATATCCTAATCTAAGGCAACCTAACATCTCGGATGCAATATTTGACAACATTCCTGGCCTGTCGAACACTACTTCTCGGAGGGAACAGTATATACGTCTGTAACGTCATATATCCTAACCTAAGGCAACCTAACATCTCGGATGTAACATTTGACAACATTCCAGGAGTGTCGGTCCCTACGTCTCGGTGGTAAAATTACATGCGTCTATAACGTTATATATCCTAACCTAAGGCGACCTGACATCTCGGATGCAATATTTGACAACATTCCTGGCCCGTCGAACCCTACTTCTCGGAGGGAACAGTATATACGTCTATAACGGTATATATCCTAATCTAAGGCAACCTAACATCTCGGATGCAATATTTGACAACATTCCTGGCCTGTCGAACACTACTTCTCGGAGGGAACAGTATATACGTCTGTAACGTCATATATCCTAACCTAAGGCAACCTAACATCTCGGATGTAACATTTGACAACATTCCAGGCGTGTCGGTCCCTACGTCTCGGTGGTAACATTACATGCGTCTATAACGTTATATATCCTAACCTAAGGCGACCTAACATCTCGGATGCAATATCTGACAACATTCCTGGCCCGTCGAACCCTACTTCTCGGAGGGAACAGTATATACGTCTGTAACGTCATATATCCTAACCTAAGGCAACCTAACATCTCGGATGTAACATTTGACAACATTCCAGGCGTGTCGGTCCCTACGTCTCGGTGGTAACATTACATGCGTCTATAACGTTATATATCCTAACCTAAGGCGACCTGACATCTCGGATGCAATATTTGACAACATTCCTGGCCCGTCGAACCCTACTTCTCGGAGGGAACAGTATATACGTCTATAACGGTATATATCCTAATCTAAGGCAACCTAACATCTCGGATGCAATATTTGACAACATTCCTGGCCTGTCGAACCCTACTTCTCGGAGGGAACAGTATATACGTACTATAACGTCATGTATTCTTACCTGAGGCAACCTAACATCTCGGATGCAATATTTGACAACATTCCTGGCCTGTCGAACCCTACTTCCCGGAGGGAACAGTATATACGTCTATAACGTCATATATTCTTACCTGAGGCAACCTAACATCTCGGATGCAATATTTGACAACATTCCTGGCCTGTCGAACCCTACTTCTCGGAGGGAACAGTATATACGTCTATAACGGTATATATCCTAATCTAAGGCAACCTAACATCTCGGATGCAATATTTGACAACATTCCTGGCCTGTCGAACACTACTTCTCGGAGGGAACAGTATATACGTCTGTAACGTCATATATCCTAACCTAAGGCAACCTAACATCTCGGATGTAACATTTGACAACATTCCAGGCGTGTCGGTCCCTACGTCTCGGTGGTAACATTACATGCGTCTATAACGTTATATATCCTAACCTAAGGCGACCTAACATCTCGGATGCAATATCTGACAACATTCCTGGCCCGTCGAACCCAACTTCTCGGAGGGAACAGTATATACGTCTGTAACGTCATATATCCTAACCTAAGGCAACCTAACATCTCGGATGTAACATTTGACAACATTCCAGGCGTGTCGGTCCCTACGTCTCGGTGGTAACATTACATGCGTCTATAACGTTATATATCCTAACCTAAGGCGACCTAACATCTCGGATGCAATATCTGACAACATTCCTGGCCCGTCGAACCCTACTTCTCGGAGGGAACAGTATATACGTCTATAACGTCATATATCCTAACCTGAGGCAACCTAACATCTCGGATGTAACATTTGACAACATTTCAGGCGTGTCGGTCCCTACGTCTCGGTGGTTACATTACATGCGTCTATAACGGTATATATCCTAACCTAAGGCAACCTAACATCTCGGATGCAATATTTGACAACATTCCTGGCCTGTCGAACCGTACTTCTCGGAGGGAACAGTATATACGTCTATAACGTCATATATCCTAACCTGAGGCAACCTAACATCTCGGATGTAACATTTGACAACATTTCAGGCGTGTCGGTCCCTACGTCTCGGTGGTAACATTGCATGCGTCTATAACGTTATATATCCTAACCTAAGGCAACCTAACATCTCGGATGCAATATTTGACAACATTCCTGGCCTGTCGAACCCTACTTCTCGGAGGGAACAGTATATACGTACTATAACGTCATGTATTCTTACCTGAGGCAACCTAACATCTCGGATGCAATATTTGACAACATTCCTGGCCTGTCGAACCCTACTTCTCGGAGGGAACAGTATATACGTCTATAACGTCATATATTCTTACCTGAGGCAACCTAACATCTCGGATGCAATATTTGACAACATTCCTGGCCTGTCGAACCCTACTTCTCGGAGGGAACAGTATATACGTCTGTAACGTCATATATCCTAACCTAAGGCAACCTAACATCTCGGATGTAACATTTGACAACATTCCAGGCGTGTCGGTCCCTACGTCTCGGTGGTAACATTACATGCGTCTATAACGTTATATATCCTAACCTAAGGCGACCTAACATCTCGGATGCAATATCTGACAACATTCCTGGCCCGTCGAACCCTACTTCTCGGAGGGAACAGTATATACGTCTGTAACGTCATATATCCTAACCTAAGGCAACCTAACATCTCGGATGTAACATTTGACAACATTCCAGGCGTGTCGGTCCCTACGTCTCGGTGGTAACATTACATGCGTCTATAACGGTATATATCCTAATCTTAGGCAACCTAACATCTCGGATGTAACATTTTACAACATTCCAGGCGCCTCGGTCCCTACGTCTCGGTGGTAACGTTACATGCGTCTTTAACGTTATATATCCTAACCTAAGGCAACCTAACATCTCGGATGCAATATTTGACAACATTCCTGGGCTGTCGAACCCTAATTCTCGGAGGGAACAGTATATACGTCTGTAACGTCATATATCCTAACCTAAGGCAACCTAACATCTCGGATCTAACATTTGACAACATTCCAGGCGTGACGGTTCCTACGTCTCGGTGGTAACATTACATGCGTCTATAACGTTATATATCCTAACCTAAGGCAACCTAACATCTCGGATGCAATATTTGACAACATTCCTGGCCTGTCGAACCCTACCTCTCGGTGGGAACAGTATATACGTCTATAACGATATATATCCTAACCTAAGGCAACCTAACATCTCGGATGTCACATTTGACAACATTCCAGGCGTGTCGGTCCCTACGTCTCGGTGGTAACATTAATGCGTCTATAACGGCAACGTAACAACTCGGATGTAATATTTTACAACATTGCTGGCGTTTCGGATCCTACTTCTCGGTGGGAACAGTATATACGTCCATAACGTTATATATCCTAACCTAAGGCAACCTTACATCTCGGATGTAATATTCTACAACATTCCAGGCGTGTCAAACCCTACTTCTCGGTGGGAACATTATATACGTCTACAACGTTGTATATCCTAATCTAAGGCAACCTAACATCTCGGATGCAATATTTGACAACATTCCTGGCCCGTCGAACCCAACTTCTCGGAGGGAACAGTATATACGTCTATAACGGTATATATCCTAATCTAAGGCAACCTAACATCTCGGATGCAATATTTGACAACATTCCTGGCCTGTCGAACACTACTTCTCGGAGGGAACAGTATATACGTCTGTAACGTCATATATCCTAACCTAAGGCAACCTAACATCTCGGATGTAACATTTGACAACATTCCAGGAGTGTCGGTCCCTACGTCTCGGTGGTAAAATTACATGCGTCTATAACGTTATATATCCTAACCTAAGGCGACCTGACATCTCGGATGCAATATTTGACAACATTCCTGGCCCGTCGAACCCTACTTCTCGGAGGGAACAGTATATACGTCTATAACGGTATATATCCTAATCTAAGGCAACCTAACATCTCGGATGCAATATTTGACAACATTCCTGGCCTGTCGAACACTACTTCTCGGAGGGAACAGTATATACGTCTGTAACGTCATATATCCTAACCTAAGGCAACCTAACATCTCGGATGTAACATTTGACAACATTCCAGGCGTGTCGGTCCCTACGTCTCGGTGGTAACATTACATGCGTCTATAACGTTATATATCCTAACCTAAGGCGACCTAACATCTCGGATGCAATATCTGACAACATTCCTGGCCCGTCGAACCCTACTTCTCGGAGGGAACAGTATATACGTCTGTAACGTCATATATCCTAACCTAAGGCAACCTAACATCTCGGATGTAACATTTGACAACATTCCAGGCGTGTCGGTCCCTACGTCTCGGTGGTAACATTACATGCGTCTATAACGTTATATATCCTAACCTAAGGCAACCTAACATCTCGGATGCAATATTTGACAACATTCCTGGCCTGTCGAACACTACTTCTCGGAGGGAACAGTATATACGTCTGTAACGTCATATATCCTAACCTAAGGCAACCTAACATCTCGGATGTAACATTTGACAACATTCCAGGAGTGTCGGTCCCTACGTCTCGGTGGTAAAATTACATGCGTCTATAACGTTATATATCCTAACCTAAGGCGACCTGACATCTCGGATGCAATATTTGACAACATTCCTGGCCCGTCGAACCCTACTTCTCGGAGGGAACAGTATATACGTCTATAACGTCATATATCCTAACCTAAGGCAACCTAACATCTCGGATCTAACATTTGACAACATTCCAGGCGTGACGGTTCCTACGTCTCGGTGGTAACATTACATGCGTCTATAACGTTATATATCCTAACCTAAGGCAACCTAACATCTCGGATGCAATATTTGACAACATTCCTGGCCTGTCGAACCCTACCTCTCGGTGGGAACAGTATATACGTCTATAACGATATATATCCTAACCTAAGGCAACCTAACATCTCGGATGTCACATTTGACAACATTCCAGGCGTGTCGGTCCCTACGTCTCGGTGGTAACATTAATGCGTCTATAACGGCAACGTAACAACTCGGATGTAATATTTTACAACATTGCTGGCGTTTCGGACCCTACTTCTCGGTGGGAACAGTATATACGTCCATAACGTTATATATCCTAACCTAAGGCAACCTTACATCTCGGATGTAATATTCTACAACATTCCAGGCGTGTCAAACCCTACTTCTCGGTGGGAACATTATATACGTCTACAACGTTGTATATCCTAATCTAAGGCAACCTAACATCTCGGATGCAATATTTGACAACATTCCTGGCCCGTCGAACCCAACTTCTCGGAGGGAACAGTATATACGTCTATAACGGTATATATCCTAATCTAAGGCAACCTAACATCTCGGATGCAATATTTGACAACATTCCTGGCCTGTCGAACACTACTTCTCGGAGGGAACAGTATATACGTCTGTAACGTCATATATCCTAACCTAAGGCAACCTAACATCTCGGATGTAACATTTGACAACATTCCAGGAGTGTCGGTCCCTACGTCTCGGTGGTAAAATTACATGCGTCTATAACGTTATATATCCTAACCTAAGGCGACCTGACATCTCGGATGCAATATTTGACAACATTCCTGGCCCGTCGAACCCTACTTCTCGGAGGGAACAGTATATACGTCTATAACGGTATATATCCTAATCTAAGGCAACCTAACATCTCGGATGCAATATTTGACAACATTCCTGGCCTGTCGAACACTACTTCTCGGAGGGAACAGTATATACGTCTGTAACGTCATATATCCTAACCTAAGGCAACCTAACATCTCGGATGTAACATTTGACAACATTCCAGGCGTGTCGGTCCCTACGTCTCGGTGGTAACATTACATGCGTCTATAACGTTATATATCCTAACCTAAGGCGACCTAACATCTCGGATGCAATATCTGACAACATTCCTGGCCCGTCGAACCCTACTTCTCGGAGGGAACAGTATATACGTCTGTAACGTCATATATCCTAACCTAAGGCAACCTAACATCTCGGATGTAACATTTGACAACATTCCAGGCGTGTCGGTCCCTACGTCTCGGTGGTAACATTACATGCGTCTATAACGTTATATATCCTAACCTAAGGCGACCTAACATCTCGGATGCAATATCTGACAACATTCCTGGCCCGTCGAACCCTACTTCTCGGAGGGAACAGTATATACGTCTATAACGTCATATATCCTAACCTAAGGCAACCTAACATCTCGGATGTAACATTTGACAACATTCCAGGCGTGTCGGTCCCTACGTCTCGGTGGTAACATTACATGCGTCTATAACGGTATATATCCTAATCTAAGGCAACCTAACATCTCGGATGCAATATTTGACAACATTCCTCGCCTGTCGAACCCTACTTCTCGGAGGGAACAGTATATACGTCTATAACGTCATATATTCTTACCTGAGGCAACCTAACATCTCGGATGCAATATTTGACAACATTCCTGGCCTGTCGAACCCTACTTCTCGCAGGGAACAGTATATACGTCTATAACGGTATATATCCTAATCTAAGGCAACCTAACATCTCGGATGCAATATTTGACAACATTCCTGGCCTGTCGAACACTACTTCTCGGAGGGAAAAGTATATACGTCTGTAACGTCATATATCCTAACCTAAGGCAACCTAACATCTCGGATGTAACATTTGACAACATTCCAGGCGTGTCGGTCCCTACGTCTCGGTGGTAACATTACATGCGTCTATAACGTTATATATCCTAACCTAAGGCGACCTAACATCTCCGATGCAATATCTGACAACATTCCTGGCCCGTCGAACCCTACTTCTCGGAGGGAACAGTATATACGTCTGTAACGTCATATATCCTAACCTAAGGCAACCTAACATCTCGGATGTAACATTTGACAACATTCCAGGCGTGTCGGTCCCTACGTCTCGGTGGTAACATTACATGCGTCTATAACGTTATATATCCTAACCTAAGGCGACCTAACATCTCGGATGCAATATCTGACAACATTCCTGGCCCGTCGAACCCTACTTCTCGGAGGGAACAGTATATACGTCTATAACGTCATATATCCTAACCTAAGGCAACCTAACATCTCGGATGTAACATTTGACAACATTCCAGGCGTGTCGGTCCCTACGTCTCGGTGGTAACATTACATGCGTCTATAACGGTATATATCCTAATCTTAGGCAACCTAACATCTCGGATGTAACATTTTACAACATTCCAGGCGCCTCGGTCCCTACGTCTCGGTGGTAACGTTACATGCGTCTTTAACGTTATATATCCTAACCTAAGGCAACCTAACATCTCGGATGCAATATTTGACAACATTCCTGGGCTGTCGAACCCTAATTCTCGGAGGGAACAGTATATACGTCTGTAACGTCATATATCCTAACCTAAGGCAACCTAACATCTCGGATCTAACATTTGACAACATTCCAGGCGTGACGGTTCCTACGTCTCGGTGGTAACATTACATGCGTCTATAACGTTATATATCCTAACCTAAGGCAACCTAACATCTCGGATGCAATATTTGACAACATTCCTGGCCTGTCGAACCCTACCTCTCGGTGGGAACAGTATATACGTCTATAACGATATATATCCTAACCTAAGGCAACCTAACATCTCGGATGTCACATTTGACAACATTCCAGGCGTGTCGGTCCCTACGTCTCGGTGGTAACATTAATGCGTCTATAACGGCAACGTAACAACTCGGATGTAATATTTTACAACATTGCTGGCGTTTCGGACCCTACTTCTCGGTGGGAACAGTATATACGTCCATAACGTTATATATCCTAACCTAAGGCAACCTTACATCTCGGATGTAATATTCTACAACATTCCAGGCGTGTCAAACCCTACTTCTCGGTGGGAACATTATATACGTCTATAACGTTGAATATCCTAATCTAAGGCAACCTAACATCTCGGATGCAATATTTGACAACATTCCTGGCCCGTCGAACCCAACTTCTCGGAGGGAACAGTATATACGTCTGTAACGTCATATATCCTAACCTAAGGCAACCTAACATATCGGATGCAATATTTGACAACATTCCTGGCGTGTCGGTCCCTACGTGTCGGTGGTAACATTACATGCATCTATAACGTTATATATCCTAACCTAAGGCAACCTAACATCTCGGATGAAATATTTGACAACATTCCTGGCCTGTCGAACTCTACTTCTCGGAGGGAACAGTATATACGTCTATAACGTCATATATTCTTACCTGAGGCAACCTAACATCTCGGATGCAATATTTGACAACATTCCTGGCCTGTCGAACCCTACTTCTCGGAGGGAACATTATATACGTCTGTAACGTCATATATCCTCACCTAAGACAACCTACCATCTCGGATGTAACATTTGACAACATTCCAGGCGTGTCGGTCCCTACGTCTCGGTGGTAACATTACATGCGTCTATAATGTTATATATCCTAACCTAAGGCAACCTAACATCTCGGATGCAATATTTGACAACATTCCTGGCCTGTCGAACCCTACTTCTCGGAGGGAACATTCTATACGTCTGTAATGTCATATATCCTAACCTAAGACAACCTACCATCCCGGATGTAACATTTGACAACATTCCAGGCGTGTCGGTCCCTACGTCTCGGTGGTAACATTACATGCGTCTATAACGTCATATATCCTAACCTAAGGCAACCTAACATCTCGGATGCAATATTTGTCAACATTCCCGGCCTGTCGAACCCTACCATCCGGAGGGAACAGTATATACGTCTATAACGTCATATATCCTAACCTAAGGCAACCTAACATCTCGGATGTAACATTTGAAAACATTCCAGGCGTGTCGGTCCCTACGTCTCGGTGGTAGCATTACATGCGTCTATAACGTTATATATCCTAAGCTAAGGCAACCTAACATCTCGGATGCAATATTTGACAACATTCCTGGTCTGTCGAACCCTACCATCCGGAGGGAACAGTATATACGTCTATAACGTCATATATCCTAACCTAAGGCAACCTAACATCTCGGATGTAACATTTGACAACATTCCAGGCGTGTCGGTCCCTACGTCTCGGTGGTAACATTACATGCGTCTATAACGGTATATATCCTAATCTTAGGCAACCTAACATCTCGGATGTAACATTTTACAACATTCCAGGCGCCTCGGTCCCTACGTCTCGGTGGTAACGTTACATGCGTCTATAACGTTATATATCCTAACCGAAGGCAACCTAACATCTCGGATGCAATATTTGACAACATTCCTGGCCTGTCGAACCCTACTTCCCGGAGGGAACAGTATATACGTCTGTAACGTCATATATCCTAACCTAAGGCAACCTAACATATCGGATGCAATATTTGACAACATTCCTGGCGTGTCGGTCCCTACGTGTCGGTGGTAACATTACATGCATCTATAACGTTATATATCCTAACCTAAGGCAACCTAACATCTCGGATGAAATATTTGACAACATTCCTGGCCTGTCGAACTCTACTTCTCGGAGGGAACAGTATATACGTCTATAACGTCATATATTCTTACCTGAGGCAACCTAACATCTCGGATGCAATATTTGACAACATTCCTGACCTGTCGAAACCTACTTCTCGGAGGGAACAGTATATACGTCTATAACGGTATATATCCTAATCTAAGGCAACCTAACATCTCGGATGCAATATTTGACAACATTCCTGGCCTGTCGAACACTACTTCTCGGAGGGAACAGTATATACGTCTGTAACGTCATATATCCTAACCTAAGGCAACCTAACATCTCGGATGTAACATTTGACAACATTCCAGGAGTGTCGGTCCCTACGTCTCGGTGGTAAAATTACATGCGTCTATAACGTTATATATCCTAACCTAAGGCGACCTGACATCTCGGATGCAATATTTGACAACATTCCTGGCCCGTCGAACCCTACTTCTCGGAGGGAACAGTATATACGTCTATAACGTCATATATCCTAACCTAAGTCAACCTAACATCTCGGATGTAAGATTTGACAACATTCCAGGCGTGTCGGTCCCTACGTCTCGGTGGTAACATTACATGCGTCTATAACGGTATATATCCTAACCTAAGGCAACCTAACATCTCGGATGCAATATTTGACAACATTCCTGGCCTGTCGAACCGTACTTCACGGAGGGAACAGTATATACGTCTATAACGTCATATATCCTAACCTGAGGCAACCTAACATCTCGGATGTAACATTTGACAACATTTCAGGCGTGTCGGTCCCTACGTCTCGGTGGTAACATTGCATGCGTCTATAACGTTATATATCCTAACCTAAGGCAACCTAACATCTCGGATGCAATATTTGACAACATTCCTGGCCTGTCGAACCCTACTTCTCGGAGGGAACAGTATATACGTCTATAACGTCATGTATTCTTACCTGAGGCAACCTAACTTCTCGGATGCAATATTTGACAACATTCCTGGCCTGTCGAACCCTACTTCTCGGAGGGAACAGTATATACGTCTATAACGTCATATATTCTTACCTGAGGCAACCTAACATCTCGGATGCAATATTTGACAACATTCCTGGCCTGTCGAACCCTACTTCTCGGAGGGAACAGTATATACGTCTATAACGGTATATATCCTAATCTAAGGCAACCTAACATCTCGGATGCAATATTTGACAACATTCCTGGCCTGTCGAACACTACTTCTCGGAGGGAACAGTATATACGTCTGTAACGTCATATATCCTAACCTAAGGCAACCTAACATCTCGGATGTAACATTTGACAACATTCCAGGCGTGTCGGTCCCTACGTCTCGGTGGTAACATTACATGCGTCTATAACGTTATAAATCCTAACCTAAGGCGACCTAACATCTCGGATGCAATATCTGACAACATTCCTGGCCCGTCGAACCCTACTTCTCGGAGGGAACAGTATATACGTCTGTAACGTCATATATCCTAACCTAAGGCAACCTAACATCTCGGATGTAACATTTGACAACATTCCAGGCGTGTCGGTCCCTACGTCTCGGTGGTAACATTACATGCGTCTATAACGTTATATATCCTAACCTAAGGCGACCTAACATCTCGGATGCAATATCTGACAACATTCCTGGCCCGTCGAACCCTACTTCTCGGAGGGAACAGTATATACGTCTATAACGTCATATATCCTAACCTAAGGCAACCTAACATCTCGGATGTAACATTTGACAACATTCCAGGCGTGTCGGTCCCTACGTCTCGGTGGTAACATTACATGCGTCTATAACGGTATATATCCTAATCTAAGGCAACCTAACATCTCGGATGCAATATTTGACAACATTCCTGGCCTGTCGAACCCTACTTCTCGGAGGGAACAGAATATACGTCTATAACGTCATATATTCTTACCTGAGGCAACCTAACATCTCGGATGCAATATTTGACAACATTCCTGGCCTGTCGAACCCTACTTCTCGGAGGGAACAGTATATACGTCTATAACGGTATATATCCTAATCTAAGGCAACCTAACATCTCGGATGCAATATTTGACAACATTCCTGGCCTGTCGAACACTACTTCTCGGAGGGAACAGTATATACGTCTGTAACGTCATATATCCTAACCTAAGGCAACCTAACATCTCGGATGTAACATTTGACAACATTCCAGGCGTGTCGGTCCCTACGTCTCGGTGGTAACATTACATGCGTCTATAACGTTATATATCCTAACCTAAGGCGACCTAACATCTCGGATGCAATATCTGACAACATTCCTGGCCCGTCGAACCCTACTTCTCGGAGGGAACAGTATATACGTCTGTAACGTCATATATCCTAACCTAAGGCAACCTAACATCTCGGATGTAACATTTGACAACATTCCAGGCGTGTCGGTCCCTACGTCTCGGTGGTAACATTACATGCGTCTATAACGTTATATATCCTAACCTAAGGCGACCTAACATCTCGGATGCAATATCTGACAACATTCCTGGCCCGTCGAACCCTACTTCTCGGAGGGAACAGTATATACGTCTATAACGTCATATATCCTAACCTAAGGCAACCTAACATCTCGGATGTAACATTTGACAACATTCCAGGCGTGTCGGTCCCTACGTCTCGGTGGTAACATTACATGCGTCTATAACGGTATATATCCTAATCTAAGGCAACCTAACATCTCGGATGCAATATTTGACAATATTCCTGGCCTGTCGAACCCTACTTCTCGGAGGGAACATTATATACGTCTGTAACGTCATATATCCTCACCTAAGACAACCTAACATCTCGGATGTAACATTTGACAACATTCCAGGCGTGTCGGTCCCTACGTCTCGGTGGTAACATTACATGCGTCTATAATGTTATATATCCTAACCTAAGGCAACCTAACATCTCGGATGCGATATTTGACAACATTCCTGGCCTGACGAACCCTACTTCTCGGAGGGAACATTCTATACGTCTGTAATGTCATATATCCTAACCTAAGACAACCTACCATCTCGGATGTAACATTTGACAACATTCCAGGCGTGTCGGTCCCTACGTCTCGGTGGTAACATTACATGCGTCTATAACGTTATATATCCTAACCTAAGGCAACCTAACATCTCGGATGCAATATTTGTCAACATTCCCGGCCTGTCGAACCCTACCATCCGAAGGGAACAGTATATACGTCTATAACGTCATATATCCTAACCTAAGGCAACCTAACATCTCGGATGTAACATTTGACAACATTCCAGGCGTGTCGGTCCCTACGTCTCGGTGGTAACATTACATGCGTCTATAACGGTATATATCCTAATCTTAGGCAACCTAACATCTCGGATGTAACATTTTACAACATTCCAGGCGCCTCGGTCCCTACGTCTCGGTGGTAACGTTACATGCGTCTTTAACGTTATATATCCTAACCTAAGGCAACCTAACATCTCGGATGCAATATTTGACAACATTCCTGGGCTGTCGAACCCTAATTCTCGGAGGGAACAGTATATACGTCTGTAACGTCATATATCCTAACCTAAGGCAACCTAACATCTCGGATCTAACATTTGACAACATTCCAGGCGTGACGGTTCCTACGTCTCGGTGGTAACATTACATGCGTCTATAACGTTATATATCCTAACCTAAGGCAACCTAACATCTCGGATGCAATATTTGACAACATTCCTGGCCTGTCGAACCCTACCTCTCGGTGGGAACAGTATATACGTCTATAACGATATATATCCTAACCTAAGGCAACCTAACATCTCGGATGTCACATTTGACAACATTCCAGGCGTGTCGGTCCCTACGTCTCGGTGGTAACATTAATGCGTCTATAACGGCAACGTAACAACTCGGATGTAATATTTTACAACATTGCTGGCGTTTCGGACCCTACTTCTCGGTGGGAACAGTATATACGTCCACAACGTTATATATCCTAACCTAAGGCAACCTTACATCTCGGATGTAATATTCTACAACATTCCAGGCGTGTCAAACCCTACTTCTCGGTGGGAACATTATATACGTCTATAACGTTGTATATCCTAATCTAAGGCAACCTAACATCTCGGATGCAATATTTGACAACATTCCTGGCCCGTCGAACCCAACTTCTCGGAGGGAACAGTATATACGTCTGTAACGTCATATATCCTAACCTAAGGCAACCTAACATATCGGATGCAATATTTGACAACATTCCTGGCGTGTCGGTCCCTACGTGTCGGTGGTAACATTACATGCATCTATAACGTTATATATCCTAACCTAAGGCAACCTAACATCTCGGATGAAATATTTGACAACATTCCTGGCCTGTCGAACTCTACTTCTCGGAGGGAACAGTATATACGTCTATAACGTCATATATTCTTACCTGAGGCAACCTAACATCTCGGATGCAATATTTGACAACATTCCTGGCCTGTCGAACCCTACTTCTCGGAGGGAACATTATATACGTCTGTAACGTCATATATCCTCACCTAAGACAACCTACCATCTCGGATGTAACATTTGACAACATTCCAGGCGTGTCGGTCCCTACGTCTCGGTGGTAACATTACATGCGTCTATAATGTTATATATCCTAACCTAAGGCAACCTAACATCTCGGATGCAATATTTGACAACATTCCTGGCCTGTCGAACCCTACTTCTCGGAGGGAACATTCTATACGTCTGTAATGTCATATATCCTAACCTAAGACAACCTACCATCCCGGATGTAACATTTGACAACATTCCAGGCGTGTCGGTCCCTACGTCTCGGTGGTAACATTACATGCGTCTATAACGTCATATATCCTAACCTAAGGCAACCTAACATCTCGGATGCAATATTTGTCAACATTCCCGGCCTGTCGAACCCTACCATCCGGAGGGAACAGTATATACGTCTATAACGTCATGTATCCTAACCTAAGGCAACCTAACATCTCGGATGTAACATTTGAAAACATTCCAGGCGTGTCGGTCCCTACGTCTCGGTGGTAGCATTACATGCGTCTATAACGGTATATATCCTAATCTTAGGCAACCTAACATCTCGGATGTAACATTTTACAACATTCCAGGCGCCTCGGTCCCTACGTCTCGGTGGTAACGTTACATGCGTCTATAACGTTATATATCCTAACCGAAGGCAACCTAACATCTCGGATGCAATATTTGACAACATTCCTGGCCTGTCGAACCCTACTTCCCGGAGGGAACAGTATATACGTCTGTAACGTCATATATCCTAACCTAAGGCAACCTAACATATCGGATGCAATATTTGACAACATTCCTGGCGTGTCGGTCCCTACGTGTCGGTGGTAACATTACATGCATCTATAACGTTATATATCCTAACCTAAGGCAACCTAACATCTCGGATGAAATATTTGACAACATTCCTGGCCTGTCGAACTCTACTTCTCGGAGGGAACAGTATATACGTCTATAACGTCATATATTCTTACCTGAGGCAACCTAACATCTCGGATGCAATATTTGACAACATTCCTGGCCTGTCGAAACCTACTTCTCGGAGGGAACAGTATATACGTCTATAACGGTATATATCCTAATCTAAGGCAACCTAACATCTCGGATGCAATATTTGACAACATTCCTGGCCTGTCGAACACTACTTCTCGGAGGGAACAGTATATACGTCTGTAACGTCATATATCCTAACCTAAGGCAACCTAACATCTCGGATGTAACATTTGACAACATTCCAGGCGTGTCGGTCCCTACGTCTCGGTGGTAACATTACATGCGTCTATAACGTTATATATCCTAACCTAAGGCGACCTGACATCTCGGATGCAATATTTGACAACTTTCCTGGCCCGTCGAACCCTACTTCTCGGAGGGAACATTCTATACGTCTGTAATGTCATATATCCTAACCTAAGACAACCTACCATCCCGGATGTAACATTTGACAACATTTCAGGCGTGTCGGTCCCTACGTCTCGGTGGTAACATTACATGCGTCTATAACGGTATATATCCTAATCTAAGGCAACCTAACATCTCGGATGCAATATTTGACAACATTCCTGGCCTGTCGAACCCTACTTCTCGGAGGGAACATTATATACGTCTGTAACGTCATATATTCTCACCTAAGACAACCTAACATCTCGGATGTAACATTTGACAACATTCCAGGCGTGTCGGTCCCTACGTCTCGGTGGTAACATTACATGCGTCTATAATGTTATATATCCTAACCTAAGGCAACCTAACATCTCGGATGCAATATTTGACAACATTCCTGGCCTGTCGAACCCTACTTCTCGGAGGGAACAGTATATACGTCTATAACGTCATATATCCTAACCTAAGGCAACCTAACATCTCGGATGTAACATTTGACAACATTCCAGGCGTGTCGGTCCCTACGTCTCGGTGGTAACATTACATGCGTCTATAACGGTATATATCCTAATCTTAGGCAACCTAACATCTCGGATGTAACATTTTACAACATTCCAGGCGCCTCGGTCCCTACGTCTCGGTGGTAACGTTACATGCGTCTTTAACGTTATATATCCTAACCTAAGGCAACCTAACATCTCGGATGCAATATTTGACAACATTCCTGGGCTGTCGAACCCTAATTCTCGGAGGGAACAGTATATACGTCTGTAACGTCATATATCCTAACCTAAGGCAACCTAACATCTCGGATCTAACATTTGACAACATTCCAAGCGTGACGGTTCCTACGTCTCGGTGGTAACATTACATGCGTCTATAACGTTATATATCCTAACCTAAGGCAACCTAACATCTCGGATGCAATATTTGACAACATTCCTGGCCTGTCGAACCCTACCTCTCGGTGGGAACAGTATATACGTCTATAACGATATATATCCTAACCTAAGGCAACCTAACATCTCGGATGTCACATTTGACAACATTCCAGGCGTGTCGGTCCCTACGTCTCGGTGGTAACATTAATGCGTCTATAACGGCAACGTAACAACTCGGATGTAATATTTTACAACATTGCTGGCGTTTCGGACCCTACTTCTCGGTGGGAACAGTATATACGTCCACAACGTTATATATCCTAACCTAAGGCAACCTTACATCTCGGATGTAATATTCTACAACATTCCAGGCGTGTCAAACCCTACTTCTCGGTGGGAACATTATATACGTCTATAACGTTGTATATCCTAATCTAAGGCAACCTAACATCTCGGATGCAATATTTGACAACATTCCTGGCCCGTCGAACCCAACTTCTCGGAGGGAACAGTATATACGTCTGTAACGTCATATATCCTAACCTAAGGCAACCTAACATATCGGATGCAATATTTGACAACATTCCTGGCGTGTCGGTCCCTACGTCTCGGTGGTAACATTACATGCATCTATAACGTTATATATCCTAACCTAAGGCAACCTAACATCTCGGATGAAATATTTGACAACATTCCTGGCCTGTCGAACTCTACTTCTCGGAGGGAACAGTATATACGTCTATAACGTCATATATTCTTACCTGAGGCAACCTAACATCTCGGATGCAATATTTGACAACATTCCTGGCCTGTCGAAACCTACTTCTCGGAGGGAACAGTATATACGTCTATAACGGTATATATCCTAATCTAAGGCAACCTAACATCTCGGATGCAATATTTGACAACATTCCTGGCCTGTCGAACACTACTTCTCGGAGGGAACAGTATATACGTCTGTAACGTCATATATCCTAACCTAAGGCAACCTAACATCTCGGATGTAACATTTGACAACATTCCAGGAGTGTCGGGCCCTACGTCTCGGTGGTAAAATTACATGTGTCTATAACGTTATATATCCTAACCTAAGGCGACCTGACATCTCGGATGCAATATTTGACAACATTCCTGGCCTGTCGAACCGTACTTCACGGAGGGAACAGTATATACGTCTATAACGTCATATATCCTAACCTGAGGCAACCTAACATCTCGGATGTAACATTTGACAACATTTCAGGCGTGTCGGTCCCTACGTCTCGGTGGTAACATTGCATGCGTCTATAACGTTATATATCCTAACCTAAGGCAACCTAACATCTCGGATGCAATATTTGACAACATTCCTGGCCTGTCGAACCCTACTTCTCGGAGGGAACAGTATATACGTCTATAACGTCATGTATTCTTACCTGAGGCAACCTAACATCTCGGATGCAATATTTGACAACATTCCTGGCCTGTCGAACCCTAGTTCTCGGAGGGAACAGTATATACGTCTATAACGTCATATATTCTTACCTGAGGCAACCTAACATCTCGGATGCAATATTTGACAACATTCCTGGCCTGTCGAACCCTACTTCTCGGAGGGAACAGTATATACGTCTATAACGGTATATATCCTAATCTAAGGCAACCTAACATCTCGGATGCAATATTTGACAACATTCCTGGCCTGTCGAACACTACTTCTCGGAGGGAACAGTATATACGTCTGTAACGTCATATATCCTAACCTAAGGCAACCTAACATCTCGGATGTAACATTTGACAACATTCCAGGCGTGTCGGTCCCTACGTCTCGGTGGTAACATTACATGCGTCTATAACGTTATATATCCTAACCTCAGGCGACCTAACATCTCGGATGCAATATCTGACAACATTCCTGGCCCGTCGAACCCTACTTCTCGGAGGGAACAGTATATACGTCTGTAACGTCATATATCCTAACCTAAGGCAACCTAACATCTCGGATGTAACATTTGACAACATTCCAGGCGTGTCGGTCCCTACGTCTCGGTGGTAACATTACATGCGTCTATAACGTTATATATCCTAACCTAAGGCGACCTAACATCTCGGATGCAATATCTGACAACATTCCTGGCCCGTCGAACCCTACTTCTCGGAGGGAACAGTATATACGTCTATAACGTCATATATCCTAACCTAAGGCAACCTAACATCTCGGATGTAACATTTGAAAACATTCCAGGCGTGTCGGTCCCTACGTCTCGGTGGTAGCATTACATGCGTCTATAACGTTATATATCCTAAGCTAAGGCAACCTAACATCTCGGATGCAATATTTGACAACATTCCTGGTCTGTCGAACCCTACCATCCGGAGGGAACAGTATATACGTCTATAACGTCATATATCCTAACCTAAGGCAACCTAACATCTCGGATGTAACATTTGACAACATTCCAGGCGTGTCGGTCCCTACGTCTCGGTGGTAACATTACATGCGTCTATAACGGTATATATCCTAATCTTAGGCAACCTAACATCTCGGATGTAACATTTTACAACATTCCAGGCGCCTCGGTCCCTACGTCTCGGTGGTAACGTTACATGCGTCTATAACGTTATATATCCTAACCGAAGGCAACCTAACATCTCGGATGCAATATTTGACAACATTCCTGGCCTGTCGAACCCTACTTCCCGGAGGGAACAGTATATACGTCTGTAACGTCATATATCATAACCTAAGGCAACCTAACATATCGGATGCAATATTTGACAACATTCCTGGCGTGTCGGTCCCTACGTGTCGGTGGTAACATTACATGCATCTATAACGTTATATATCCTAACCTAAGGCAACCTAACATCTCGGATGAAATATTTGACAACATTCCTGGCCTGTCGAACTCTACTTCTCGGAGGGAACAGTATATACGTCTATAACGTCATATATTCTTACCTGAGGCAACCTAACATCTCGGATGCAATATTTGACAACATTCCTGGCCTGTCGAAACCTACTTCTCGGAGGGAACAGTATATACGTCTATAACGGTATATATCCTAATCTAAGGCAACCTAACATCTCGGATGCAATATTTGACAACATTCCTGGCCTGTCGAACACTACTTCTCGGAGGGAACAGTATATACGTCTGTAACGTCATATATCCTAACCTAAGGCAACCTAACATCTCGGATGTAACATTTGACAACATTCCAGGCGTGACGGTTCCTACGTCTCGGTGGTAACATTACATGCGTCTATAACGTTATATATCCTAACCTAAGGCAACCTAACATCTCGGATGCAATATTTGACAACATTCCTGGCCTGTCGAACCCTACCTCTCGGTGGGAACAGTATATACGTCTATAACGATATATATCCTAACCTAAGGCAACCTAACATCTCGGATGTCACATTTGACAACATTCCAGGCGTGTCGGTCCCTACGTCTCGGTGGTAACATTAATGCGTCTATAACGGCAACGTAACAACTCGGATGTAATATTTTACAACATTGCTGGCGTTTCGGACCCTACTTCTCGGTGGGAACAGTATATACGTCCACAACGTTATATATCCTAACCTAAGGCAACCTTACATCTCGGATGTAATATTCTACAACATTCCAGGCGTGTCAAACCCTACTTCTCGGTGGGAACATTATATACGTCTATAACGTTGTATATCCTAATCTAAGGCAACCTAACATCTCGGATGCAATATTTGACAACATTCCTGGCCCGTCGAACCCAACTTCTCGGAGGGAACAGTATATACGTCTGTAACGTCATATATCCTAACCTAAGGCAACCTAACATATCGGATGCAATATTTGACAACATTCCTGGCGTGTCGGTCCCTACGTCTCGGTGGTAACATTACATGCATCTATAACGTTATATATCCTAACCTAAGGCAACCTAACATCTCGGATGAAATATTTGACAACATTCCTGGCCTGTCGAACTCTACTTCTCGGAGGGAACAGTATATACGTCTATAACGTCATATATTCTTACCTGAGGCAACCTAACATCTCGGATGCAATATTTGACAACATTCCTGGCCTGTCGAAACCTACTTCTCGGAGGGAACAGTATATACGTCTATAACGGTATATATCCTAATCTAAGGCAACCTAACATCTCGGATGCAATATTTGACAACATTCCTGGCCTGTCGAACACTACTTCTCGGAGGGAACAGTATATACGTCTGTAACGTCATATATCCTAACCTAAGGCAACCTAACATCTCGGATGTAACATTTGACAACATTCCAGGAGTGTCGGGCCCTACGTCTCGGTGGTAAAATTACATGTGTCTATAACGTTATATATCCTAACCTAAGGCGACCTGACATCTCGGATGCAATATTTGACAACATTCCTGGCCTGTCGAACCGTACTTCACGGAGGGAACAGTATATACGTCTATAACGTCATATATCCTAACCTGAGGCAACCTAACATCTCGGATGTAACATTTGACAACATTTCAGGCGTGTCGGTCCCTACGTCTCGGTGGTAACATTGCATGCGTCTATAACGTTATATATCCTAACCTAAGGCAACCTAACATCTCGGATGCAATATTTGACAACATTCCTGGCCTGTCGAACCCTACTTCTCGGAGGGAACAGTATATACGTCTATAACGTCATGTATTCTTACCTGAGGCAACCTAACATCTCGGATGCAATATTTGACAACATTCCTGGCCTGTCGAACCCTAGTTCTCGGAGGGAACAGTATATACGTCTATAACGTCATATATTCTTACCTGAGGCAACCTAACATCTCGGATGCAATATTTGACAACATTCCTGGCCTGTCGAACCCTACTTCTCGGAGGGAACAGTATATACGTCTATAACGGTATATATCCTAATCTAAGGCAACCTAACATCTCGGATGCAATATTTGACAACATTCCTGGCCTGTCGAACACTACTTCTCGGAGGGAACAGTATATACGTCTGTAACGTCATATATCCTAACCTAAGGCAACCTAACATCTCGGATGTAACATTTGACAACATTCCAGGCGTGTCGGTCCCTACGTCTCGGTGGTAACATTACATGCGTCTATAACGTTATATATCCTAACCTCAGGCGACCTAACATCTCGGATGCAATATCTGACAACATTCCTGGCCCGTCGAACCCTACTTCTCGGAGGGAACAGTATATACGTCTGTAACGTCATATATCCTAACCTAAGGCAACCTAACATCTCGGATGTAACATTTGACAACATTCCAGGCGTGTCGGTCCCTACGTCTCGGTGGTAACATTACATGCGTCTATAACGTTATATATCCTAACCTAAGGCGACCTAACATCTCGGATGCAATATCTGACAACATTCCTGGCCCGTCGAACCCTACTTCTCGGAGGGAACAGTATATACGTCTATAACGTCATATATCCTAACCTAAGGCAACCTAACATCTCGGATGTAACATTTGAAAACATTCCAGGCGTGTCGGTCCCTACGTCTCGGTGGTAGCATTACATGCGTCTATAACGTTATATATCCTAAGCTAAGGCAACCTAACATCTCGGATGCAATATTTGACAACATTCCTGGTCTGTCGAACCCTACCATCCGGAGGGAACAGTATATACGTCTATAACGTCATATATCCTAACCTAAGGCAACCTAACATCTCGGATGTAACATTTGACAACATTCCAGGCGTGTCGGTCCCTACGTCTCGGTGGTAACATTACATGCGTCTATAACGGTATATATCCTAATCTTAGGCAACCTAACATCTCGGATGTAACATTTTACAACATTCCAGGCGCCTCGGTCCCTACGTCTCGGTGGTAACGTTACATGCGTCTATAACGTTATATATCCTAACCGAAGGCAACCTAACATCTCGGATGCAATATTTGACAACATTCCTGGCCTGTCGAACCCTACTTCCCGGAGGGAACAGTATATACGTCTGTAACGTCATATATCATAACCTAAGGCAACCTAACATATCGGATGCAATATTTGACAACATTCCTGGCGTGTCGGTCCCTACGTGTCGGTGGTAACATTACATGCATCTATAACGTTATATATCCTAACCTAAGGCAACCTAACATCTCGGATGAAATATTTGACAACATTCCTAGCCTGTCGAACTCTACTTCTCGGAGGGAACAGTATATACGTCTATAACGTCATATATTCTTACCTGAGGCAACCTAACATCTCGGATGCAATATTTGACAACATTCCTGGCCTGTCGAAACCTACTTCTCGGAGGGAACAGTATATACGTCTATAACGGTATATATCCTAATCTAAGGCAACCTAACATCTCGGATGCAATATTTGACAACATTCCTGGCCTGTCGAACACTACTTCTCGGAGGGAACAGTATATACGTCTGTAACGTCATATATCCTAACCTAAGGCAACCTAACATCTCGGATGTAACATTTGACAACATTCCAGGCGTGTCGGTCCCTACGTCTCGGTGGTAACATTACATGCGTCTATAACGTTATATATCCTAACCTAAGGCGACCTGACATCTCGGATGCAATATTTGACAACATTCCTGGCCCGTCGAACCCTACTTCTCGGAGGGAACAGTATATACGTCTATAACGTCATATATCCTAACCTAAGTCAACCTAACATCTCGGATGTAACATTTGACAACATTTCAGGCGTGTCGGTCCCTACGTCTCGGTGGTAACATTGCATGCGTCTATAACGTTATATATCCTAACCTAAGGCAACCTAACATCTCGGATGCAATATTTGACAACATTCCTGGCCTGTCGAACCCTACTTCTCGGAGGGAACAGTATATACGTCTATAACGTCATATATTCTTACCTGAGGCAACCTAACATCTCGGATGCAATATTTGACAACATTCCTGGCCTGTCGAAACCTACTTCTCGGAGGGAACAGTATATACGTCTATAACGGTATATATCCTAATCTAAGGCAACCTAACATCTCGGATGCAATATTTGACAACATTCCTGGCCTGTCGAACCCTACTTCTCGGAGGGAACAGTATATACGTCTGTAACGTCATATATCCTAACCTAAGGCAACCTAACATCTCGGATGTAACATTTGACAACATTCCAGGCGTGTCGGTCCCTACGTCTCGGTGGTAACATTACATGCGTCTATAACGTTATATATCCTAACCTAAGGCGACCTAACATCTCGGATGCAATATCTGACAACATTCCTGGCCCGTCGAACCCTACTTCTCGGAGGGAACAGTATATACGTCTATAACGTCATATATCCTAACCTAAGGCAACCTAACATCTCGGATGTAACATTTGAAAACATTCCAGGCGTGTCGGTCCCTACGTCTCGGTGGTAGCATTACATGCGTCTATAACGTTATATATCCTAAGCTAAGGCAACCTAACATCTCGGATGCAATATTTGACAACATTCCTGGTCTGTCGAACCCTACCATCCGGAGGGAACAGTATATACGTCTATAACGTCATATATCCTAACCTAAGGCAACCTAACATCTCGGATGTAACATTTGACAACATTCCAGGCGTGTCGGTCCCTACGTCTCGGTGGTAACATTACATGCGTCTATAACGGTATATATCCTAATCTTAGGCAACCTAACATCTCGGATGTAACATTTTACAACATTCCAGGCGCCTCGGTCCCTACGTCTCGGTGGTAACGTTACATGCGTCTATAACGTTATATATCCTAACCGAAGGCAACCTAACATCTCGGATGCAATATTTGACAACATTCCTGGCCTGTCGAACCCTACTTCCCGGAGGGAACAGTATATACGTCTGTAACGTCATATATCATAACCTAAGGCAACCTAACATATCGGATGCAATATTTGACAACATTCCTGGCGTGTCGGTCCCTACGTGTCGGTGGTAACATTACATGCATCTATAACGTTATATATCCTAACCTAAGGCAACCTAACATCTCGGATGAAATATTTGACAACATTCCTGGCCTGTCGAACTCTACTTCTCGGAGGGAACAGTATATACGTCTATAACGTCATATATTCTTACCTGAGGCAACCTAACATCTCGGATGCAATATTTGACAACATTCCTGGCCTGTCGAAACCTACTTCTCGGAGGGAACAGTATATACGTCTATAACGGTATATATCCTAATCTAAGGCAACCTAACATCTCGGATGCAATATTTGACAACATTCCTGGCCTGTCGAACACTACTTCTCGGAGGGAACAGTATATACGTCTGTAACGTCATATATCCTAACCTAAGGCAACCTAACATCTCGGATGTAACATTTGACAACATTCCAGGCGTGTCGGTCCCTACGTCTCGGTGGTAACATTACATGCGTCTATAACGTTATATATCCTAACCTAAGGCGACCTGACATCTCGGATGCAATATTTGACAACATTCCTGGCCCGTCGAACCCTACTTCTCGGAGGGAACAGTATATACGTCTATAACGTCATATATCCTAACCTAAGTCAACCTAACATCTCGGATGTAACATTTGACAACATTTCAGGCGTGTCGGTCCCTACGTCTCGGTGGTAACATTGCATGCGTCTATAACGTTATATATCCTAACCTAAGGCAACCTAACATCTCGGATGCAATATTTGACAACATTCCTGGCCTGTCGAACCCTACTTCTCGGAGGGAACAGTATATACGTCTATAACGTCATATATTCTTACCTGAGGCAACCTAACATCTCGGATGCAATATTTGACAACATTCCTGGCCTGTCGAAACCTACTTCTCGGAGGGAACAGTATATACGTCTATAACGGTATATATCCTAATCTAAGGCAACCTAACATCTCGGATGCAATATTTGACAACATTCCTGGCCTGTCGAACCCTACTTCTCGGAGGGAACAGTATATACGTCTATAACGGAATATATCATAATCTAAGGCAACCTAACATCTCGGATGCAATATTTGACAACATTCCTGGCCTGTCGAACCCTACTTCTCGGAGGGAACAGTATATACGTCTGTAACGTCATATATCCTAATCTAAGCCAACCTAACATCTCGGATGCAATATTTGACAACATTCCTGGCCTGTCGAACACTACTTCTCGGAGGGAACAGTATATACGTCTATAACGTCATATATTCTTACCTGAGGCAACCTAACATCTCGGATGCAATATTTGACAACATTCCTGGCCTGTCGAAACCTACTTCTCGGAGGGAACAGTATATACGTCTATAACGGTATATATCCTAATCTAAGGCAACCTAACATCTCGGATGCAATATTTGACAACATTCCTGGCCTGTCGAACACTACTTCTCGGAGGGAACAGTATATACGTCTGTAACGTCATATATCCTAACCTAAGGCAACCTAACATCTCGGATGTAACATTTGACAACATTCCAGGCGTGTCGGTCCCTACGTCTCGGTGGTAACATTACATGCGTCTATAACGTTATATATCCTAACCTAAGGCGACCTGACATCTCGGATGCAATATTTGACAACATTCCTGGCCCGTCGAACCCTACTTCTCGGAGGGAACAGTATATACGTCTATAACGTCATATATCCTAACCTAAGTCAACCTAACATCTCGGATGTAACATTTGACAACATTCCAGGCGTGTCGGTCCCTACGTCTCGGTGGTAACATTACATGCGTCTATAACGGTATATATCCTAACCTAAGGCAACCTAACATCTCGGATGCAATATTTGACAACATTCCTGGCCTGTCGAACCGTACTTCTCGGAGGGAACAGTATATACGTCTATAACGTCATATATCCTAACCTGAGGCAACCAAACATCTCGGATGTAACATTTGACAACATTTCAGGCGTGTCGGCCCCTACGTCTCGGTGGTAACATTGCATGCGTCTATAAAGTTATATATCCTAACCTAAGGCAACCTAACATCTCGGATGCAATATTTGACAACATTCCTGGCCTGTCGAACCCTACTTCTCGGAGGGAACAGTATATACGTCTGTAACGTCATATATCCTAACCTAAGGCAACCTAACATCTCGGATGTAACATTTGACAACATTCCAGGCGTGTCGGTCCCTACGTCTCGGTGGTAACATTACATGCGTCTATAACGTTATATATCCTAACCTAAGGCGACCTAACATCTCGGATGCAATATCTGACAACATTCCTGGCCCGTCGAACCCTACTTCTCGGAGGGAACAGTATATACGTCTATAACGTCATATATCCTAACCTAAGGCAACCTAACATCTCGGATGTAACATTTGACAACATTCCAGGCGTGTCGGTCCCTACGTCTCGGTGGTAACATTACATGCGTCTATAACGGTATATATCCTAATCTAAGGCAACCTAACATCTCGGATGCAATATTTGACAACATTCCTGGCCTGTCGAACCCTACTTCTCGGAGGGAACATTATATACGTCTGTAACGACATATATCCTCACCTAAGACAACCTAACATCTCGGATGTAACATTTGACAACATTCCAGGCGTGTCGGTCCCTACGTCTCGGTGGTAACATTACATGCGTCTATAATGTTATATATCCTAACCTAAGGCAACCTAACATCTCGGATGCAATATTTGACAACATTCCTGGCCTGTCGAACCCTACTTCTCGGAGGGAACATTCTATACGTCTGTAATGTCATATATCCTAACCTAAGACAACCTACCATCTCGGATGTAACATTTGACAACATTCCAGGCGTGTCGGTCCCTACGTCTCGGTGGTAACATTACATGCGTCTATAACGTCATATATCCTAACCTAAGGCAACCTAACATCTCGGATGCAATATTTGCCAACATTCCCGGCCTGTCGAACCCTACCATCCGGAGGGAACAGTATATACGTCTATAACGTCATATATCCTAACCTAAGGCAACCTAACATCTCGGATGTAACATTTGAAAACATTCCAGGCGTGTCGGTCCCTACGTCTCGGTGGTAGCATTACATGCGTCTATAACGTTATATATCCTAACCTAAGGCAACCTAACATCTCGGATGCAATATTTGACAACATTCCTGGTCTGTCGAACCCTACCATCCGGAGGGAACAGTATATACGTCTATAACGTCATATATTCTTACCTGAGGCAACCTAACATCTCGGATGCAATATTTGACAACATTCCCGGCCTGTCGAAACCTACTTCTCGGAGGGAACAGTATATACGTCTATAACGGTATATATCCTAATCTAAGGCAACCTAACATCTCGGATGCAATATTTGACAACATTCCTGGCCTGTCGAACCCTACTTCTCGGAGGGAACAGTATATACGTCTATAACGGTATATATCCTAATCTAAGGCAACCTAACATCTCGGATGCAATATTTGACAACATTCCTGGCCTGTCGAACCCTACTTCTCGGAGGGAACAGTATATACGTCTATAACGGAATATATCATAATCTAAGGCAACCTAACATCTCGGATGCAATATTTGACAACATTCCTGGCCTGTCGAACCCTACTTCTCGGAGGGAACAGTATATACGTCTGTAACGTCATATATCCTAATCTAAGCCAACCTAACATCTCGGATGCAATATTTGACAACATTCCTGGCCTGTCGAACACTACTTCTCGGAGGGAACAGTATATACGTCTGTAACGTCATATATCCTAACCTAAGGCAACCTAACATCTCGGATGTAGCATTTGACAACATTCCACGCGTGTCGGTCCCTACGTCTCGGTGGTAACATTGCATGCGTCTATAACGTTATATATCCTAACCTAAGGCAACCTAACATCTCGGATGCAATATTTGACAACATTCCTGGCCTGTCGAACCCTACTTCTCGGAGGGAACAGTATATACGTCTATAACGTCATATATTCTTACCTGAGGCAACCTAACATCTCGGATGCAATATTTGACAACATTCCTGGCCTGTCGAAACCTACTTCTCGGAGGGAACAGTATATACGTCTATAACGGTATATAGCCTAATCTAAGGCAACCTAACATCTCGGATGCAATATTTGACAACATTCCTGGCCTGTCGAACACTACTTCTCGGAGGGAACAGTATATACGTCTGTAACGTCATATATCCTAACCTAAGGCAACCTAACATCTCGGATGTAGCATTTGACAACATTCCACGCGTGTCGGTCCCTACGTCTCGGTGGTAACATTACATGCGTCTATAACGTTATATATCCTAACCTAAGGCGACCTGACATCTCGGATGCAATATCTGACAACATTCCTGGCCCGTCGAACCCTACTTCTCGGAGGGAACAGTATATACGTCTATAACGTCATATATCCTAACCTAAGGCAACCTAACATCTCGGATGTAACATTTGACAACATTCCAGGCGTGTCGGTCCCTACGTCTCGGTGGTAACATTACATGCGTCTATAACGGTATATATCCTAATCTAAGGCAACCTAACATCTCGGATGCAATATTTGACAACATTCCTGGCCTGTCGAACCCTACTTCTCGGAGGGAACATTATATACGTCTGTAACGTCATATATCCTCACCTAAGACAACCTAACATCTCGGATGTAACATTTGACAACATTCCAGGCGTGTCGGTCCCTACGTCTCGGTGGTAACATTACATGCGTCTATAATGTTATATATCCTAACCTAAAGCAACCTAACATCTCGGATGCAATATTTGACAACATTCCTGGCCTGTCGAACCCTACTCGGAGGGAACATTCTATACGTCTGTAATGTCATATATCCTAACCTAAGACAACCTACCATCTCGGATGTAACATTTGACAACATTCCAGGCGTGTCGGTCCCTACGTCTCGGTGGTAACATTACATGCGTCTATAACGTTATATATCCTAACCTAAGGCAACCTAACATCTCGGATGCAATATTTGTCAACATTCCCGGCCTGTCGAACCCTACCATCCGGAGGGAACAGTATATACGTCTATAACGTCATATATCCTAACCTAAGGCAACCTAACATCTCGGATGTAACATTTGAAAACATTCCAGGCGTGTTGGTCCCTACGTCTCGGTGGTAGCATTACATGCGTCTATAACGTTATATATCCTAACCTAAGGCAACCTAACATCTCGGATGCAATATTTGACAACATTCCTGGTCTGTCGAACCCTACCATCCGGAGGGAACAGTATATACGTCTATAACGTCATATATCCTAACCTAAGGCAACCTAACATCTCGGATGTAACATTTGACAACATTCCAGGCGTGTCGGTCCCTACGTCTCGGTGGTAACATTACATGCGTCTATAACGGTATATATCCTAATCTTAGGCAACCTAATATCTCGGATGTAACATTTTACAACATTCCAGGCGCCTCGGTCCCTACGTCTCGGTGGTAACGTTACATGCGTCTATAACGTTATATATCCTAACCTAAGGCAACCTAACATCTCGGATGCAATATTTAACAACATTCCTGGGCTGTCGAACCCTAATTCTCGGAGGGAACAGTATATACGTCTGTAACGTCATATATCCTAACCTAAGGCAACCTAACATCTCGGATCTAACATTTGACAACATTCCAGGCGTGACGGTTCCTACATCTCGGTGGTAACATTACATGCGTCTATAACGTTATATATCCTAACCTAAGGCAACCTAACATCTCGGATGCAATATTTGACAACATTCCTGGTCTGTCGAACCCTACCATCCGGAGGGAACAGTATATACGTCTATAACGTTATATATCCTAACCTAAGGCAACCTGACATCTCGGATGTATCATTCTACAACATTCCAGGCGTGTCGGACCCTACTTCTCGGTGGGAAAATTATATGCGTCTATAACGTTGTATATCCTAACTTAAGGCAACATAACATCTCGTATGTAATATTTGACAACATTCCAGGCGCCTCGGTCCCTACGTCTCGGTGGTAACGTTACATGCGTCTATAACGTCATATATCCTAACCTAAGGCAACCTAACATCTCGGATGCAATATTTGACAACATTCCTGGCCTGTCGAACACTACTTCTCGGAGGGAACAGTATATACGTCTGTAACGTCATATATCCTAACCTAAGGCAACCTAACATCTCGGATGTAACATTTGACAACATTCCAGGCGTGTCGGTCCCTACGTCTCGGTGGTAACATTACATGCGTCTATAACGGTATATATCCTAACCTAAGGCAACCTAACATCTCGGATGCAATATTTGACAACATTCCTGGCCTGTCGAACCCTACTTCTCGGAGGGAACAGTATATACGTCTATAACGTCATATATTCTTACCTGAGGCAACCTAACATCTCGGATGCAATATTTGACAACATTCCTGGCCTGTCGAACCCTACTTCTCGGAGGGAACAGTATATACGTCTATAACGTCATATATTCTTACCTGAGGCAACCTAACATCTCGGATGCAATATTTGACAACATTCCTGGCCTGTCGAACCCTACTTCTCGGAGGGAACAGTATATACGTCTATAACGGTATATATCCTAATCTAAGGCAACGTAACATCTCGGATGCAATATTTGACAACATTCCTGGCCTGTCGAACCCTACTTCTCGGAGGGAACAGTATATACGTCTATAACGGAATATATCATAATCTAAGGCAACCTAACATCTCGGATGCAATATTTGACAACATTCCTGGCCTGTCGAACCCTACTTCTCGGAGGGAACAGTATATACGTCTGTAACGTCATATATCCTAATCTAAGCCAACCTAACATCTCGGATGCAATATTTGACAACAATCCTGGCCTGTCGAGCACTACTTCTCGGAGGGAACAGTATATACGTCTATAACGTCATATATTCTTACCTGAGGCAACCTAACATCTCGGATGCAATATTTGACAACATTCCTGGCCTGTCGAAACCTACTTCTCGGAGGGAACAGTATATACGTCTATAACGGTATATATCCTAATCTAAGGCAACCTAACATCTCGGATGCAATATTTGACAACATTCCTGGCCTGTCGAACACTACTTCTCGGAGGGAACAGTATATACGTCTGTAACGTCATATATCCTAACCTAAGGCAACCTAACATCTCGGATGTAACATTTGACAACATTCCAGGCGTGTCGGTCCCTACGTCTCGGTGGTAACATTACATGCGTCTATAACGTTATATATCCTAACCTAAGGCGACCTGACATCTCGGATGCAATATTTGACAACATTCCTGGCCCGTCGAACCCTACTTCTCGGAGGGAACAGTATATACGTCTATAACGTCATATATCCTAACCTAAGTCAACCTAACATCTCGGATGTAACATTTGACAACATTCCAGGCGTGTCGGTCCCTACGTCTCGGTGGTAACATTACATGCGTCTATAACGGTATATATCCTAACCTAAGGCAACCTAACATCTCGGATGCAATATTTGACAACATTCCTGGCCTGTCGAACCCTACTTCTCGGAGGGAACAGTATATACGTCTATAACGTCATATATTCTTACCTGAGGCAACCTAACATCTCGGATGCAATATTTGACAACATTCCTGGCCTGTCGAACCCTACTTCTCGGAGGGAACAGTATATACGTCTATAACGGTATATATCCTAATCTAAGGCAACCTAACATCTCGGATGCAATATTTGACAACATTCCTGGCCTGTCGAACACTACTTCTCGGAGGGAACAGTATATACGTCTGTAACGTCATATATCCTAACCTAAGGCAACCTAACATCTCGGATGTAGCATTTGACAACATTCCACGCGTGTCGGTCCCTACGTCTCGGTGGTAACATTACATGCGTCTATAACGTTATATATCCTAACCTAAGGCGACCTGACATCTCGGATGCAATATCTGACAACATTCCTGGCCCGTCGAACCCTACTTCTCGGAGGGAACAGTATATACGTCTATAACGTCATATATCCTAACCTAAGGCAACCTAACATCTCGGATGTAACATTTGACAACATTCCAGGCGTGTCGGTCCCTACGTCTCGGTGGTAACATTACATGCGTCTATAACGGTATATATCCTAATCTAAGGCAACCTAACATCTCGGATGCAATATTTGACAACATTCCTGGCCTGTCGAACCCTACTTCTCGGAGGGAACAGTATATACGTCTATAACGTCATATATTCTTACCTGAGGCAACCTAACATCTCGGATGCAATATTTGACAACATTCCTGGCCTGTCGAACCCTACTTCTCGGAGGGAACAGTATATACGTCTATAACGGTATATATCCTAATCTAAGGCAACCTAACATCTCGGATGCAATATTTGACAACATTCCTGGCCTGTCGAACCCTACTTCTCGGAGGGAACAGTATATACGTCTATAACGGAATATATCATAATCTAAGGCAACCTAACATCTCGGATGCAATATTTGACAACATTCCTGGCCTGTCGAACCCTACTTCTCGGAGGGAACAGTATATACGTCTATAACGTCATATATTCTTACCTGAGGCAACCTAACATCTCGGATGCAATATTTGACAACATTCCTGGCCTGTCGAAACCTACTTCTCGGAGGGAACAGTATATACGTCTATAACGGTATATATCCTAATCTAAGGCAACCTAACATTTCGGATGCAATATTTGACAACATTCCTGGCCTGTCGAACACTACTTCTCGGAGGGAACAGTATATACGTCTGTAACGTCATATATCCTAACCTAAGGCAACCTAACATCTCGGATGTAGCATTTGACAGCATTCCACGCGTGTCGGTCCCTACGTCTCGGTGGTAACATTACATGCGTCTATAACGTTATATATCCTAACCTAAGGCGACCTGACATCTCGGATGCAATATCTGACAACATTCCTGGCCCGTCGAACCCTACTTCTCGGAGGGAACAGTATATACGTCTATAACGTCATATATCCTAACCTAAGGCAACCTAACATCTCGGATGTAACATTTGACAACATTCCAGGCGTGTCGGTCCCTACGTCTCGGTGGTAACATTACATGCGTCTATAACGGTATATATCCTAATCTAAGGCAACCTAACATCTCGGATGCAATATTTGACAACATTCCTGGCCTGTCGAACCCTACTTCTCGGAGGGAACATTATATACGTCTGTAACGTCATATATCCTCACCTAAGACAACCTAACATCTCGGATGTAACATTTGACAACATTCCAGGCGTGTCGGTCCCTACGTCTCGGTGGTAACATTACATGCGTCTATAATGTTATATATCCTAACCTAAAGCAACCTAACATCTCGGATGCAATATTTGACAACATTCCTGGCCTGTCGAACCCTACTCGGCGGGAACATTCTATACGTCTGTAATGTCATATATCCTAACCTAAGACAACCTACCATCTCGGATGTAACATTTGACAACATTCCAGGCGTGTCGGTCCCTACGTCTCGGTGGTAACATTACATGCGTCTATAACGTTATATATCCTAACCTAAGGCAACCTAACATCTCGGATGCAATATTTGTCAACATTCCCGGCCTGTCGAACCCTACCATCCGGAGGGAACAGTATATACGTCTATAACGTTATATATCCTAACCTAAGGCAACCTAACATCTCGGATGCAATATTTGACAACATTCCTGGTCTGTCGAACCCTACCATCCGGAGGGAACAGTATATACGTCTATAACGTCATATATCCTAACCTAAGGCAACCTAACATCTCGGATGTAACATTTGACAACATTCCAGGCGTGTCGGTCCCTACGTCTCGGTGGTAACATTACATGCGTCTATAACGGTATATATCCTAATCTTAGGCAACCTAATATCTCGGATGTAACATTTTACAACATTCCAGGCGCCTCGGTCCCTACGTCTCGGTGGTAACGTTACATGCGTCTATAACGTTATATATCCTAACCTAAGGCAACCTAACATCTCGGATGCAATATTTAACAACATTCCTGGGCTGTCGAACCCTAATTCTCGGAGGGAACAGTATATACGTCTGTAACGTCATATATCCTAACCTAAGGCAACCTAACATCTCGGATCTAACATTTGACAACATTCCAGGCGTGACGGTTCCTACATCTCGGTGGTAACATTACATGCGTCTATAACGTTATATATCCTAACCTAAGGCAACCTAACATCTCGGATGCAATATTTGACAACATTCCTGGTCTGTCGAACCCTACCATCCGGAGGGAACAGTATATACGTCTATAACGTTATATATCCTAACCTAAGGCAACCTGACATCTCGGATGTATCATTCTACAACATTCCAGGCGTGTCGGACCCTACTTCTCGGTGGGAAAATTATATGCGTCTATAACGTTGTATATCCTAACCTAAGGCAACCTAACATCTCGGATGCAATATTTGACAACATTCCTGGCCTGTCGAACCCTACTTCCCGGAGGGAACTGTATATACGTCTGTAACGTCATATATCCTAACCTAAGGCAACCTAACATATCGGATGCAATATTTGACAACATTCCTGGCGTGTCGGTCCCTACGTGTCGGTGGTAACATTACATGCATCTATAACGTTATATATCCTAACCTAAGGCAACCTAACATCTCGGATGAAATATTTGACAACATTCCTGGCCTGTCGAACTCTACTTCTCGGAGGGAACAGTATATACGTCTATAACGTCATATATTCTTACCTGAGGCAACCTAACATCTCGGATGCAATATTTGACAACATTCCTGGCCTGTCGAAACCTACTTCTCGGAGGGAACAGTATATACGTCTATAACGGTATATATCCTAATCTAAGGCAACCTAACATCTCGGATGCAATATTTGACAACATTCCTGGCCTGTCGAACACTACTTCTCGGAGGGAACAGTATATACGTCTGTAACGTCATATATCCTAACCTAAGGCAACCTAACATCTCGGATGTAACATTTGACAACATTCCAGGCGTGTCGGTCCCTACGTCTCGGTGGTAACATTACATGCGTCTATAACGTTATATATCCTAACCTAAGGCGACCTGACATCTCGGATGCAATATTTGACAACATTCCTGGCCCGTCGAACCCTACTTCTCGGAGGGAACAGTATATACGTCTATAACGTCATATATCCTAACCTAAGTCAACCTAACATCTCGGATGTAACATTTGACAACATTCCAGGCGTGTCGGTCCCTACGTCTCGGTGGTAACATTACATGCGTCTATAACGGTATATATCCTAACCTAAGGCAACCTAACATCTCGGATGCAATATTTGACAACATTCCTGGCCTGTCGAACCCTACTTCTCGGAGGGAACAGTATATACGTCTATAACGTCATATATTCTTACCTGAGGCAACCTAACATCTCGGATGCAATATTTGACAACATTCCTGGCCTGTCGAACCCTACTTCTCGGAGGGAACAGTATATACGTCTATAACGTCATATATTCTTACCTGAGGCAACCTAACATCTCGGATGCAATATTTGACAACATTCCTGGCCTGTCGAACCCTACTTCCCGGAGGGAACAGTATATACGTCTATAACGGTATATATCCTAATCTAAGGCAACCTAACATCTCGGATGCAATATTTGACAACATTCCTGGCCTGTCGAACCCTACTTCTCGGAGGGAACAGTATATACGTCTATAACGGAATATATCATAATCTAAGGCAACCTAACATCTCGGATGCAATATTTGACAACATTCCTGGCCTGTCGAACCCTACTTCTCGGAGGGAACAGTATATACGTCTGTAACGTCATATATCCTAATCTAAGCCAACCTAACATCTCGGATGCAATATTTGACAACATTCCTGGCCTGTCGAACACTACTTCTCGGAGGGAACAGTATATACGTCTATAACGTCATATATTCTTACCTGAGGCAACCTAACATCTCGGATGCAATATTTGACAACATTCCTGGCCTGTCGAAACCTACTTCTCGGAGGGAACAGTATATACGTCTATAACGGTATATATCCTAATCTAAGGCAACCTAACATCTCGGATGCAATATTTGACAACATTCCTGGCCTGTCGAACACTACTTCTCGGAGGGAACAGTATATACGTCTGTAACGTCATATATCCTAACCTAAGGCAACCTAACATCTCGGATGTAACATTTGACAACATTCCAGGCGTGTCGGTCCCTACGTCTCGGTGGTAACATTACATGCGTCTATAACGTTATATATCCTAACCTAAGGCGACCTGACATCTCGGATGCAATATTTGACAACATTCCTGGCCCGTCGAACCCTACTTCTCGGAGGGAACAGTATATACGTCTATAACGTCATATATCCTAACCTAAGTCAACTTAACATCTCGGATGTAACATTTGACAACATTCCAGGCGTGTCGGTCCCTACGTCTCGGTGGTAACATTACATGCGTCTATAACGGTATATATCCTAACCTAAGGCAACCTAACATCTCGGATGCAATATTTGACAACATTCCTGGCCTGTCGAACCCTACTTCTCGGAGGGAACAGTATATACGTCTATAACGTCATATATTCTTACCTGAGGCAACCTAACATCTCGGATGCAATATTTGACAACATTCCTGGCCTGTCGAACCCTACTTCTCGGAGGGAACAGTATATACGTCTATAACGTCATATATTCTTACCTGAGGCAACCTAACATCTCGGATGCAATATTTGACAACATTCCTGGCCTGTCGAACCCTACTTCTCGGAGGGAACAGTATATACGTCTATAACGGTATATATCCTAATCTAAGGCAACCTAACATATCGGATGCAATATTTGACAACATTCCTGGCCTGTCGAACCCTACTTCTCGGAGGGAACAGTATATACGTCTATAACGGAATATATCATAATCTAAGGCAACCTAACATCTCGGATGCAATATTTGACAACATTCCTGGCCTGTCGAACCCTACTTCTCGGAGGGAACAGTATATACGTCTGTAACGTCATATATCCTAATCTAAGCCAACCTAACATCTCGGATGCAATATTTGACAACATTCCTGGCCTGTCGAACACTACTTCTCGGAGGGAACAGTATATACGTCTATAACGTCATATATTCTTACCTGAGGCAACCTAACATCTCGGATGCAATATTTGACAACATTCCTGGCCTGTCGAAACCTACTTCTCGGAGGGAACAGTATATACGTCTATAACGGTATATATCCTAATCTAAGGCAACCTAACATCTCGGATGCAATATTTGACAACATTCCTGGCCTGTCGAACACTACTTCTCGGAGGGAACAGTATATACGTCTGTAACGTCATATATCCTAACCTAAGGCAACCTAACATCTCGGATGTAACATTTGACAACATTCCAGGCGTGTCGGTCCCTACGTCTCGGTGGTAACATTACATGCGTCTATAACGTTATATATCCTAACCTAAGGCGACCTGACATCTCGGATGCAATATCTGACAACATTCCTGGCCCGTCGAACCCTACTTCTCGGAGGGAACAGTATATACGTCTATAACGTCATATATCCTAACCTAAGGCAACCTAACATCTCGGATGTAACATTTGACAACATTCCAGGCGTGTCGGTCCCTACGTCTCGGTGGTAACATTACATGCGTCTATAACGGTATATATCCTAACCTAAGGCAACCTAACATCTCGGATGCAATATTTGTCAACATTCCCGGCCTGTCGAACCCTACCATCCGGAGGGAACAGTATATACGTCTATAACGTCATATATCCTAACCTAAGGCAACCTAACATCTCGGATGTAACATTTGAAAACATTCCAGGCGTGTCGGTCCCTACGTCTCGGTGGTAGCATTACATGCGTCTATAACGTTATATATCCTAACCTAAGGCAACCTAACATCTCGGATGCAATATTTGACAACATTCCTGGTCTGTCGAACCCTACCATCCGGAGGGAACAGTATATACGTCTATAACGTCATATATCCTAATCTAAGGCAACCTAACATCTCGGATGTAACATTTGACAACATTCCAGGCGTGTCGGTCCCTACGTCTCGGTGGTAACATTACATGCGTCTATAACGGTATATATCCTAATCTTAGGCAACCTAACATCTCGGATGTAACATTTTACAACATTCCAGGCGCCTCGGTCCCTACATCTCGGTGGTAACGTTACATGCGTCTATAACGTTATATATCCTAACCTAAGGCAACCTAACATCTCGGATGCAATATTTGACAACATTCCTGGCCTGTCGAACCCTACCTCTCGGTGGGAACAGTATATACGTCTATAACGTCATATATCCTAACCTAAGGCAACCTAACATATCGGATGAAATATTTGACAACATTCCTGGCCTGTCGAACCCTACCTCTCGGTGGGAACAGTATATACGTCTATAACGTCATATATCCTAACCTAAGGCAACCTAACATATCGGATGCAATATTTGACAACATTCCTGGCGTGTCGGTCCCTACGTGTCGGTGGTAACATTACATGCATCTATAACGTTATATATCCTAACCTAAGGCAACCTAACATCTCGGATGAAATATTTGACAACATTCCTGGCCTGTCGAACTCTACTTCTCGGAGGGAACAGTATATACGTCTATAACGTCATATATTCTTACCTGAGGCAACCTAACATCTCGGATGCAATATTTGACAACATTCCTGGCCTGTCGAAACCTACTTCTCGGAGGGAACAGTATATACGTCTATAACGGTATATATCCTAATCTAAGGCAACCTAACATCTCGGATGCAATATTTGACAACATTCCTGGCCTGTCGAACACTACTTCTCGGAGGGAACAGTATATACGTCTGTAACGTCATATATCCTAACCTAAGGCAACCTAACATCTCGGATGTAACATTTGACAACATTCCAGGCGTGTCGGTCCCTACGTCTCGGTGGTAACATTACATGCGTCTATAACGTTATATATCCTAACCTAAGGCGACCTGACATCTCGGATGCAATATTTGACAACATTCCTGGCCCGTCGAACCCTACTTCTCGGAGGGAACAGTATATACGTCTATAACGGAATATATCATAATCTAAGGCAACCTAACATCTCGGATGCAATATTTGACAACATTCCTGGCCTGTCGAACCCTACTTCTCGGAGGGAACAGTATATACGTCTGTAACGTCATATATCCTAATCTAAGCCAACCTAACATCTCGGATGCAATATTTGACAACATTCCTGGCCTGTCGAACCCTACTTCTCGGAGGGAACAGTATATACGTCTATAACGTCATATATTCTTACCTGAGGCAACCTAACATCTCGGATGCAATATTTGACAACATTCCTGGCCTGTCGAACCCTACTTCTCGGAGGGAACAGTATATACGTCTATAACGTCATATATTCTTACCTGAGGCAACCTAACATCTCGGATGCAATATTTGACAACATTCCTGTCCTGTCGAACCCTACTTCTCGGAGGGAACAGTATATACGTCTATAACGGTATATATCCTAATCTAAGGCAACCTAACATCTCGGATGCAATATTTGACAACATTCCTGGCCTGTCGAACCCTACTTCTCGGAGGGAACAGTATATACGTCTATAACGGAATATATCATAATCTAAGGCAACCTAACATCTCGGATGCAATATTTGACAACATTCCTGGCCTGTCGAACCCTACTTCTCGGAGGGAACGGTATATACGTCTGTAACGTCATATATCCTAATCTAAGCCAACCTAACATCTCGGATGCAATATTTGACAACATTCCTGGCCTGTCGAACACTACTTCTCGGAGGGAACAGTATATACGTCTATAACGTCATATATTCTTACCTGAGGCAACCTAACATCTCGGATGCAATATTTGACAACATTCCTGGCCTGTCGAAACCTACTTCTCGGAGGGAACAGTATATACGTCTATAACGGTATATATCCTAATCTAAGGCAACCTAACATCTCGGATGGAATATTTGACAACATTCCTGGCCTGTCGAACACTACTTCTCGGAGGGAACAGTATATACGTCTGTAACGTCATATATCCTAACCTAACGCAACCTAACATCTCGGATGTAACATTTGACAACATTCCAGGCGTGTCGGTCCCTACGTCTCGGTGGTAACATTACATGCGTCTATAACGTTATATATCCTAACCTAAGGCGACCTGACATCTCGGATGCAATATTTGACAACATTCCTGGCCCGTCGAACCCTACTTCTCGGAGGGAACAGTATATACGTCTATAACGTCATATATCCTAACCTAAGTCAACCTAACATCTCGGATGTAACATTTGACAACATTCCAGGCGTGTCGGTCCCTACGTCTCGGTGGTAACATTACATGCGTCTATAACGGTATATATCCTAACCTAAGGCAACCTAACATCTCGGATGCAATATTTGACAACATTCCTGGCCTGTCGAACCCTACTTCTCGGAGGGAACAGTATATACGTCTATAACGTCATATATTCTTACCTGAGGCAACCTAACATCTCGGATGCAATATTTGACAACATTCCTGGCCTGTCGAACCCTACTTCTCGGAGGGAACAGTATATACGTCTATAACGTCATATATTCTTACCTGAGGCAACCTAACATCTCGGATGCAATATTTGACAACATTCCTGGCCTGTCGAACCCTACTTCTCGGAGGGAACAGTATATACGTCTATAACGGTATATATCCTAATCTAAGGCAACCTAACATCTCGGATGCAATATTTGACAACATTCCTGGCCTGTCGAACCCTACTTCTCGGAGGGAACAGTATATACGTCTATAACGGAATATATCATAATCTAAGGCAACCTAACATCTCGGATGCAATATTTGACAACATTCCTGGCCTGTCGAACCCTACTTCTCGGAGGGAACAGTATATACGTCTGTAACGTCATATATCCTAATCTAAGCCAACCTAACATCTTGGATGCAATATTTGACAACATTCCTGGCCTGTCGAACACTACTTCTCGGAGGGAACAGTATATACGTCTATAACGTCATATATTCTTACCTGAGGCAACCTAACATCTCGGATGCAATATTTGACAACATTCCTGGCCTGTCGAAACCTACTTCTCGGAGGGAACAGTATATACGTCTATAACGGTATATATCCTAATCTAAGGCAACCTAACATCTCGGATGCAATATTTGACAACATTCCTGGCCTGTCGAACACTACTTCTCGGAGGGAACAGTATATACGTCTGTAACGTCATATATCCTAACCTAAGGCAACCTAACATCTCGGATGTAACATTTGACAACATTCCAGGCGTGTCGGTCCCTACGTCTCGGTGGTAACATTACATGCGTCTATAACGTTATATATCCTAACCTAAGGCGACCTGACATCTCGGATGCAATATCTGACAACATTCCTGGCCCGTCGAACCCTACTTCTCGGAGGGAACAGTATATACGTCTATAACGTCATATATCCTAACCTAAGGCAACCTAACATCTCGGATGTAACATTTGACAACATTCCAGGCGTGTCGGTCCCTACGTCTCGGTGGTAACATTACATGCGTCTATAACGGTATATATCCTAATCTAAGGCAACCTAACATCTCGGATGCAATATTTGACAACATTCCTGGCCTGTCGAACCCTACTTCTCGGAGGGAACATTATATACGTCTGTAACGTCATATATCCTCACCTAAGACAAGCTAACATCTCGGATGTAACATTTGACAACATTCCAGGCGTGTCGGTCCCTACGTCTCGGTGGTAACATTACATGCGTCTATAATGTTATATATCCTAACCTAAGGCAACCTAACATCTCGGATGCAATATTTGACAACATTCCTGGCCTGTCGAACCCTACTTCTCGGAGGGAACATTCTATACGTCTGTAATGTCATATATCCTAACCTAAGACAACCTACCATCTCGGATGTAACATTTGACAACATTCCAGGCGTGTCGGTCCCTACGTGTCGGTGGTAACACTACATGCGTCTATAACGTTATATATCCTAACCTAAGGCAACCTAACATCTCGGATGCAATATTTGTCAACATTCCCGGCCAGTCGAACCCTACCATCCGGAGGGAACAGTATATACGTCTATAACGTCATATATCCTAACCTAAGGCAACCTAACATCTCGGATGTAACATTTGAAAACATTCCAGGCGTGTCGGTCCCTACGTCTCGGTGGTAGCATTACATGCGTCTATAACGTTATATATCCTAACCTAAGGCAACCTAACATCTCGGATGCAATATTTGACAACATTCCTGGTCTGTCGAACCCTACCATCCGGAGGGAACAGTATATACGTCTATAACGTCATATATCCTAACCTAAGGCAACCTAACATCTCGGATGTAACATTTGACAACATTCCAGGCGTATCGGTCCCTACGTCTCGGTGGTAACATTACATGCGTCTATAACGGTATATATCCTAATCTTAGGCAACCTAACATCTCGGATGTAACATTTTACAACATTCCAGGCGCCTCGGTCCCTACATCTCGGTGGTAACGTTACATGCGTCTATAACGTTATATATCCTAACCTAAGGCAACCTAACATCTCGGATGCAATATTTGACAACATTCCTGGCCTGTCGAACCCTACCTCTCGGTGGGAACAGTATATACGTCTATAACGTCATATATCCTAACCTAAGGCAACCTAACATATCGGATGAAATATTTGACAACATTCCTGGCCTGTCGAACCCTACCTCTCGGTGGGAACAGTATATACGTCTATAACGGTATATATCCTAATCTAAGGCAACCTAACATCTCGGATGCAATATTTGACAACATTCCTGGCCTGTCGAACACTACTTCTCGGAGGGAACAGTATATACGTCTGTAACGTCATATATCCTAACCTAAGGCAACCTAACATCTCGGATGTAACATTTGACAACATTCCAGGCGTGTCGGTCCCTACGTCTCGGTGGTAACATTACATGCGTCTATAACGTTATATATCCTAACCTAAGGCGACCTGACATCTCGGATGCAATATTTGACAACATTCCTGGCCCGTCGAACCCTACTTCTCGGAGGGAACAGTATATACGTCTATAACGGAATATATCATAATCTAAGGCAACCTAACATCTCGGATGCAATATTTGACAACATTCCTGGCCTGTCGAACCCTACTTCTCGGAGGGAACAGTATATACGTCTGTAACGTCATATATCCTAATCTAAGCCAACCTAACATCTCGGATGCAATATTTGACAACATTCCTGGCCTGTCGAACCCTACTTCTCGGAGGGAACAGTATATACGTCTATAACGTCATATATTCTTACCTGAGGCAACCTAACATCTCGGATGCAATATTTGACAACATTCCTGGCCTGTCGAACCCTACTTCTCGGAGGGAACAGTATATACGTCTATAACGTCATATATTCTTACCTGAGGCAACCTAACATCTCGGATGCAATATTTGACAACATTCCTGGCCTGTCGAACCCTACTTCTCGGAGGGAACAGTATATACGTCTATAACGGTATATATCCTAATCTAAGGCAACCTAACATCTCGGATGCAATATTTGACAACATTCCTGGCCTGTCGAACCCTACTTCTCGGAGGGAACAGTATATACGTCTATAACGGAATATATCATAATCTAAGGCAACCTAACATCTCGGATGCAATATTTGACAACATTCCTGGCCTGTCGAACCCTACTTCTCGGAGGGAACGGTATATACGTCTGTAACGTCATATATCCTAATCTAAGCCAACCTAACATCTCGGATGCAATATTTGACAACATTCCTGGCCTGTCGAACACTACTTCTCGGAGGGAACAGTATATACGTCTATAACGTCATATATTCTTACCTGAGGCAACCTAACATCTCGGATGCAATATTTGACAACATTCCTGGCCTGTCGAAACCTACTTCTCGGAGGGAACAGTATATACGTCTATAACGGTATATATCCTAATCTAAGGCAACCTAACATCTCGGATGGAATATTTGACAACATTCCTGGCCTGTCGAACACTACTTCTCGGAGGGAACAGTATATACGTCTGTAACGTCATATATCCTAACCTAAGGCAACCTAACATCTCGGATGTAACATTTGACAACATTCCAGGCGTGTCGGTCCCTACGTCTCGGTGGTAACATTACATGCGTCTATAACGTTATATATCCTAACCTAAGGCGACCTGACATCTCGGATGCAATATTTGACAACATTCCTGGCCCGTCGAACCCTACTTCTCGGAGGGAACAGTATATACGTCTATAACGTCATATATCCTAACCTAAGTCAACCTAACATCTCGGATGTAACATTTGACAACATTCCAGGCGTGTCGGTCCCTACGTCTCGGTGGTAACATTACATGCGTCTATAACGGTATATATCCTAACCTAAGGCAACCTAACATCTCGGATGCAATATTTGACAACATTCCTGGCCTGTCGAACCCTACTTCTCGGAGGGAACAGTATATACGTCTATAACGTCATATATTCTTACCTGAGGCAACCTAACATCTCGGATGCAATATTTGACAACATTCCTGGCCTGTCGAACCCTACTTCTCGGAGGGAACAGTATATACGTCTATAACGTCATATATTCTTACCTGAGGCAACCTAACATCTCGGATGCAATATTTGACAACATTCCTGGCCTGTCGAACCCTACTTCTCGGAGGGAACAGTATATACGTCTATAACGGTATATATCCTAATCTAAGGCAACCTAACATCTCGGATGCAATATTTGACAACATTCCTGGCCTGTCGAACCCTACTTCTCGGAGGGAACAGTATATACGTCTATAACGGAATATATCATAATCTAAGGCAACCTAACATCTCGGATGCAATATTTGACAACATTCCTGGCCTGTCGAACCCTACTTCTCGGAGGGAACAGTATATACGTCTGTAACGTCATATATCCTAATCTAAGCCAACCTAACATCTTGGATGCAATATTTGACAACATTCCTGGCCTGTCGAACACTACTTCTCGGAGGGAACAGTATATACGTCTATAACGTCATATATTCTTACCTGAGGCAACCTAACATCTCGGATGCAATATTTGACAACATTCCTGGCCTGTCGAAACCTACTTCTCGGAGGGAACAGTATATACGTCTATAACGGTATATATCCTAATCTAAGGCAACCTAACATCTCGGATGCAATATTTGACAACATTCCTGGCCTGTCGAACACTACTTCTCGGAGGGAACAGTATATACGTCTGTAACGTCATATATCCTAACCTAAGGCAACCTAACATCTCGGATGTAACATTTGACAACATTCCAGGCGTGTCGGTCCCTACGTCTCGGTGGTAACATTACATGCGTCTATAACGTTATATATCCTAACCTAAGGCGACCTGACATCTCGGATGCAATATCTGACAACATTCCTGGCCCGTCGAACCCTACTTCTCGGAGGGAACAGTATATACGTCTATAACGTCATATATCCTAACCTAAGGCAACCTAACATCTCGGATGTAACATTTGACAACATTCCAGGCGTGTCGGTCCCTACGTCTCGGTGGTAACATTACATGCGTCTATAACGGTATATATCCTAATCTAAGGCAACCTAACATCTCGGATGCAATATTTGACAACATTCCTGGCCTGTCGAACCCTACTTCTCGGAGGGAACATTATATACGTCTGTAACGTCATATATCCTCACCTAAGACAAGCTAACATCTCGGATGTAACATTTGACAACATTCCAGGCGTGTCGGTCCCTACGTCTCGGTGGTAACATTACATGCGTCTATAATGTTATATATCCTAACCTAAGGCAACCTAACATCTCGGATGCAATATTTGACAACATTCCTGGCCTGTCGAACCCTACTTCTCGGAGGGAACATTCTATACGTCTGTAATGTCATATATCCTAACCTAAGACAACCTACCATCTCGGATGTAACATTTGACAACATTCCAGGCGTGTCGGTCCCTACGTGTCGGTGGTAACACTACATGCGTCTATAACGTTATATATCCTAACCTAAGGCAACCTAACATCTCGGATGCAATATTTGTCAACATTCCCGGCCAGTCGAACCCTACCATCCGGAGGGAACAGTATATACGTCTATAACGTCATATATCCTAACCTAAGGCAACCTAACATCTCGGATGTAACATTTGAAAACATTCCAGGCGTGTCGGTCCCTACGTCTCGGTGGTAGCATTACATGCGTCTATAACGTTATATATCCTAACCTAAGGCAACCTAACATCTCGGATGCAATATTTGACAACATTCCTGGTCTGTCGAACCCTACCATCCGGAGGGAACAGTATATACGTCTATAACGTCATATATCCTAACCTAAGGCAACCTAACATCTCGGATGTAACATTTGACAACATTCCAGGCGTATCGGTCCCTACGTCTCGGTGGTAACATTACATGCGTCTATAACGGTATATATCCTAATCTTAGGCAACCTAACATCTCGGATGTAACATTTTACAACATTCCAGGCGCCTCGGTCCCTACATCTCGGTGGTAACGTTACATGCGTCTATAACGTTATATATCCTAACCTAAGGCAACCTAACATCTCGGATGCAATATTTGACAACATTCCTGGCCTGTCGAACCCTACCTCTCGGTGGGAACAGTATATACGTCTATAACGTCATATATCCTAACCTAAGGCAACCTAACATATCGGATGAAATATTTGACAACATTCCTGGCCTGTCGAACCCTACCTCTCGGTGGGAACAGTATATACGTCTATAACGGTATATATCCTAATCTAAGGCAACCTAACATCTCGGATGCAATATTTGACAACATTCCTGGCCTGTCGAACACTACTTCTCGGAGGGAACAGTATATACGTCTGTAACGTCATATATCCTAACCTAAGGCAACCTAACATCTCGGATGTAACATTTGACAACATTCCAGGCGTGTCGGTCCCTACGTCTCGGTGGTAACATTACATGCGTCTATAACGTTATATATCCTAACCTAAGGCGACCTGACATCTCGGATGCAATATCTGACAACATTCCTGGCCCGTCGAACCCTACTTCTCGGAGGGAACAGTATATACGTCTATAACGTCATATATCCTAACCTAAGGCAACCTAACATCTCGGACGTAACATTTGACAACATTCCAGGCGTGTCGGTCCCTACGTCTCGGTGGTAACATTACATGCGTCTATAACGGTATATATCCTAATCTAAGGCAACCTAACATCTCGGATGCAATATTTGACAACATTCCTGGCCTGTCGAACCCTACTTCTCGGAGGGAACATTATATACGTCTGTAACGTCATATATCCTCACCTAAGACAAGCTAACATCTCGGATGTAACATTTGACAACATTCCAGGCGTGTCGGTCCCTACGTCTCGGTGGTAACATTACATGCGTCTATAATGTTATATATCCTAACCTAAGGCAACCTAACATCTCGGATGCAATATTTGACAACATTCCTGGCCCGTCGAACCCTACTTCTCGGAGGGAACAGTATATACGTCTATAACGGAATATATCATAATCTAAGGCAACCTAACATCTCGGATGTAACATTTGACAACATTCCAGGCGTGTCGGTCCCTACGTCTCGGTGGTAACATTACATGCGTCTATAATGTTATATATCCTAACCTAAAGCAACCTAACATCTCGGATGCAATATTTGACAACATTCCTGGCCTGTCGAACCCTACTCGGAGGGAACATTCTATACGTCTGTAATGTCATATATCCTAACCTAAGACAACCTACCATCTCGGATGTAACATTTGACAACATTCCAGGCGTGTCGGCCCCTACGTCTCGGTGGTAACATTACATGCGTCTATAACGTTATATATCCTAACCTAAGGCAACCTAACATCTCGGATGCAATATTTGTCAACATTCCCGGCCTGTCGAACCCTACCATCCGGAGGGAACAGTATATACGTCTATAACGTCATATATCCTAACCTAAGGCAACCTAACATCTCGGATGTAACATTTGAAAACATTCCAGGCGTGTCGGTCCCTACGTCTCGGTGGTAGCATTACATGCGTCTATAACGTTATATATCCTAACCTAAGGCAACCTAACATCTCGGATGCAATATTTGACAACATTCCTGGTCTGTCGAACCCTACCATCCGGAGGGAACAGTATATACGTCTATAACGTCATATATCCTAACCTAAGGCAACCTAACATCTCGGATGTAACATTTGACAACATTCCAGGCGTGTCGGTCCCTACGTCTCGGTGGTAACATTACATGCGTCTATAACGGTATATATCCTAATCTTAGGCAACCTAACATCTCGGATGTAACATTTTACAACATTCCAGGCGCCTCGGTCCCTACATCTCGGTGGTAACGTTACATGCGTCTATAACGTTATATATCCTAACCTAAGGCAACCTAACATCTCGGATGCAACATTTGACAACATTCCTGGCCTGTCGAACCCTACCTCTCGGTGGGAACAGTATATACGTCTATAACGATATATATCCTAACCTAAGGCAACCTAACATCTCGGATGTCACATTTGACAACATTCCAGGCGTGTCGGTCCCTACGTCTCGGTGGTAACATTAATGCGTCTATAACGGCAACGTAACAACTCGGATGTAATATTTTACAACATTGCTGGCGTTTCGGACCTTACTTCTCGGTGGGAACAGTATATACGTCCATAACGTTATATATCCTAACCTAAGGCAACCTTACATCTCGGATGTAATATTCTACAACATTCCTGTCCTGTCGAACTCTACTTCTCGGAGGGAACAGTATATACGTCTATAACGTCATATATGCTTACCTGAGGCAACCTAACATCTCGGATGCAATATTTGACAACATTCCTGGCCTGTCGAAACCTACTTCTCGGAGGGAACAGTATATACGTCTATAACGGTATATATCCTAATCTAAGGCAACCTAACATCTCGGATGCAATATTTGACAACATTCCTGGCCTGTCGAACACTACTTCTCGGAGGGAACAGTATATACGTCTGTAACGTCATATATCCTAACCTAAGGCAACCTAACATCTCGGATGTAACATTTGACAACATTCCTGGTCTGTCGAACCCTACCATCCGGAGGGAACAGTATATACGTCTATAACGTCATATATCCTAACCTAAGGCAACCTAACTTCTCGGATGTAACATTTGACAACATTCCAGGCGTGTCGGTCCCTACGTCTCGGTGGTAACATTAAATGCGTCTATAACGGTATATATCCTAATCTTAGGCAACCTAACATCTCGGATGTAACATTTTACAACATTCCAGGCGCCTCGGTCCCTACGTCTCGGTGGTAACGTTACATGCGTCTATAACGTTATATATCCTAACCTAAGGCAACCTAACATCTCGGATGCAATATTTGACAACATTCCTGGGCTGTCGAACCGTAATTCTCGGAGGGAACAGTATATACGTCTGTAACGTCATATATCCTAACCTAAGGCAACCTAACATCTCGGATGCAATATTTGACAACATTCCTGGCCTGTCGAACCCTACTTCTCGGAGGGAACAGTATATACGTCTATAACGTCATATATTCTTACCTGAGGCAACCTAACATCTCGGATGCAATATTTGACAACATTCCTGGCCTGTCGAACCCTACTTCTCGGAGGGAACAGTATATACGTCTATAACGGTATATATCCTAATCTAAGGCAACCTAACATCTCGGATGCAATATTTGACAACATTCCTGGCCTGTCGAACACTACTTCTCGGAGGGAACAGTATATACGTCTGTAACGTCATATATCCTAACCTAAGGCAACCTAACATCTCGGATGTAACATTTGACAACATTCCAGGCGTGTCGGTCCCTACGTCTCGGTGGTAATATTACATGCGTCTATAACGTTATATATCCTAACCTAAGGCGACCTGACATTTCGGATGCAATATTTGACAACATTCCTGGCCCGTCGAACCCTACTTCTCGGAGGGAACAGTATATACGTCTATAACGGTATATATCCTAATCTAAGGCAACCTAACATCTCGGATGCAATATTTGACAACATTCCTGGCCTGTCGAACACTACTTCTCGGAGGGAACAGTACATACGTCTGTAACGTCATATATCCTAACCTAAGGCAACCTAACATCTCGGATGTAACATTTGACAACATTCCAGGCGTGTCGGTCCCTACGTCTCGGTGGTAACATTACATGCGTCTATAACGTTATATATCCTAACCTAAGGCGACCTGACATCTCGGATGCAATATTTGACAACATTCCTGGCCCGTCGAACCCTACTTCTCGGAGGGAACAGTATATACGTCTATAACGGAATATATCATAATCTAAGGCAACCTAACATCTCGGATGTAACATTTGACAACATTCCAGGCGTGTCGGTCCCTACGTCTCGGTGGTAACATTACATGCGTCTATAATGTTATATATCCTAACCTAAAGCAACCTAACATCTCGGATGCAATATTTGACAACATTCCTGGCCTGTCGAACCCTACTCGGAGGGAACATTCTATACGTCTGTAATGTCATATATCCTAACCTAAGACAACCTACCATCTCGGATGTAACATTTGACAACATTCCAGGCGTGTCGGTCCCTACGTCTCAGTGGTAACATTACATGCGTCTATAACGTTATATATCCTAACCTAAGGCAACCTAACATCTCGGATGCAATATTTGTCAACATTCCCGGCCTGTCGAACCCTACCATCCGGAGGGAACAGTATATACGTCTATAACGTCATATATCCTAACCTAAGGCAACCTAACATCTCGGATGTAACATTTGAAAACATTCCAGGCGTGTCGGTCCCTACGTCTCGGTGGTAGCATTACATGCGTCTATAACGTTATATATCCTAACCTAAGGCGACCTGACATTTCGGATGCAATATTTGACAACATTCCTGGCCCGTCGAACCCTACTTCTCGGAGGGAACAGTATATACGTCTATAACGGTATATATCCTAATCTAAGGCAACCTAACATCTCGGATGCAATATTTGACAACATTCCTGGCCTGTCGAACACTACTTCTCGGAGGGAACAGTACATACGTCTGTAACGTCATATATCCTAACCTAAGGCAACCTAACATCTCGGATGTAACATTTGACAACATTCCAGGCGTGTCGGTCCCTACGTCTCGGTGGTAACATTACATGCGTCTATAACGTTATATATCCTAACCTAAGGCGACCTGACATCTCGGATGCAATATTTGACAACATTCCTGGCCCGTCGAACCCTACTTCTCGGAGGGAACAGTATATACGTCTATAACGGAATATATCATAATCTAAGGCAACCTAACATCTCGGATGTAACATTTGACAACATTCCAGGCGTGTCGGTCCCTACGTCTCGGTGGTAACATTACATGCGTCTATAATGTTATATATCCTAACCTAAAGCAACCTAACATCTCGGATGCAATATTTGACAACATTCCTGGCCTGTCGAACCCTACTCGGAGGGAACATTCTATACGTCTGTAATGTCATATATCCTAACCTAAGACAACCTACCATCTCGGATGTAACATTTGACAACATTCCAGGCGTGTCGGTCCCTACGTCTCAGTGGTAACATTACATGCGTCTATAACGTTATATATCCTAACCTAAGGCAACCTAACATCTCGGATGCAATATTTGTCAACATTCCCGGCCTGTCGAACCCTACCATCCGGAGGGAACAGTATATACGTCTATAACGTCATATATCCTAACCTAAGGCAACCTAACATCTCGGATGTAACATTTGAAAACATTCCAGGCGTGTCGGTCCCTACGTCTCGGTGGTAGCATTACATGCGTCTATAACGTTATATATCCTAACCTAAGGCAACCTAACATCTCGGATGCAATATTTGACAACATTCCTGGTCTGTCGAACCCTACCATCCGGAGGGAACAGTATATACGTCTATAACGTCATATATCCTAACCTAAGGCAACCTAACATCTCGAATGTAACATTTGACAACTTTCCAGGCGTGTCGGTCCCTACGTCTCGGTGGTAACATTACATGCGTCTATAACGGTATATATCCTAATCTTAGGCAACCTGACATCTCGGATGTAACATTTTACAACATTCCAGGCGCCTCGGTCCCTACATCTCGGTGGTAACGTTACATGCGTCTATAACGTTATATATCCTAACCTAAGGCAACCTAACATCTCGGATGCAACATTTGACAACATTCCTGGCCTGTCGAACCCTACCTCTCGGTGGGAACAGTATATACGTCTATAACGATATATATCCTAACCTAAGGCAACCTAACATCTCGGATGTCACATTTGACAACATTCCAGGCGTGTCGGTCCCTACGTCTCGGTGGTAACATTAATGCGTCTATAGCGGCAACGTAACAACTCGGATGTAATATTTTACAACATTGCTGGCGTTTCGGACCCTACTTCTCGGTGGGAACAGTATATACGTCCATAACGTTATATATCCTAACCTAAGGCAACCTTACATCTCGGATGTAATATTCTACAACATTCCAGGCGTGTCAAACCCTACTTCTCGGTGGGAACATTATATACATCTATAACGTTGTATATCCTAATCTAAGGCAACCTAACATCTCGGATGCAATATTTGACAACATTCCTGGCCTGTCGAACCCTACTTCTCGGAGGGAACAGTATATACGTCTATAACGGAATATATCATAATCTAAGGCAACCTAACATCTCGGATGCAATATTTGACAACATTCCTGGCCTGTCGAACCCTACTTCCCGGAGGGAACAGTATATACGTCTGTAACGTCATATATCCTAACCTAAGGCAACCTAACATATCGGATGCAATATTTGACAACATTCCTGGCGTGTCGGTCCCTACGTGTCGGTGGTAACATTACATGCATCTATAACGTTATATATCCTAACCTAAGGCAACCTAACATCTCGGATGAAATATTTGACAACATTCCTGGCCTGTCGAACTCTACTTCTCGGAGGGAACAGTATATACGTCTATAACGTCATATATTCTTACCTGAGGCAACCTAACATCTCGGATGCAATATTTGACAACATTCCTGGCCTGTCGAAACCTACTTCTCGGAGGGAACAGTATATACGTCTATAACGGTATATATCCTAATCTAAGGCAACCTAACATCTCGGATGCAATATTTGACAACATTCCTGGCCTGTCGAACACTACTTCTCGGAGGGAACAGTATATACGTCTGTAACGTCATATATCCTAACCTAAGGCAACCTAACATCTCGGATGTAACATTTGACAACATTCGAGGCGTGTCGGTCCCTACGTCTCGGTGGTAACATTACATGCGTCTATAACGTTATATATCCTAACCTAAGGCGACCTGACATCTCGGATGCAATATTTGACAACATTCCTGGCCTGTCGAACACTACTTCTCGGAGGGAACAGTATATACGTCTGTAACGTCATATATCCTAACCTAAGGCAACCTAACATCTCGGATGTAACATTTGACAACATTCCAGGCGTGTCGGTCCCTACGTCTCGGTGGTAACATTACATGCGTCTATAACGTTATATATCCTAACCTAAGGCGACCTAACATCTGGGATGCAATATCTGACAACATTCCTGGCCCGTCGAACCCTACTTCTCGGAGGGAACAGTATATACGTCTATAACGTCATATATCCTAACCTAAGGCAACCTAACATCTCGGATGTAACATTTGACAACATTCCAGGCGTGTCGGTCCCTACGTCTCGGTGGTAACATTACATGCGTCTATAACGGTATATATCCTAATCTAAGGCAACCTAACATCTCGGATGCAATATTTGACAACATTCCTGGCCTGTCGAACCCTACTTCTCGGAGGGAACATTATATACGTCTGTAACATCATATATCCTCACCTAAGACAACCTAACATCTCGGATGTAACATTTGACAACATTCCAGGCGTGTCGGTCCCTACGTCTCGGTGGTAACATTACATGCGTCTATAATGTTATATATCCTAACCTAAGACAACCTAACATCTCGGATGCAATATTTGACAACATTCCTGGCCTGTCGAACCCTACTTCTCGGAGGGAACATTCTATACGTCTGTAATGTCATATATCCTAACCTAAGACAACCTACCATCTCGGATGTAACATTTGACAACATTCCAGGCGTGTCGGTCCCTACGTCTCGGTGGTAACATTACATGCGTCTATAACGTTATATATCCTAACCTAAGGCAACCTAACATCTGGGATGCAATATTTGTCAACATTCCCGGCCTGTCGAACCCTACCATCCGGAGGGAACAGTATATACGTCTATAACGTCATATATCCTAACCTAAGGCAACCTAACATCTCGGATGTAACATTTGAAAACATTCCAGGCGTGTCGGTCCCTACGTCTCGGTGGTAGCATTACGTGCGTCTATAACGTTATATATCCTAACCTAAGGCAACCTAACATCTCGGATGCAATATTTGACAACATTCCTGGTCTGTCGAACCCTACCATCCGGAGGGAACAGTATATACGTCTATAACGTCATATATCCTAACCTAAGGCAACCTAACTTCTCGGATGTAACATTTGACAACATTCCAGGCGTGTCGGTCCCTACGTCTCGGTGGCAACATTACATGCGTCTATAACGGTATATATCCTAATCTTAGGCAACCTAACATCTCGGATGTAACATTTTACAACATTCCAGGCGCCTCGGTCCCTACGTCTCGGTGGTAACGTTACATGCGTCTATAACGTTATATATCCTAACCTAAGGCAACCTAACATCTCGGATGCAATATTTGACAACATTCCTGGCCTGTCGAACCGTACTTCTCGGAGGGAACAGTATATACGTCTATAACGTCATATATCCTAACCTGAGGCAACCTAACATCTCGGATGTAACATTTGACAACATTTCAGGCGTGTCGGTCCCTACGTCTCGGTGGTAACATTGCATGCGTCTATAACGTTGTATATCCTAACCTAAGGCAACCTAACATCTCGGATGCAATATTTGACAACATTCCTGGCCTGTCGAACCCTACTTCTCGGAGGGAACAGTATATACGTCTATAACGTCATATATTCTTACCTGAGGCAACCTAACATCTCGGATGCAATATTTGACAACATTCCTGGCCTGTCGAACCCTACTGCTCGGAGGGAACAGTATATACGTCTATAACGTCATATATTCTTACCTGAGGCAACCTAACATCTCGGATGCAATATTTGACAACATTCCTGGCCTGTCGAACCCTACTTCTCGGAGGGAACAGTATATACGTCTATAACGGTATATATCCTAATCTAAGGCAACCTAACATCTCGGATGCAATATTTGACAACATTCCTGGCCTGTCGAACCCTACTTCTCGGAGGGAACAGTATATACGTCTATAACGGTATATATCCTAATCTAAGGCAACCTAACATCTCGGATGCAATATTTTACAACATTCCTGGCCTGTCGAACACTACTTCTCGGAGGGAACAGTATATACGTCTATAACGGTATATATCCTAATCTAAGGCAACCTAACATCTTGGATGTAACATTTGACAACATTCCAGGCGTGTCGGTCCCTACGTCTCGGTGGTAACATTACATGCGTCTATAACGTTATATATCCTAACCTAAGGCGACCTAACATCTCGGATGCAATATTTGACAACATTCCTGGCCCGTCGAACCCTACTTCTCGGAGGGAACAGTATATACGTCTATAACGTCATATATCCTAACCTAAGGCAACCTAACATCTCGGATGTAACATTTGACAACATTCCTGGCCTGTCGAACCCTACTTCTCGGAGGGAACATTCTATACGTCTGTAACGTCATATATCCTAACCTAAGACAACCTAACATCTCGGATGTAACATTTGACAACATTCCAGGCGTGTCGGTCCCTACGTCTCGGTGGTAACATTACATGCGTCTATAAAGTTATATATCCTAACCTAAGACAACCTAACATCTCGGATGTCACATTTGACAACATGCCAGGCGTGTCGGTCCCTACGTCTCGGTGGTAACATTACATGCGTCTATAACGTTATATATCCTAACCTAAGGCAACCTAACATCTCGGATGCAATATTTGACAACATTCCTGGCCCGTCGAACCCTACTTCTCGGAGGGAACATTCTATACGTCTGTAACGTCATATATCCTAACCTAAGACAACCTAACGTCTCGGATGTAACATTTGACAACATTCCAGGCGTGTCGGTCCCTACGTCTCGGTGGTAACATTACATGCGTCTATAACGTTATATATCCTAACCTAAGGCAACCTAACATCTCGGATGCAATATTTGTCAACATTCCCGGCCTGTCGAACCCTACCATCCGGAGGGAACAGTATATACGTCTGTAACGTCATATATCCTAACCTAAGGCAACCTAACATCTCGGATCTAACATTTGACAACATTCCAGGCGTGACGGTTCCTACGTCTCGGTGGTAACATTACATGCGTCTATAACGTTATATATCCTAACCTAAGGCAACCTAACATCTCGGATGCAATATTTGACAACATTCCTGGCCTGTCGAACCCTACCTCTCGGTGGGAACAGTATATACGTCTATAACGATATATATCCTAACCTAAGGCAACCTAACATCTCGGATGTCACATTTGACAACATTCCAGGCGTGTCGGTCCCTACGTCTCGGTGGTAACATTAATGCGTCTATAACGGCAACGTAACAACTCGGATGTAATATTTTACAACATTGCTGGCGTTTCGGACCCTACTTCTCGGTGGGAACAGTATATACGTCCATAACGTTATATATCCTAACCTAAGGCAACCTTACATCTCGGATGTAATATTCTACAACATTCCAGGCGTGTCAAACCCTACTTCTCGGTGGGAACATTATATACGTCTATAACGTTGTATATCCTAATCTAAGGCAACCTAACATCTCGGATGCAATATTTGACAACATTCCTGGCCTGTCGAACCCTACTTCTCGGAGGGAACAGCATATACGTCTATAACGGAATATATCCTAATCTAAGGCAACCTAACATCTCGGATGCAATATTTGACAACATTCCTGGCCTGTCGAACACTACTTCTCGGAGGGAACAGTATATACGTCTGTAACGTCATATATCCTAACCTAAGGCAACCTAACATCTCGGATGTAACATTTGACAACATTCCAGGCGTGTCGGTCCCTACGTCTCGGTGGTAACATTACATGCGTCTATAACGTTATATATCCTAACCTAAGGCGACCTGACATCTCGGATGCAATATTTGACAACATTCCTGGCCCGTCGAACCCTACTTCTCGGAGGGAACAGTATATACGTCTATAACGTCATATATCCTAACCTAAGTCAACCTAACATCTCGGATGTAACATTTGACAACATTCCAGGCGTGTCGGTCCCTACGTCTCGGTGGTAACATTACATGCGTCTATAACGGTATATATCCTAACCTAAGGCAACCTAACATCTCGGATGCAATATTTGACAACATTCCTGGCCTGTCGAACCGTACTTCTCGGAGGGAACAGTATATACGTCTATAACGTCATATATCCTAACCTGAGGCAACCTAACATCTCGGATGTAACATTTGACAACATTTCAGGCGTGTCGGTCCCTACGTCTCGGTGGTAACATTGCATGCGTCTATAACGTCATATATTCTTACCTGAGGCAACCTAACATCTCGGATGCAATATTTGACAACATTCCTGGCCTGTCGAAACCTACTTCTCGGAGGGAACAGTATATACGTCTATAACGGTATATATCCTAATCTAAGGCAACCTAACATCTCGGATGCAATATTTGACAACATTCCTGGCCTGTCGAACACTACTTCTCGGAGGGAACAGTATATACGTCTGTAACGTCATATATCCTAACCTAAGGCAACCTAACATCTCGGATGTAACATTTGACAACATTCCAGGCGTGTCGGTCCCTACGTCTCGGTGGTAACATTACATGCGTCTATAACGTTGTATATCCTAACCTAAGGCAACCTAACATCTCGGATGCAATATTTGACAACATTCCTGGCCTGTCGAACCCTACTTCTCGGAGGGAACAGTATATACGTCTATAACGTCATATATTCTTACCTGAGGCAACCTAACATCTCGGATGCAATATTTGACAACATTCCTGGCCTGTCGAACCCTACTGCTCGGAGGGAACAGTATATACGTCTATAACGTCATATATTCTTACCTGAGGCAACCTAACATCTCGGATGCAATATTTGACAACATTCCTGGCCTGTCGAACCCTACTTCTCGGAGGGAACAGTATATACGTCTATAACGGTATATATCCTAATCTAAGGCAACCTAACATCTCGGATGCAATATTTGACAACATTCCTGGCCTGTCGAACCCTACTTCTCGGAGGGAACAGTATATACGTCTATAACGGTATATATCCTAATCTAAGGCAACCTAACATCTCGGATGCAATATTTTACAACATTCCTGGCCTGTCGAACACTACTTCTCGGAGGGAACAGTATATACGTCTATAACGGTATATATCCTAATCTAAGGCAACCTAACATCTTGGATGTAACATTTGACAACATTCCAGGCGTGTCGGTCCCTACGTCTCGGTGGTAACATTACATGCGTCTATAACGTTATATATCCTAACCTAAGGCGACCTAACATCTCGGATGCAATATTTGACAACATTCCTGGCCCGTCGAACCCTACTTCTCGGAGGGAACAGTATATACGTCTATAACGTCATATATCCTAACCTAAGGCAACCTAACATCTCGGATGTAACATTTGACAACATTCCTGGCCTGTCGAACCCTACTTCTCGGAGGGAACATTCTATACGTCTGTAACGTCATATATCCTAACCTAAGACAACCTAACATCTCGGATGTAACATTTGACAACATTCCAGGCGTGTCGGTCCCTACGTCTCGGTGGTAACATTACATGCGTCTATAAAGTTATATATCCTAACCTAAGACAACCTAACATCTCGGATGTCACATTTGACAACATGCCAGGCGTGTCGGTCCCTACGTCTCGGTGGTAACATTACATGCGTCTATAACGTTATATATCCTAACCTAAGGCAACCTAACATCTCGGATGCAATATTTGACAACATTCCTGGCCCGTCGAACCCTACTTCTCGGAGGGAACATTCTATACGTCTGTAACGTCATATATCCTAACCTAAGACAACCTAACGTCTCGGATGTAACATTTGACAACATTCCAGGCGTGTCGGTCCCTACGTCTCGGTGGTAACATTACATGCGTCTATAACGTTATATATCCTAACCTAAGGCAACCTAACATCTCGGATGCAATATTTGTCAACATTCCCGGCCTGTCGAACCCTACCATCCGGAGGGAACAGTATATACGTCTGTAACGTCATATATCCTAACCTAAGGCAACCTAACATCTCGGATCTAACATTTGACAACATTCCAGGCGTGACGGTTCCTACGTCTCGGTGGTAACATTACATGCGTCTATAACGTTATATATCCTAACCTAAGGCAACCTAACATCTCGGATGCAATATTTGACAACATTCCTGGCCTGTCGAACCCTACCTCTCGGTGGGAACAGTATATACGTCTATAACGATATATATCCTAACCTAAGGCAACCTAACATCTCGGATGTCACATTTGACAACATTCCAGGCGTGTCGGTCCCTACGTCTCGGTGGTAACATTAATGCGTCTATAACGGCAACGTAACAACTCGGATGTAATATTTTACAACATTGCTGGCGTTTCGGACCCTACTTCTCGGTGGGAACAGTATATACGTCCATAACGTTATATATCCTAACCTAAGGCAACCTTACATCTCGGATGTAATATTCTACAACATTCCAGGCGTGTCAAACCCTACTTCTCGGTGGGAACATTATATACGTCTATAACGTTGTATATCCTAATCTAAGGCAACCTAACATCTCGGATGCAATATTTGACAACATTCCTGGCCTGTCGAACCCTACTTCTCGGAGGGAACAGCATATACGTCTATAACGGAATATATCCTAATCTAAGGCAACCTAACATCTCGGATGCAATATTTGACAACATTCCTGGCCTGTCGAACACTACTTCTCGGAGGGAACAGTATATACGTCTGTAACGTCATATATCCTAACCTAAGGCAACCTAACATCTCGGATGTAACATTTGACAACATTCCAGGCGTGTCGGTCCCTACGTCTCGGTGGTAACATTACATGCGTCTATAACGTTATATATCCTAACCTAAGGCGACCTGACATCTCGGATGCAATATTTGACAACATTCCTGGCCCGTCGAACCCTACTTCTCGGAGGGAACAGTATATACGTCTATAACGTCATATATCCTAACCTAAGTCAACCTAACATCTCGGATGTAACATTTGACAACATTCCAGGCGTGTCGGTCCCTACGTCTCGGTGGTAACATTACATGCGTCTATAACGGTATATATCCTAACCTAAGGCAACCTAACATCTCGGATGCAATATTTGACAACATTCCTGGCCTGTCGAACCGTACTTCTCGGAGGGAACAGTATATACGTCTATAACGTCATATATCCTAACCTGAGGCAACCTAACATCTCGGATGTAACATTTGACAACATTTCAGGCGTGTCGGTCCCTACGTCTCGGTGGTAACATTGCATGCGTCTATAACGTCATATATTCTTACCTGAGGCAACCTAACATCTCGGATGCAATATTTGACAACATTCCTGGCCTGTCGAAACCTACTTCTCGGAGGGAACAGTATATACGTCTATAACGGTATATATCCTAATCTAAGGCAACCTAACATCTCGGATGCAATATTTGACAACATTCCTGGCCTGTCGAACACTACTTCTCGGAGGGAACAGTATATACGTCTGTAACGTCATATATCCTAACCTAAGGCAACCTAACATCTCGGATGTAACATTTGACAACATTCCAGGCGTGTCGGTCCCTACGTCTCGGTGGTAACATTACATGCGTCTATAACGTTATATATCCTAACCTAAGGCGACCTGACATCTCGGATGCAATATTTGACAACATTCCTGGCCCGTCGAACCCTACTTCTCGGAGGGAACAGTATATACGTCTATAACGTCATATATCCTAACCTAAGTCAACCTAACATCTCGGATGTAACATTTGACAACATTCCAGGCGTGTCGGTCCCTACGTCTCGGTGGTAACATTACATGCGTCTATAACGGTATATATCCTAACCTAAGGCAACCTAACATCTCGGATGCAATATTTGACAACATTCCTGGCCTGTCGAACCGTACTTCTCGGAGGGAACAGTATATACGTCTATAACGTCATATATCCTAACCTGAGGCAACCTAACATCTCGGATGTAACATTTGACAACATTTCAGGCGTGTCGGTCCCTACGTCTCGGTGGTAACATTGCATGCGTCTATAACGTTGTATATCCTAACCTAAGGCAACCTAACATCTCGGATGCAATATTTGACAACATTCCTGGCCTGTCGAACCCTACTTCTCGGAGGGAACAGTATATACGTCTATAACGTCATATATTCTTACCTGAGGCAACCTAACATCTCGGATGCAATTTTTGACAACATTCCTGGCCTGTCGAACCCTACTTCTCGGAGGGAACAGTATATACGTCTATAACGTCATATATTCTTACCTGAGGCAACCTAACATCTCGGATGCAATATTTGACAACATTCCTGGCCTGTCGAACCCTACTTCTCGGAGGGAGCAGTATATACGTCTATAACGGTATATATCCTAATCTAAGGCAACCTAACATCTCGGATGCAATATTTGACAACATTCCTGGCCTGTCGAACCCTACTTCTCGGAGGGAACAGTATATACGTCTATAACGGTATATATCCTAATCTAAGGCAACCTAACATCTCGGATGCAATATTTTACAACATTCCTGGCCTGTCGAACACTACTTCTCGGAGGGAACAGTATATACGTCTATAACGGTATATATCCTAATCTAAGGCAACCTAACATCTTGGATGTAACATTTGACAACATTCCAGGCGTGTCGGTCCCTACGTCTCGGTGGTAACATTACATGCGTCTATAACGTTATATATCCTAACCTAAGGCGACCTAACATCTCGGATGCAATATTTGACAACATTCCTGGCCCGTCGATCCCTACTTCTCGGAGGGAACAGTATATACGTCTATAACGTCATATATCCTAACCTAAGGCAACCTAACATCTCGGATGTAACATTTGACAACACTCCTGGCCTGTCGAACCCTACTTCTCGGAGGGAACATTCTATACGTCTGTAACGTCATATATCCTAACCTAAGACAACCTAACATCTCGGATGTAACATTTGACAACATTCCAGGCATGTCGGTCCCTACGTCTCGGTGGTAACATTACATGCGTCTATAAAGTTATATATCCTAACCTAAGACAACCTAACATCTCGGATGTCACATTTGACAACATGCCAGGCGTGTCGGTCCCTACGTCTCGGTGGTAACATTACATGCGTCTATAACGTTATATATCCTAACCTAAGGCAACCTAACATCTCGGATGCAATATTTGACAACATTCCTGGCCTGTCGAACCCTACTTCTCGGAGGGAACATTCTATACGTCTGTAACGTCATATATCCTAACCTAAGACAACCTAACATCTCGGATGTAACATTTGACAACATTCCAGGCGTGTCGGTCCCTACGTCTCGGTGGTAACATTACATGCGTCTATAACGTTATATATCCTAACCTAAGGCAACCTAACATCTCGGATGCAATATTTGTCAACATTCCCGGCCTGTCGAACCCTACCATCCGGAGGGAACAGTATATACGTCTATAACGTCATATATCCTAACCTGAGGCAACCTAACATCTCGGATGTAACATTTGACAACATTTCAGGCGTGTCGGTCCCTACGTCTCGGTGGTAACATTGCATGCGTCTATAACGTCATATATTCTTACCTGAGGCAACCTAACATCTCGGATGCAATATTTGACAACATTCCTGGCCTGTCGAAACCTACTTCTCGGAGGGAACAGTATATACGTCTATAACGTCATATATCCTAACCTAAGTCAACCTAACATCTCGGATGTAACATTTGACAACATTCCAGGCGTGTCGGTCCCTACGTCTCGGTGGTAACATTACATGCGTCTATAACGGTATATATCCTAACCTAAGGCAACCTAACATCTCGGATCCAATATTTGACAACATTCCTGGCCTGTCGAACCGTACTTCTCGGAGGGAACAGTATATACGTCTATAACGTCATATATCCTAACCTGAGGCAACCTAACATCTCGGATGTAACATTTGACAACATTTCAGGCGTGTCGGTCCCTACGTCTCGGTGGTAACATTGCATGCGTCTATAACGTTGTATATCCTAACCTAAGGCAACCTAACATCTCGGATGCAATATTTGACAACATTCCTGGCCTGTCGAACCCTACTTCTCGGAGGGAACAGTATATACGTCTATAACGTCATATATTCTTACCTGAGGCAACCTAACATCTCGGATGCAATTTTTGACAACATTCCTGGCCTGTCGAACCCTACTTCTCGGAGGGAACATTCTATACGTCTGTAACGTCATATATCCTAACCTAAGACAACCTAACATCTCGGATGCAATATTTGACAACATTCCTGGCCTGTCGAACCCTACTTCTCGGAGGGAGCAGTATATACGTCTATAACGGTATATATCCTAATCTAAGGCAACCTAACATCTCGGATGCAATATTTGACAACATTCCTGGCCTGTCGAACCCTACTTCTCGGAGGGAACAGTATATACGTCTATAACGGTATATATCCTAATCTAAGGCAACCTAACATCTCGGATGCAATATTTTACAACATTCCTGGCCTGTCGAACACTACTTCTCGGAGGGAACAGTATATACGTCTATAACGGTATATATCCTAATCTAAGGCAACCTAACATCTTGGATGTAACATTTGACAACATTCCAGGCGTGTCGGTCCCTACGTCTCGGTGGTAACATTACATGCGTCTATAACGTTGTATATCCTAATCTAAGGCAACCTAACATCTCGGATGCAATATTTGACAACATTCCTGGCCTGTCGAACCCTACTTCTCGGAGGGAACAGTATATACGTCTATAACGGTATATATCCTAATCTAAGGCAACCTAACATCTCGGATGCAATATTTGACAACATTCCTGGCCTGTCGAACACTACTTCTCGGAGGGAACAGTATATACGTCTGTAACGTCATATATCCTAACCTAAGGCAACCTAACATCTCGGATGTAACATTTGATAACATTCCAGGCGTGTCGGTCCCTACGTCTCGGTGGTAACATTACATGCGTCTATAACGTTATATATCCTAACCTAAGGCGACCTGACATCTCGGATGCAATATGTGACAACATTCCTGGCCCGTCGAACCCTACTTCTCGGAGGGAACAGTATATACGTCTATAACGTCATATATCCTAACCTAAGTCAACCTAACATCTCGGATGTAACATTTGACAACATTCCAGGCGTGTCGGTCCCTACGTCTCGGTGGTAACATTACATGCGTCTATAACGGTATATATCCTAACCTAAGGCAACCTAACATCTCGGATGCAATATTTGACAACATTCCTGGCCTGTCGAACCCTACTTCTCGGAGGGAACAGTATATACGTCTATAATGGAATATATCCTAATCTAAGGCAACCTAACATCTCGGATGCAATATTTGACAACATTCCTGGGCTGTCGAACCGTAATTCTCGGAGGGAACAGTATATACGTCTGTAACGTCATATATCCTAACCTAAGGCAACCTAACATCTCGGATGCAATATTTGACAACATTCCTGGCCTGTCGAACCCTACTTCTCGGAGGGAACAGTATATACGTCTATAACGTCATATATTCTTACCTGAGGCAACCTAACATCTCGGATGCAATATTTGACAACATTCCTGGCCTGTCGAACCCTACTTCTCGGAGGGAACAGTATATACGTCTATAACGGCATATATCCTAATCTAAGGCAACCTAACATCTCGGATGCAATATTTGACAACATTCCTGGCCTGTCGAACACTACTTCTCGGAGGGAACAGTATATACGTCTGTAACGTCATATATCCTAACCTAAGGCAACCTAACATCTCGGATGTAACATTTGACAACATTCCAGGCGTGTCGGTCCCTACGTCTCGGTGGTAACATTACATGCGTCTATAACGTTATATATCCTAACCTAAGGCGACCTGACATCTCGGATGCAATATTTGACAACATTCCTGGCCCGTCGAACCCTACTTCTCGGAGGGAACAGTATATACGTCTATAACGTCATATATCCTAACCTAAGTCAACCTAACATCTCGGATGTAACATTTGACAACATTCCAGGCGTGTCGGTCCCTACGTCTCGGTGGTAACATTACATGCGTCTATAACGGTATATATCCTAACCTAAGGCAACCTAACATCTCGGATGCAATATTTGACAACATTCCTGGCCTGTCGAACCCTACTTCTCGGAGGGAACAGTATATACGTCTATAACGTCATATATCCTAACCTGAGGCAACCTAACATCTCGGATGTAACATTTGACAACATTTCAGGCGTGTCGGTCCCTACGTCTCGGTGGTAACATTGCATGCGTCTATAACGTCATATATTCTTACCTGAGGCAACCTAACATCTCGGATGCAATATTTGACAACATTCCTGGCCTGTCGAAACCTACTTCTCGGAGGGAACAGTATATACGTCTATAACGGTATATATCCTAATCTAAGGCAACCTAACATCTCGGATGCAATATTTGACAACATTCCTGGCCTGTCGAACACTACTTCTCGGAGGGAACAGTATATACGTCTGTAACGTCATATATCCTAACCTAAGGCAACCTAACATCTCGGACGTAACATTTGACAACATTCCAGGCGTGTCGGTCCCTACGTCTCGGTGGTAACATTACATGCGTCTATAACGTTATATATCCTAACCTAAGGCGACCTGACATCTCGGATGCAATATTTGACAACATTCCTGGCCCGTCGAACCCTACTTCTCGGAGGGAACAGTATATACGTCTATAACGTCATATATCCTAACCTAAGTCAACCTAACATCTCGGATGTAACATTTGACAACATTCCAGGCGTGTCGGTCCCTACGTCTCGGTGGTAACATTACATGCGTCTATAACGGTATATATCCTAACCTAAGGCAACCTAACACCTCGGATGCAATATTTGACAACATTCCTGGCCTGTCGAACCCTACTTCTCGGAGGGAACATTCTATACGTCTGTAACGTCATATATCCTAACCTAAGACAACCTAACATCTCGGATGTAACATTTGACAACATTCCAGGCATGTCGGTCCCTACGTCTCGGTGGTAACATTACATGCGTCTATAAAGTTATATATCCTAACCTAAGACAACCTAACATCTCGGATGTCACATTTGACAACATGCCAGGCGTGTCGGTCCCTACGTCTCGGTGGTAACATTACATGCGTCTATAACGTTATATATCCTAACATAAGGCAACCTAACATCTCGGATGCAATATTTGACAACATTCCTGGCCTGTCGAACCCTACTTCTCGGAGGGGACATTCTATACGTCTGTAACGTCATATATCCTAACCTAAGACAACCTAACATCTCGGATGTAACATTTGACAACATTCCAGGCGTGTCGGTCCCTACGTCTCGGTGGTAACATTACATGCGTCTATAACGTTATATATCCTAACCTAAGGCGACCTAACATCTCGGATGCAATATTTGACAACATTCCTGGCCCGTCGAACCCTACTTCTCGGAGGGAACAGTATATACGTCTATAACGTCATATATCCTAACCTAAGGCAACCTAACATCTCGGATGTAACATTTGACAACATTCCTGGCCTGTCGAACCCTACTTCTCGGAGGGAACATTCTATACGTCTGTAACGTCATATATCCTAACCTAAGACAACCTAACATCTCGGATGTAACATTTGACAACATTCCAGGCATGTCGGTCCCTACGTCTCGGTGGTAACATTACATGCGTCTATAAAGTTATATATCCTAACCTAAGACAACCTAACATCTCGGATGTCACATTTGACAACATGCCAGGCGTGTCGGTCCCTACGTCTCGGTGGTAACATTACATGCGTCTATAACGTTATATATCCTAACCTAAGGCAACCTAACATCACGGATGCAATATTTGACAACATTCCTGGCCTGTCGAACCCTACTTCTCGGAGGGAACATTCTATACGTCTGTAACGTCATATATCCTAACCTAAGACAACCTAACATCTCGGATGTAACATTTGACAACATTCCAGGCGTGTCGGTCCCTACGTCTCGGTGGTAACATTACATGCGTCTATAACGTTATATATCCTAACCTAAGGCAACCTAACATCTCGGATGCAATATTTGTCAACATTCCCGGCCTGTCGAACCCTACCATCCGGAGGGAACAGTATATACGTCTATAACGTCATATATCCTAACCTAAGGCGACCTAACATCTCGGATGCAATATTTGACAACATTCCTGGCCCGTCGAACCCTACTTCTCGGAGGGAACAGTATATACGTCTATAACGTCATATATCCTAACCTAAGGCAACCTAACATCTCGGATGCAATATTTGACAACATTCCTGGCCTGTCGAACCCTACTTCTCGGAGGGAACAGTATATACGTCTATAACGGTATATATCCTAATCTAAGGCAACCTAACATCTCGGATGCAATATTTTACAACATTCCTGGCCTGTCGAACACTACTTCTCGGAGGGAACAGTATATACGTCTATAACGGTATATATCCTAATCTAAGGCAACCTAACATCTTGGATGTAACATTTGACAACATTCCAGGCGTGTCGGTCCCTACGTCTCGGTGGTAACATTACATGCGTCTATAACGTTGTATATCCTAATCTAAGGCAACCTAACATCTCGGATGCAATATTTGACAACATTCCTGGCCTGTCGAACCCTACTTCTCGGAGGGAACAGTATATACGTCTATAACGGAATATATCATAATCTAAGGCAACCTAACATCTCGGATGCAATATTTGACAACATTCCTGGCCTGTCGAACCCTACTTCCCGGAGGGAACAGTATATACGTCTTTAACGTCATATATCCTAACCTAAGGCAACCTAACATATCGGATGCAATATTTGGCAACATTCCTGGCGTGTCGGTCCCTACGTGTCGGTGGTAACATTACATGCATCTATAACGTCATATATTCTTACCTGAGGCAACCTAACATCTCGGATGCAATATTTGACAACATTCCTGGCCTGTCGAAACCTACTTCTCGGAGGGAACAGTATATACGTCTATAACGGTATATATCCTAATCTAAGGCAACCTAACATCTCGGATGCAATATTTGACAACATTCCTGGCCTGTCGAACACTACTTCTCGGAGGGAACAGTATATACGTCTGTAACGTCATATATCCTAACCTAAGGCAACCTAACATCTCGGATGTAACATTTGATAACATTCCAGGCGTGTCGGTCCCTACGTCTCGGTGGTAACATTACATGCGTCTATAACGTTATATATCCTAACCTAAGGCGACCTGACATCTCGGATGCAATATTTGACAACATTCCTGGCCCGTCGAACCCTACTTCTCGGAGGGAACAGTATATACGTCTATAACGTCATATATCCTAACCTAAGTCAACCTAACATCTCGGATGTAACATTTGACAACATTCCAGGCGTGTCGGTCCCTACGTCTCGGTGGTAACACTACATGCGTCTATAACGGTATATATCCTAACCTAAGGCAACCTAACATCTCGGATGCAATATTTGACAACATTCCTGGCCTGTCGAACCCTACTTCTCGGAGGGAACAGTATATACGTCTATAATGGAATATATCCTAATCTAAGGCAACCTAACATCTCGGATGCAATATTTGACAACATTCCTGGGCTGTCGAACCGTAATTCTCGGAGGGAACAGTATATACGTCTGTAACGTCATATATCCTAACCTAAGGCGACCTAACATCTCGGATGCAATATTTGACAACATTCCTGGCCCGTCGATCCCTACTTCTCGGAGGGAACAGTATATACGTCTATAACGTCATATATCCTAACCTAAGGCAACCTAACATCTCGGATGTAACATTTGACAACACTCCTGGCCTGTCGAACCCTACTTCTCGGAGGGAACATTCTATACGTCTGTAACGTCATATATCCTAACCTAAGACAACCTAACATCTCGGATGTAACATTTGACAACATTCCAGGCATGTCGGTCCCTACGTCTCGGTGGTAACATTACATGCGTCTATAAAGTTATATATCCTAACCTAAGACAACCTAACATCTCGGATGTCACATTTGACAACATGCCAGGCGTGTCGGTCCCTACGTCTCGGTGGTAACATTACATGCGTCTATAACGTTATATATCCTAACCTAAGGCAACCTAACATCTCGGATGCAATATTTGACAACATTCCTGGCCTGTCGAACCCTACTTCTCGGAGGGAACATTCTATACGTCTGTAACGTCATATATCCTAACCTAAGACAACCTAACATCTCGGATGTAACATTTGACAACATTCCAGGCGTGTCGGTCCCTACGTCTCGGTGGTAACATTACATGCGTCTATAACGTTATATATCCTAACCTAAGGCAACCTAACATCTCGGATGCAATATTTGTCAACATTCCCGGCCTGTCGAACCCTACCATCCGGAGGGAACAGTATATACGTCTATAACGTCATATATCCTAACCTGAGGCAACCTAACATCTCGGATGTAACATTTGACAACATTTCAGGCGTGTCGGTCCCTACGTCTCGGTGGTAACATTGCATGCGTCTATAACGTCATATATTCTTACCTGAGGCAACCTAACATCTCGGATGCAATATTTGACAACATTCCTGGCCTGTCGAAACCTACTTCTCGGAGGGAACAGTATATACGTCTATAACGTCATATATCCTAACCTAAGTCAACCTAACATCTCGGATGTAACATTTGACAACATTCCAGGCGTGTCGGTCCCTACGTCTCGGTGGTAACATTACATGCGTCTATAACGGTATATATCCTAACCTAAGGCAACCTAACATCTCGGATCCAATATTTGACAACATTCCTGGCCTGTCGAACCGTACTTCTCGGAGGGAACAGTATATACGTCTATAACGTCATATATCCTAACCTGAGGCAACCTAACATCTCGGATGTAACATTTGACAACATTTCAGGCGTGTCGGTCCCTACGTCTCGGTGGTAACATTGCATGCGTCTATAACGTTGTATATCCTAACCTAAGGCAACCTAACATCTCGGATGCAATATTTGACAACATTCCTGGCCTGTCGAACCCTACTTCTCGGAGGGAACAGTATATACGTCTATAACGTCATATATTCTTACCTGAGGCAACCTAACATCTCGGATGCAATTTTTGACAACATTCCTGGCCTGTCGAACCCTACTTCTCGGAGGGAACATTCTATACGTCTGTAACGTCATATATCCTAACCTAAGACAACCTAACATCTCGGATGCAATATTTGACAACATTCCTGGCCTGTCGAACCCTACTTCTCGGAGGGAGCAGTATATACGTCTATAACGGTATATATCCTAATCTAAGGCAACCTAACATCTCGGATGCAATATTTGACAACATTCCTGGCCTGTCGAACCCTACTTCTCGGAGGGAACAGTATATACGTCTATAACGGTATATATCCTAATCTAAGGCAACCTAACATCTCGGATGCAATATTTTACAACATTCCTGGCCTGTCGAACACTACTTCTCGGAGGGAACAGTATATACGTCTATAACGGTATATATCCTAATCTAAGGCAACCTAACATCTTGGATGTAACATTTGACAACATTCCAGGCGTGTCGGTCCCTACGTCTCGGTGGTAACATTACATGCGTCTATAACGTTGTATATCCTAATCTAAGGCAACCTAACATCTCGGATGCAATATTTGACAACATTCCTGGCCTGTCGAACCCTACTTCTCGGAGGGAACAGTATATACGTCTATAACGGTATATATCCTAATCTAAGGCAACCTAACATCTCGGATGCAATATTTGACAACATTCCTGGCCTGTCGAACACTACTTCTCGGAGGGAACAGTATATACGTCTGTAACGTCATATATCCTAACCTAAGGCAACCTAACATCTCGGATGTAACATTTGATAACATTCCAGGCGTGTCGGTCCCTACGTCTCGGTGGTAACATTACATGCGTCTATAACGTTATATATCCTAACCTAAGGCGACCTGACATCTCGGATGCAATATGTGACAACATTCCTGGCCCGTCGAACCCTACTTCTCGGAGGGAACAGTATATACGTCTATAACGTCATATATCCTAACCTAAGTCAACCTAACATCTCGGATGTAACATTTGACAACATTCCAGGCGTGTCGGTCCCTACGTCTCGGTGGTAACATTACATGCGTCTATAACGGTATATATCCTAACCTAAGGCAACCTAACATCTCGGATGCAATATTTGACAACATTCCTGGCCTGTCGAACCCTACTTCTCGGAGGGAACAGTATATACGTCTATAATGGAATATATCCTAATCTAAGGCAACCTAACATCTCGGATGCAATATTTGACAACATTCCTGGGCTGTCGAACCGTAATTCTCGGAGGGAACAGTATATACGTCTGTAACGTCATATATCCTAACCTAAGGCAACCTAACATCTCGGATGCAATATTTGACAACATTCCTGGCCTGTCGAACCCTACTTCTCGGAGGGAACAGTATATACGTCTATAACGTCATATATTCTTACCTGAGGCAACCTAACATCTCGGATGCAATATTTGACAACATTCCTGGCCTGTCGAACCCTACTTCTCGGAGGGAACAGTATATACGTCTATAACGGCATATATCCTAATCTAAGGCAACCTAACATCTCGGATGCAATATTTGACAACATTCCTGGCCTGTCGAACACTACTTCTCGGAGGGAACAGTATATACGTCTGTAACGTCATATATCCTAACCTAAGGCAACCTAACATCTCGGATGTAACATTTGACAACATTCCAGGCGTGTCGGTCCCTACGTCTCGGTGGTAACATTACATGCGTCTATAACGTTATATATCCTAACCTAAGGCGACCTGACATCTCGGATGCAATATTTGACAACATTCCTGGCCCGTCGAACCCTACTTCTCGGAGGGAACAGTATATACGTCTATAACGTCATATATCCTAACCTAAGTCAACCTAACATCTCGGATGTAACATTTGACAACATTCCAGGCGTGTCGGTCCCTACGTCTCGGTGGTAACATTACATGCGTCTATAACGGTATATATCCTAACCTAAGGCAACCTAACATCTCGGATGCAATATTTGACAACATTCCTGGCCTGTCGAACCCTACTTCTCGGAGGGAACAGTATATACGTCTATAACGTCATATATCCTAACCTGAGGCAACCTAACATCTCGGATGTAACATTTGACAACATTTCAGGCGTGTCGGTCCCTACGTCTCGGTGGTAACATTGCATGCGTCTATAACGTCATATATTCTTACCTGAGGCAACCTAACATCTCGGATGCAATATTTGACAACATTCCTGGCCTGTCGAAACCTACTTCTCGGAGGGAACAGTATATACGTCTATAACGGTATATATCCTAATCTAAGGCAACCTAACATCTCGGATGCAATATTTGACAACATTCCTGGCCTGTCGAACACTACTTCTCGGAGGGAACAGTATATACGTCTGTAACGTCATATATCCTAACCTAAGGCAACCTAACATCTCGGACGTAACATTTGACAACATTCCAGGCGTGTCGGTCCCTACGTCTCGGTGGTAACATTACATGCGTCTATAACGTTATATATCCTAACCTAAGGCGACCTGACATCTCGGATGCAATATTTGACAACATTCCTGGCCCGTCGAACCCTACTTCTCGGAGGGAACAGTATATACGTCTATAACGTCATATATCCTAACCTAAGTCAACCTAACATCTCGGATGTAACATTTGACAACATTCCAGGCGTGTCGGTCCCTACGTCTCGGTGGTAACATTACATGCGTCTATAACGGTATATATCCTAACCTAAGGCAACCTAACACCTCGGATGCAATATTTGACAACATTCCTGGCCTGTCGAACCCTACTTCTCGGAGGGAACATTCTATACGTCTGTAACGTCATATATCCTAACCTAAGACAACCTAACATCTCGGATGTAACATTTGACAACATTCCAGGCATGTCGGTCCCTACGTCTCGGTGGTAACATTACATGCGTCTATAAAGTTATATATCCTAACCTAAGACAACCTAACATCTCGGATGTCACATTTGACAACATGCCAGGCGTGTCGGTCCCTACGTCTCGGTGGTAACATTACATGCGTCTATAACGTTATATATCCTAACATAAGGCAACCTAACATCTCGGATGCAATATTTGACAACATTCCTGGCCTGTCGAACCCTACTTCTCGGAGGGGACATTCTATACGTCTGTAACGTCATATATCCTAACCTAAGACAACCTAACATCTCGGATGTAACATTTGACAACATTCCAGGCGTGTCGGTCCCTACGTCTCGGTGGTAACATTACATGCGTCTATAACGTTATATATCCTAACCTAAGGCGACCTAACATCTCGGATGCAATATTTGACAACATTCCTGGCCCGTCGAACCCTACTTCTCGGAGGGAACAGTATATACGTCTATAACGTCATATATCCTAACCTAAGGCAACCTAACATCTCGGATGTAACATTTGACAACATTCCTGGCCTGTCGAACCCTACTTCTCGGAGGGAACATTCTATACGTCTGTAACGTCATATATCCTAACCTAAGACAACCTAACATCTCGGATGTAACATTTGACAACATTCCAGGCATGTCGGTCCCTACGTCTCGGTGGTAACATTACATGCGTCTATAAAGTTATATATCCTAACCTAAGACAACCTAACATCTCGGATGTCACATTTGACAACATGCCAGGCGTGTCGGTCCCTACGTCTCGGTGGTAACATTACATGCGTCTATAACGTTATATATCCTAACCTAAGGCAACCTAACATCACGGATGCAATATTTGACAACATTCCTGGCCTGTCGAACCCTACTTCTCGGAGGGAACATTCTATACGTCTGTAACGTCATATATCCTAACCTAAGACAACCTAACATCTCGGATGTAACATTTGACAACATTCCAGGCGTGTCGGTCCCTACGTCTCGGTGGTAACATTACATGCGTCTATAACGTTATATATCCTAACCTAAGGCAACCTAACATCTCGGATGCAATATTTGTCAACATTCCCGGCCTGTCGAACCCTACCATCCGGAGGGAACAGTATATACGTCTATAACGTCATATATCCTAACCTAAGGCGACCTAACATCTCGGATGCAATATTTGACAACATTCCTGGCCCGTCGAACCCTACTTCTCGGAGGGAACAGTATATACGTCTATAACGTCATATATCCTAACCTAAGGCAACCTAACATCTCGGATGCAATATTTGACAACATTCCTGGCCTGTCGAACCCTACTTCTCGGAGGGAACAGTATATACGTCTATAACGGTATATATCCTAATCTAAGGCAACCTAACATCTCGGATGCAATATTTTACAACATTCCTGGCCTGTCGAACACTACTTCTCGGAGGGAACAGTATATACGTCTATAACGGTATATATCCTAATCTAAGGCAACCTAACATCTTGGATGTAACATTTGACAACATTCCAGGCGTGTCGGTCCCTACGTCTCGGTGGTAACATTACATGCGTCTATAACGTTGTATATCCTAATCTAAGGCAACCTAACATCTCGGATGCAATATTTGACAACATTCCTGGCCTGTCGAACCCTACTTCTCGGAGGGAACAGTATATACGTCTATAACGGAATATATCATAATCTAAGGCAACCTAACATCTCGGATGCAATATTTGACAACATTCCTGGCCTGTCGAACCCTACTTCCCGGAGGGAACAGTATATACGTCTTTAACGTCATATATCCTAACCTAAGGCAACCTAACATATCGGATGCAATATTTGGCAACATTCCTGGCGTGTCGGTCCCTACGTGTCGGTGGTAACATTACATGCATCTATAACGTCATATATTCTTACCTGAGGCAACCTAACATCTCGGATGCAATATTTGACAACATTCCTGGCCTGTCGAAACCTACTTCTCGGAGGGAACAGTATATACGTCTATAACGGTATATATCCTAATCTAAGGCAACCTAACATCTCGGATGCAATATTTGACAACATTCCTGGCCTGTCGAACACTACTTCTCGGAGGGAACAGTATATACGTCTGTAACGTCATATATCCTAACCTAAGGCAACCTAACATCTCGGATGTAACATTTGATAACATTCCAGGCGTGTCGGTCCCTACGTCTCGGTGGTAACATTACATGCGTCTATAACGTTATATATCCTAACCTAAGGCGACCTGACATCTCGGATGCAATATTTGACAACATTCCTGGCCCGTCGAACCCTACTTCTCGGAGGGAACAGTATATACGTCTATAACGTCATATATCCTAACCTAAGTCAACCTAACATCTCGGATGTAACATTTGACAACATTCCAGGCGTGTCGGTCCCTACGTCTCGGTGGTAACACTACATGCGTCTATAACGGTATATATCCTAACCTAAGGCAACCTAACATCTCGGATGCAATATTTGACAACATTCCTGGCCTGTCGAACCCTACTTCTCGGAGGGAACAGTATATACGTCTATAATGGAATATATCCTAATCTAAGGCAACCTAACATCTCGGATGCAATATTTGACAACATTCCTGGGCTGTCGAACCGTAATTCTCGGAGGGAACAGTATATACGTCTGTAACGTCATATATCCTAACCTAAGGCAACCTAACATCTCGGATGCAATATTTGACAACATTCCTGGCCTGTCGAACCCTACTTCTCGGAGGGAACAGTATATACGTCTATAACGTCATATATTCTTACCTGAGGCAACCTAACATCTCGGATGCAATATTTGACAACATTCCTGGCCTGTCGAACCCTACTTCTCGGAGGGAACAGTATATACGTCTATAACGGTATATATCCTAATCTAAGGCAACCTAACATCTCGGATGCAATATTTGACAACATTCCTGGCCTGTCGAACACTACTTCTCGGAGGGAACAGTATATACGTCTGTAACGTCATATATCCTAACCTAAGGCAACCTAACATCTCGGATGTAACATTTGACAACATTCCAGGCGTGTCGGTCCCTACGTCTCGGTGGTAACATTACATGCGTCTATAACGTTATATATCCTAACCTAAGGCGACCTGACATCTCGGATGCAATATTTGACAACATTCCTGGCCCGTCGAACCCTACTTCTCGGAGGGAACAGTATATACGTCTATAACGTCATATATCCTAACCTAAGTCAACCTAACATCTCGGATGTAACATTTGACAACATTCCAGGCGTGTCGGTCCCTACGTCTCGGTGGTAACACTACATGCGTCTATAACGGTATATATCCTAACCTAAGGCAACCTAACATCTCGGATGCAATATTTGACAACATTCCTGGCCTGTCGAACCGTACTTCTCGGAGGGAACAGTATATACGTCTATAACGTCATATATCCTAACCTGAGGCAACCTAACATCTCGGATGTAACATTTGACAACATTTCAGGCGTGTCGGTCCCTACGTCTCGGTGGTAACATTGCATGCGTCTATAACGTCATATATTCTTACCTGAGGCAACCTAACATCTCGGATGCAATATTTGACAACATTCCTGGCCTGTCGAAACCTACTTCTCGGAGGGAACAGTATATACGTCTATAACGGTATATATCCTAATCTAAGGCAACCTAACATCTCGAATGCAATATTTGACAACATTCCTGGCCTGTCGAACACTACTTCTCGGAGGGAACAGTATATACGTCTGTAACGTCATATATCCTAACCTAAGGCAACCTAACATCTCGGACGTAACATTTGACAACATTCCAGGCGTGTCGGTCCCTACGTCTCGGTGGTAACATTACATGCGTCTATAACGTTATATATCCTAACCTAAGGCGACCTGACATCTCGGATGCAATATTTGACAACATTCCTGGCCCGTCGAACCCTACTTCTCGGAGGGAACAGTATATACGTCTATAACGTCATATATCCTAACCTAAGTCAACCTAACATCTCGGATGTAACATTTGACAACATTCCAGGCGTGTCGGTCCCTACGTCTCGGTGGTAACATTACATGCGTCTATAACGGTATATATCCTAACCTAAGGCAACCTAACATCTCGGATGCAATATTTGACAACATTCCTGGCCTGTCGAACCCTACTTCTCGGAGGGAACATTCTATACGTCTGTAACGTCATATATCCTAACCTAAGACAACCTAACATCTCGGATGTAACATTTGACAACATTCCAGGCATGTCGGTCCCTACGTCTCGGTGGTAACATTACATGCGTCTATAAAGTTATATATCCTAACCTAAGACAACCTAACATCTCGGATGTCACATTTGACAACATGCCAGGCGTGTCGGTCCCTACGTCTCGGTGGTAACATTACATGCGTCTATAACGTTATATATCCTAACATAAGGCAACCTAACATCTCGGATGCAATATTTGACAACATTCCTGGCCTGTCGAACCCTACTTCTCGGAGGGGACATTCTATACGTCTGTAACGTCATATATCCTAACCTAAGACAACCTAACATCTCGGATGTAACATTTGACAACATTCCAGGCGTGTCGGTCCCTACGTCTCGGTGGTAACATTACATGCGTCTATAACGTTATATATCCTAACCTAAGGCGACCTAACATCTCGGATGCAATATTTGACAACATTCCTGGCCCGTCGAACCCTACTTCTCGGAGGGAACAGTATATACGTCTATAACGTCATATATCCTAACCTAAGGCAACCTAACATCTCGGATGTAACATTTGACAACATTCCTGGCCTGTCGAACCCTACTTCTCGGAGGGAACATTCTATACGTCTGTAACGTCATATATCCTAACCTAAGACAACCTAACATCTCGGATGTAACATTTGACAACATTCCAGGCATGTCGGTCCCTACGTCTCGGTGGTAACATTACATGCGTCTATAAAGTTATATATCCTAACCTAAGACAACCTAACATCTCGGATGTCACATTTGACAACATGCCAGGCGTGTCGGTCCCTACGTCTCGGTGGTAACATTACATGCGTCTATAACGTTATATATACTAACCTAAGGCAACCTAACATCACGGATGCAATATTTGACAACATTCCTGGCCTGTCGAACCCTACTTCTCGGAGGGAACATTCTATACGTCTGTAACGTCATATATCCTAACCTAAGACAACCTAACATCTCGGATGTAACATTTGACAACATTCCAGGCGTGTCGGTCCCTACGTCTCGGTGGTAACATTACATGCGTCTATAACGTTATATATCCTAACCTAAGGCAACCTAACATCTCGGATGCAATATTTGTCAACATTCCCGGCCTGTCGAACCCTACCATCCGGAGGGAACAGTATATACGTCTATAACGTCATATATCCTAACCTAAGGCAACCTAACATCTCGGATGTAACATTTGACAACATTCCAGGCGTGACGGTCCCTACGTCTCGGTGGTAACATTACATGCGTCTATAACGTTATATATCGTAACCTAAGGCAACCTAACATCTCGGATGCAATATTTGTCAACATTCCCGGCCTGTCGAACCCTACCATCCGGAGGGAACAGTATATACGTCTGTAACGTCATATATCCTAACCTAAGGCAACCTAACATCTCGGATGTAACATTTTACAACATTCCAGGCGCCTCGGTCCCTACGTCTCGGTGGTAACGTTACATGCGTCTATAACGTTATATATCCTAACCTAAGGCAACCTAACATCTCGGATGCAATATTTGACAACATTCCTGGGCTGTCGAACCCTAATTCTCGGAGGGAACAGTATATACGTCTGTAACGTCATATATCCTAACCTAAGGCAACCTAACATCTCGGATCTAACATTTGACAACATTCCAGGCGTGACGGTTCCTACGTCTCGGTGGTAACATTACATGCGTCTATAACGTTATATATCCTAACCTAAGGCAACCTAACATCTCGGATGCAATATTTGACAACATTCCTGGCCTGTCGAACCCTACCTCTCGGTGGGAACAGTATATACGTCTATAACGATATATATCCTAACCTAAGGCAACCTAACATCGCGGATGCAATATTTGACAACATTCCTGGCCTGTCGAAACCTACTTCTCGGAGGGAACAGTATATACGTCTATAACGGTATATATCCTAATCTAAGGCAACCTAACATCTCGGATGCAATATTTGACAACATTCCTGGCCTGTCGAACACTACTTCTCGGAGGGAACAGTATATACGTCTGTAACGTCATATATCCTAACCTAAGGCAACCTAACATCTCGGATGTAACATTTGACAACATTCCAGGCGTGTCGGTCCCTACGTCTCGGTGGTAACATTACATGCGTCTATAACGGTATATATCCTAACCTAAGGCAACCTAACATCTCGGATGCAATATTTGACAACATTCCTGGCCTGTCGAACCGTACTTCTCGGAGGGAACAGTATATACGTCTATAACGTCATATATCCTAACCTGAGGCAACCTAACATCTCGGATGTAACGTTTGACAACATTTCAGGCGTGTCGGTCCCTACGTCTCGGTGGTAACATTGCATGCGTCTATAACGTTGTATATCCTAACCTAAGGCAACCTAACTTCTCGGATGCAATATTTGACAACATTCCTGGCCTGTCGAACCCTACTTCTCGGAGGGAACAGTATATACGTCTATAACGTCATATATTCTTACCTGAGGCAACCTAACATCTCGGATGCAATATTTGACAACATTCCTGGCCTGTCGAACCCTACTTCTCGGAGGGAACAGTATATACGTCTATAACGTCATATATTCTTACCTGAGGCAACCTAACATCTCGGATGCAATATTTGACAACATTCCTGGCCTGTCGAACCCTACTTCTCGGAGGGAACAGTATATACGTCTATAACGGTATATATCCTAATCTAAGGCAACCTAACATCTCGGATGCAATATTTGACAACATTCCTGGCCTGTTGAACCCTACTTCTCGGAGGGAACAGTATATACGTCTATAACGGTATATATCCTAATCTAAGGCAACCTAACATCTCGGATGCAATATTTGACAACATTCCTGGCCTGTCGAACACTACTTCTCGGAGGGAACAGTATATACGTCTGTAACGTCATATATCCTAACCTAAGGCAACCTAACATCTTGGATGTAACATTTGACAACATTCCAGGCGTGTCGGTCCCTACGTCTCGGTGGTAACATTACATGCGTCTATAACGTTATATATCCTAACCTAAGGCGACCTAACATCTCGGATGCAATATTTGACAACATTCCTGGCCCGTCGAACCCTACTTCTCGGAGGGAACAGTATATATGTCTATAACGTCATATATCCTAACCTAAGGCAACCTAACATCTCGGATGTAACATTTGACAACATTCCTGGCCTGTCGAACCCTACTTCTCGGAGGGAACATTCTATACGTCTGTAACGTCATATATCCTAACCTAAGACAACCTAACATCTCGGATGTAACATTTGACAACATTCCAGGCGTGTCGGTCCCTACGTCTCGGTGGTAACATTACATGCGTCTATAACGTTATATATCCTAACCTAAGACAACCTAACATCTCGGATGCAATATTTGACAACATTCCTGGCCCGTCGAACCCTACTTCTCGGAGGGAACAGTATATACGTCTATAACGTCATATATCCTAACCTAAGGCAACCTAACATCTCGGATGTAACATTTGACAACATTCCTGGCCTGTCGAACCCTACTTCTCGGAGGGAACATTCTATACGTCTGTAACGTCATATATCCTAACCTAAGACAACCTAACATCTCGGATGTAACATTTGACAACATTCCAGGCGTGTCGGTCCCTACGTCTCGGTGGTAACATTACATGCGTCTATAACGTTATATATCCTAACCTAAGACAACCTAACATCTCGGATGTCACATTTGACAACATGCCAGGCGTGTCGGTCCCTACGTCTCGGTGGTAACATTACATGCGTCTATAACGTTATATATCCTAACCTAAGGCAACCTAACATCTCGGATGCAATATTTGACAACATTCCTGGCCTGTCGAACCCTACTTCTCGGAGGGAACATTCTATACGTCTGTAACGTCATATATCCTAACCTAAGACAACCTAACATCTCGGATGTAACATTTGACAACATTCCAGGCGTGTCGGTCCCTACGTCTCGGTGGTAACATTACATGCGTCTATAACGTTATATATCCTAACCTAAGACAACCTAACATCTCGGATGTCACATTTGACAACATGCCAGGCGTGTCGGTCCCTACGTCTCGGTGGTAACATTACATGCGTCTATAACGTTATATATCCTAACCTAAGGCAACCTAACATCTCGGATGCAATATTTGACAACATTCCTGGCCTGTCGAAACCTACTTCTCGGAGGGAACATTCTATACGTCTGTAACGTCATATATCCTAACCTAAGACAACCTAACATCTCGGATGTAACATTTGACAACATTCCAGGCGTGTCGGTCCCTACGTCTCGGTGGTAACATTACATGCGTCTATAACGTTATATATCCTAACCTAAGGCAACCTAACATCTCGGATGCAATATTTGTCAACATTCCCGGCCTGTCGAACCCTACCATCCGGTGGGAACAGTATATACGTCTATAACGTCATATATCCTAACCTAAGGCAACCTAACATCTCGGATGTAACATTTGACAACATTCCAGGCGTATCGGTCCCTACGTCTCGGTGGTAACATTAATGCGTCTATAACGGCAACGTAACAACTCGGATGTAATATTTTACAACATTGCTGGCGTTTCGGACCCTACTTCTCGGTGGGAACAGTATATACGTCCATAACGTTATATATCCTAACCTAAGGCAACCTTACATCTCGGATGTAATATTCTACAACATTCCAGGCGTGTCAAACCCTACTTCTCGGTGGGAACATTATATACGTCTATAACGTTGTATATCCTAATCTAAGGCAACCTAACATCTCGGATGCAATATTTGACAACATTCCTGGCCTGTCGAACCCTACTTCTCGGAGGGAACAGTATATACGTCTATAACGGAATATATCATAATCTAAGGCAACCTAACATCTCGGATGCAATATTTGACAACATTCCTGGCCTGTCGAACACTACTTCTCGGAGGGAACAGTATATACGTCTGTATCGTCATATATCCTAACCTAAGGCAACCTAACATCTTGGATGTAACATTTGACAACATTCCAGGCGTGTCGGTCCCTACGTCTCGGTGGTAACATTACATGCGTCTATAACGTTATATATCCTAACCTAAGGCGACCTAACATCTCGGATGCAATATTTGACAACATTCCTGGCCCGTCGAACCCTACTTCTCGGAGGGAACAGTATATACGTCTATAACGTCATATATCCTAACCTAAGGCAACCTAACATCTCGGATGTAACATTTGACAACATTCCTGGCCTGTCGAACCCTACTTCTCGGAGGGAACATTCTATACGTCTGTAACGTCATATATCCTAACCTAAGACAACCTAACATCTCGGATGTAACATTTGACAACATTCCAGGCGTGTCGGTCCCTACGTCTCGGTGGTAACATTACATGCGTCTATAACGTTATATATCCTAACCTAAGACAACCTAACATCTCGGATGTCACATTTGACAACATGCCAGGCGTGTCGGTCCCTACGTCTCGGTGGTAACATTACATGCGTCTATAACGTTATATATCCTAACCTAAGGCAACCTAACATCTCGGATGCAATATTTGACAACATTCCTGGCCTGTCGAACCGTACTTCTCGGAGGGAACATTCTATACGTCTGTAACGTCATATATCCTAACCTAAGACAACCTAACATCTCGGATGTAACATTTGACAACATTCCAGGCGTGTCGGTCCCTACGTCTCGGTGGTAACATTACATGCGTCTATAACGTTATATATCCTAACCTAAGGCAACCTAACTTCTCGGATGCAATATTTGACAACATTCCTGGCCTGTCGAACCCTACTTCTCGGAGGGAACAGTATATACGTCTATAACGTCATATATTCTTACCTGAGGCAACCTAACATCTCGGATGCAATATTTGACAACATTCCTGGCCTGTCGAACCCTACTTCTCGGAGGGAACAGTATATACGTCTATAACGTCATATATTCTTACCTGAGGCAACCTAACATCTCGGATGCAATATTTGACAACATTCCTGGCCTGTCGAACCCTACTTCTCGGAGGGAACAGTATATACGTCTATAACGGTATATATCCTAATCTAAGGCAACCTAACATCTCGGATGCAATATTTGACAACATTCCTGGCCTGTTGAACCCTACTTCTCGGAGGGAACAGTATATACGTCTATAACGGTATATATCCTAATCTAAGGCAACCTAACATCTCGGATGCAATATTTGACAACATTCCTGGCCTGTCGAACACTACTTCTCGGAGGGAACAGTATATACGTCTGTAACGTCATATATCCTAACCTAAGGCAACCTAACATCTTGGATGTAACATTTGACAACATTCCAGGCGTGTCGGTCCCTACGTCTCGGTGGTAACATTACATGCGTCTATAACGTTATATATCCTAACCTAAGGCGACCTAACATCTCGGATGCAATATTTGACAACATTCCTGGCCCGTCGAACCCTACTTCTCGGAGGGAACAGTATATACGTCTATAACGTCATATATCCTAACCTAAGGCAACCTAATATCTCGGATGTAACATTTGACAACATTCCTGGCCTGTCGAACCCTACTTCTCGGAGGGAACATTCTATACGTCTGTAACGTCATATATCCTAACCTAAGACAACCTAACATCTCGGATGTAACATTTGACAACATTCCAGGCGTGTCGGTCCCTACGTCTCGGTGGTAACATTACATGCGTCTATAACGTTATATATCCTAACCTAAGACAACCTAACATCTCGGATGCAATATTTGACAACATTCCTGGCCCGTCGAACCCTACTTCTCGGAGGGAACAGTATATACGTCTATAACGTCATATATCCTAACCTAAGGCAACCTAACATCTCGGATGTAACATTTGACAACATTCCTGGCCTGTCGAACCCTACTTCTCGGAGGGAACATTCTATACGTCTGTAACGTCATATATCCTAACCTAAGACAACCTAACATCTCGGATGTAACATTTGACAACATTCCAGGCGTGTCGGTCCCTACGTCTCGGTGGTAACATTACATGCGTCTATAACGTTATATATCCTAACCTAAGGCAACCTAACATCTCGGATGCAATATTTGACAACATTCCTGGCCTGTCGAACCCTACTTCTCGGAGGGAACATTCTATACGTCTGTAACGTCATATATCCTAACCTAAGACAACCTAACATCTCGGATGTAACATTTGACAACATTCCAGGCGTGTCGGTCCCTACGTCTCGGTGGTAACATTACATGCGTCTATAACGTTATATATCCTAACCTAAGGCAACCTAACATCTCGGATGCAATATTTGTCAACATTCCCGGCCTGTCGAACCCTACCATCCGGAGGGAACAGTATATACGTCTATAACGTCATATATCCTAACCTAAGGCAACCTAACATCTCGGATGTAACATTTGACAACATTCCAGGCGTGTCGGTCCCTACGTCTCGGTGGTAACATTACATGCGTCTATAACGGTATATATCCTAATCTTAGGCAACCTGACATCTCGGATGTAACATTTTACAACATTCCAGGCGTGTCGGTCCCTACGTCTCGGTCGTAACATTACATGCGTCTATAACGTTATATATCCTAACCTAAGGCCACATAACATCTCGTATGTAATATTTGACAACATTCCTGGCGTGTCGAACCCTACTTCTCGGTGGGAACAGTATATACGTCTATAACGTTATATATCCTCACCTAAGGCAACATAACATCTCGGACGTAATATTTGACAACATTCCTGGCGTGTAGAACCCTACTTCTCGGAGGGAACAGTATATACGTCTATAACGGTATATATCCTAATCTAAGGCAACCTAACATCTCGGATGCAATATTTGACAACATTCCTGGCCTGTCGAACACTACTTCTCGGAGGGAACAGTATATACGTCTGTAACGTCATATATCCTAACCTAAGGCAACCTAACATCTTGGATGTAACATTTGACAACATTCCAGGCGTGTCGGTCCCTACGTCTCGGTGGTAACATTACATGCGTCTATAACGTTATATATCCTAACCTAAGACAACCTAACATCTCGGATGTCACATTTGACAACATGCCAGGCGTGTCGGTCCCTACGTCTCGGTGGTAACATTACATGCGTCTATAACGTTATATATCCTAACCTAAGGCAACCTAACATCTCGGATGCAATATTTGACAACATTCCTGGCCTGTCGAAACCTACTTCTCGGAGGGAACATTCTATACGTCTGTAACGTCATATATCCTAACCTAAGACAACCTAACATCTCGGATGTAACATTTGACAACATTCCAGGCGTGTCGGTCCCTACGTCTCGGTGGTAACATTACATGCGTCTATAACGTTATATATCCTAACCTAAGGCAACCTAACATCTCGGATGCAATATTTGTCAACATTCCCGGCCTGTCGAACCCTACCATCCGGTGGGAACAGTATATACGTCTATAACGTCATATATCCTAACCTAAGGCAACCTAACATCTCGGATGTAACATTTGACAACATTCCAGGCGTATCGGTCCCTACGTCTCGGTGGTAACATTAATGCGTCTATAACGGCAACGTAACAACTCGGATGTAATATTTTACAACATTGCTGGCGTTTCGGACCCTACTTCTCGGTGGGAACAGTATATACGTCCATAACGTTATATATCCTAACCTAAGGCAACCTTACATCTCGGATGTAATATTCTACAACATTCCAGGCGTGTCAAACCCTACTTCTCGGTGGGAACATTATATACGTCTATAACGTTGTATATCCTAATCTAAGGCAACCTAACATCTCGGATGCAATATTTGACAACATTCCTGGCCTGTCGAACCCTACTTCTCGGAGGGAACAGTATATACGTCTATAACGGAATATATCATAATCTAAGGCAACCTAACATCTCGGATGCAATATTTGACAACATTCCTGGCCTGTCGAACACTACTTCTCGGAGGGAACAGTATATACGTCTGTATCGTCATATATCCTAACCTAAGGCAACCTAACATCTTGGATGTAACATTTGACAACATTCCAGGCGTGTCGGTCCCTACGTCTCGGTGGTAACATTACATGCGTCTATAACGTTATATATCCTAACCTAAGGCGACCTAACATCTCGGATGCAATATTTGACAACATTCCTGGCCCGTCGAACCCTACTTCTCGGAGGGAACAGTATATACGTCTATAACGTCATATATCCTAACCTAAGGCAACCTAACATCTCGGATGTAACATTTGACAACATTCCTGGCCTGTCGAACCCTACTTCTCGGAGGGAACATTCTATACGTCTGTAACGTCATATATCCTAACCTAAGACAACCTAACATCTCGGATGTAACATTTGACAACATTCCAGGCGTGTCGGTCCCTACGTCTCGGTGGTAACATTACATGCGTCTATAACGTTATATATCCTAACCTAAGACAACCTAACATCTCGGATGTCACATTTGACAACATGCCAGGCGTGTCGGTCCCTACGTCTCGGTGGTAACATTACATGCGTCTATAACGTTATATATCCTAACCTAAGGCAACCTAACATCTCGGATGCAATATTTGACAACATTCCTGGCCTGTCGAACCGTACTTCTCGGAGGGAACATTCTATACGTCTGTAACGTCATATATCCTAACCTAAGACAACCTAACATCTCGGATGTAACATTTGACAACATTCCAGGCGTGTCGGTCCCTACGTCTCGGTGGTAACATTACATGCGTCTATAACGTTATATATCCTAACCTAAGGCAACCTAACTTCTCGGATGCAATATTTGACAACATTCCTGGCCTGTCGAACCCTACTTCTCGGAGGGAACAGTATATACGTCTATAACGTCATATATTCTTACCTGAGGCAACCTAACATCTCGGATGCAATATTTGACAACATTCCTGGCCTGTCGAACCCTACTTCTCGGAGGGAACAGTATATACGTCTATAACGTCATATATTCTTACCTGAGGCAACCTAACATCTCGGATGCAATATTTGACAACATTCCTGGCCTGTCGAACCCTACTTCTCGGAGGGAACAGTATATACGTCTATAACGGTATATATCCTAATCTAAGGCAACCTAACATCTCGGATGCAATATTTGACAACATTCCTGGCCTGTTGAACCCTACTTCTCGGAGGGAACAGTATATACGTCTATAACGGTATATATCCTAATCTAAGGCAACCTAACATCTCGGATGCAATATTTGACAACATTCCTGGCCTGTCGAACACTACTTCTCGGAGGGAACAGTATATACGTCTGTAACGTCATATATCCTAACCTAAGGCAACCTAACATCTTGGATGTAACATTTGACAACATTCCAGGCGTGTCGGTCCCTACGTCTCGGTGGTAACATTACATGCGTCTATAACGTTATATATCCTAACCTAAGGCGACCTAACATCTCGGATGCAATATTTGACAACATTCCTGGCCCGTCGAACCCTACTTCTCGGAGGGAACAGTATATACGTCTATAACGTCATATATCCTAACCTAAGGCAACCTAATATCTCGGATGTAACATTTGACAACATTCCTGGCCTGTCGAACCCTACTTCTCGGAGGGAACATTCTATACGTCTGTAACGTCATATATCCTAACCTAAGACAACCTAACATCTCGGATGTAACATTTGACAACATTCCAGGCGTGTCGGTCCCTACGTCTCGGTGGTAACATTACATGCGTCTATAACGTTATATATCCTAACCTAAGACAACCTAACATCTCGGATGCAATATTTGACAACATTCCTGGCCCGTCGAACCCTACTTCTCGGAGGGAACAGTATATACGTCTATAACGTCATATATCCTAACCTAAGGCAACCTAACATCTCGGATGTAACATTTGACAACATTCCTGGCCTGTCGAACCCTACTTCTCGGAGGGAACATTCTATACGTCTGTAACGTCATATATCCTAACCTAAGACAACCTAACATCTCGGATGTAACATTTGACAACATTCCAGGCGTGTCGGTCCCTACGTCTCGGTGGTAACATTACATGCGTCTATAACGTTATATATCCTAACCTAAGGCAACCTAACATCTCGGATGCAATATTTGACAACATTCCTGGCCTGTCGAACCCTACTTCTCGGAGGGAACATTCTATACGTCTGTAACGTCATATATCCTAACCTAAGACAACCTAACATCTCGGATGTAACATTTGACAACATTCCAGGCGTGTCGGTCCCTACGTCTCGGTGGTAACATTACATGCGTCTATAACGTTATATATCCTAACCTAAGGCAACCTAACATCTCGGATGCAATATTTGTCAACATTCCCGGCCTGTCGAACCCTACCATCCGGAGGGAACAGTATATACGTCTATAACGTCATATATCCTAACCTAAGGCAACCTAACATCTCGGATGTAACATTTGACAACATTCCAGGCGTGTCGGTCCCTACGTCTCGGTGGTAACATTACATGCGTCTATAACGGTATATATCCTAATCTTAGGCAACCTGACATCTCGGATGTAACATTTTACAACATTCCAGGCGTGTCGGTCCCTACGTCTCGGTCGTAACATTACATGCGTCTATAACGTTATATATCCTAACCTAAGGCCACATAACATCTCGTATGTAATATTTGACAACATTCCTGGCGTGTCGAACCCTACTTCTCGGTGGGAACAGTATATACGTCTATAACGTTATATATCCTCACCTAAGGCAACATAACATCTCGGACGTAATATTTGACAACATTCCTGGCGTGTAGAACCCTACTTCTCGGAGGGAACAGTATATACGTCTATAACGGTATATATCCTAATCTAAGGCAACCTAACATCTCGGATGCAATATTTGACAACATTCCTGGCCTGTCGAACACTACTTCTCGGAGGGAACAGTATATACGTCTGTAACGTCATATATCCTAACCTAAGGCAACCTAACATCTTGGATGTAACATTTGACAACATTCCAGGCGTGTCGGTCCCTACGTCTCGGTGGTAACATTACATGCGTCTATAACGTTATATATCCTAACCTAAGACAACCTAACATCTCGGATGTCACATTTGACAACATGCCAGGCGTGTCGGTCCCTACGTCTCGGTGGTAACATTACATGCGTCTATAACGTTATATATCCTAACCTAAGGCAACCTAACATCTCGGATGCAATATTTGACAACATTCCTGGCCTGTCGAACCCTACTTCTCGGAGGGAACATTCTATACGTCTGTAACGTCATATATCCTAACCTAAGACAACCTAACATCTCGGATGTAACATTTGACAACATTCCAGGCGTGTCGGTCCCTACGTCTCGGTGGTAACATTACATGCGTCTATAACGTTATATATCCTAACCTAAGGCAACCTAACATCTCGGATGCAATATTTGTCAACATTCCCGGCCTGTCGAACCCTACCATCCGGAGGGAACAGTATATACGTCTATAACGTCATATATCCTAACCTAAGGCAACCTAACATCTCGGATGTAACATTTGACAACATTCCAGGCGTATCGGTCCCTACGTCTCGGTGGTAACATTAATGCGTCTATAACGGCAACGTAACAACTCGGATGTAATATTTTACAACATTGCTGGCGTTTCGGACCCTACTTAACGGTGGGAACAGTATATACGTCCATAAAGTTATATATCCTAACCTAAGGCAACCTTACATCTCGGATGTATTATTCTACAACATTCCAGGCGTGTCAAACCCTACTTCTCGGTGGGAACATTATATACGTCTATAACGTTGTATATCCTAATCTAAGGCAACCTAACATCTCGGATGCAATATTTGACAACATTCCTGGCCTGTCGAACCCTACTTCTCGGAGGGAACAGTATATACGTCTATAACGGAATATATCATAATCTAAGGCAACCTAACATATCGGATGCAATATTTGACAACATTCCTGGCGTGTCGGTCCCTACGTGTCGGTGGTAACATTACATGCATCTATAACGTTATATATCCTAACCTAAGGCAACCTAACATCTCGGATGAAATATTTGACAACATTCCTGGCCTGTCGAACTCTACTTCTCGGAGGGAACAGTATATACGTCTATAACGTCATATATTCTTACCTGAGGCAACCTAACATCTCGGATGCAATATTTGACAACATTCCTGGCCTGTCGAAACCTACTTCTCGGAGGGAACAGTATATACGTCTATAACGGTATATATCCTAATCTAAGGCAACCTAACATCTCGGATGCAATATTTGACAACATTCCTGGCCTGTCGAACACTACTTCTCGGAGGGAACAGTATATACGTCTGTAACGTCATATATCCTAACCTAAGGCAACCTAACATCTCGGATGTAACATTTGACAACATTCCAGACGTGTCGGTCCCTACGTCTCGGTGGTAACATTACATGCTTCTATAACGTTATATATCCTAACCTAAGGCGACCTGACATCTCGGATGCAATATTTGACAACATTCCTGGCCCGTCGAACCCTACTTCTCGGAGGGAACAGTATATACGTCTATAACGTCATATATCCTAACCTAAGTCAACCTAACATCTCGGATGTAACATTTGACAACATTCCAGGCGTGTCGGTCCCTACGTCTCGGTGGTAACATTACATGCGTCTATAACGGTATATATCCTAACCTAAGGCAACCTAACATCTCGGATGCAATATTTGACAACATTCCTGGCCTGTCGAACCGTACTTCTCGGAGGGAACAGTATATACGTCTATAACGTCATATATCCTAACCTGAGGCAACCTAACATCTCGGATGTAACATTTGACAACATTTCAGGCGTGTCGGTCCCTACGTCTCGGTGGTAACATTGCATGCGTCTATAACGTTGTATATCCTAACCTAAGGCAACCTAACATCTCGGATGCAATATTTGACAACATTCCTGGCCTGTCGAACCCTACTTCTCGGAGGGAACAGTATATACGTCTATAACGTCATATATTCTTACCTGAGGCAACCTAACATCTCGGATGCAATATGTGACAACATTCCTGGCCTGTCGAACCCTACTTCTCGGAGGGAACAGTATATACGTCTATAACGTCATATATTTTTACCTGAGGCAACCTAACATCTCGGATGCAATATTTGACAACATTCCTGGCCTGTCGAACCCTACTTCTCGGAGGGAACAGTATATACGTCTATAACGGTATATATCCTAATCTAAGGCAACCTAACATCTCGGATGCAATATTTGACAACATTCCTGGCCTGTCGAACCCTACTTCTCGGAGGGAACAGTATATACGTCTATAACGGTATATATCCTAATCTAAGGCAACCTAACATCTCGGATGCAATATTTTACAACATTCCTGGCCTGTCGAACACTACTTCTCGGAGGGAACAGTATATACGTCTGTATCGTCATATATCCTAACCTAAGGCAACCTAACATCTTGGATGTAACATTTGACAACATTCCAGGCGTGTCGGTCCCTACGTCTCGGTGGTAACATTACATGCGTCTATAACGTTATATATCCTAACCTAAGGCGACCTAACATCTCGGATGCAATATTTGACAACATTCCTGGCCCGTCGAACCCTACTTCTCGGAGGGAACAGTATATACGTCTATAACGTCATATATCCTAACCTAAGGCAACCTAACATCTCGGATGTAACATTTGACAACATTCCTGGCCTGTCGAACCCTACTTCTCGGAGGGAACATTCTATACGTCTGTAACGTCATATATCCTAACCTAAGACAACCTAACATCTCGGATGTAACATTTGACAACATTCCAGGCGTGTCGGTCCCTACGTCTCGGTGGTAACATTACATGCGTCTATAACGTTATATATCCTAACCTAAGGCAACCTAACATCTCGGATGCAATATTTGACAACATTCCTGGCCTGTCGAACCCTACTTCTCGGAGGGAACATTCTATACGTCTGTAACGTCATATATCCTAACCTAAGACAACCTAACATCTCGGATGTAACATTTGACAACATTCCAGGCGTGTCGGTCCCTACGTCTCGGTGGTAACATTACATGCGTCTATAACGTTATATATCCTAACCTAAGGCAACCTAACATCTCGGATGCAATATTTGTCAACATTCCCGGCCTGTCGAACCCTACCATCCGGAGGGAACAGTATATACGTCTATAACGTCATATATCCTAACCTAAGGCAACCTAACATCTCGGATGTAACATTTTACAACATTCCAGGCGTGTCGGTCCCTACGTCTCGGTCGTAACATTACATGCGTCTATAACGTTATATATCCTAACCTAAGGCCACATAACATCTCGTATGTAATATTTGACAACATTCCTGGCGTGTCGAACCCTACTTCTCGGTGGGAACAGTATATACGTCTATAACGTTATATATCCTAACCTAAGGCAACATAACATCTCGGATGTAATATTTGACAACATTCCTGGCGTGTAGAACCCTACTTCTCGGAGGGAACAGTATATACGTCTATAACGTCATATATTCTTACCTGAGGCAACCTAACATCTCGGATGCAATATTTGACAACATTCCTGGCCTGTCGAACCCTACTTCTCGGAGGGAACATTCTATACGTCTGTAATGTCATATATCCTAACCCAAGACAACCTACCATCTCGGATGTAACATTTGACAACATTCCAGGCGTGTCGGTCCCTACGTCTCGGTGGTAACATTACATGCGTCTATAACGTTATATATCCTAACCTAAGGCAACCTAACATCTCGGATGCAATATTTGTCAACATTCCCGGCCTGTCGAACCCTACCATCCGGAGGGAACAGTATATACGTCTATAACGTCATATATCCTAACCTAAGGCAACCTAACACCTCGGATGTAACATTTGAAAACATTCCAGGCGTGTCGGTCCCTACGTCTCGGTGGTAGCATTACATGCGTCTATAACGTTATATATCCTAACCTAAGGCAACCTAACATCTCGGATGCAATATTTGACAACATTCCTGGTCTGTCGAACCCTACCATCCGGAGGGAACAGTATATACGTCTATAACGTCATATATCCTAACCTAAGGCAACCTAACTTCTCGGATGTAACATTTGACAACATTCCAGGCGTGTCGGTCCCTACGTCTCGGTGGTAACATTACATGCGTCTATAACGGTATATATCCTAATCTTAGGCAACCTAACATCTCGGATGTAACATTTTACAACATTCCAGGCGCCTCGGTCCCTACGTCTCGGTGGTAACGTTACATGCGTCTATAACGCTATATATCCTAACCTAAGGCAACCTAACATCTCGGATGCAATATTTGACAACATTCCTGGGCTGTCGAACCCTAATTCTCGGAGGGAACAGTATATACGTCTGTAACGTCATATATCCTAACCTAAGGCAACCTAACATCTCGGATCTAACATTTGACAACATTCCAGGCGTGACGGTTCCTACGTCTCGGTGGTAACATTACATGCGTCTATAACGTTATATATCCTAACCTAAGGCAACCTAACATCTCGGATGCAATATTTGACAACATTCCTGGCCTGTCGAACCCTACCTCTCGGTGGGAACAGTATATACGTCTATAACGATATATATCCTAACCTAAGGCAACCTAACATCTCGGATGTCACATTTGACAACATTCCAGGCGTGTCGGTCCCTACGTCTCGGTGGTAACATTAATGCGTCTATAACGGCAACGTAACAACTCGGATGTAATATTTTACAACATTGCTGGCGTTTCGGACCCTACTTCTCGGTGGGAACAGTATATACGTCCATAACGTTATATATCCTAACCTAAGGCAACCTTACATCTCGGATGTAATATTCTACAACATTCCAGGCGTGTCGGTCCCTACGTCTCGGTGGTAACATTACATGCGTCTATAACGTTATATATCCTAACCTAAGGCAACCTAACATCTCGGATGCAATATTTGACAACATTCCTGGCCTGTCGAACCCTACTTCTCGGAGGGAACATTCTATACGTCTGTAACGTCATATATCCTAACCTAAGACAACCTAACATCTCGGATGTAACATTTGACAACATTCCAGGCGTGTCGGTCCCTACGTCTCGGTGGTAACATTACATGCGTCTATAACGTTATATATCCTAACCTAAGGCAACCTAACATCTCGGATGCAATATTTGTCAACATTCCCGGCCTGTCGAACCCTACCATCCGGAGGGAACAGTATATACGTCTATAACGTCATATATCCTAACCTAAGGCAACCTAACATCTCGGATGTAACATTTGACAACATTCCAGGCGTATCGGTCCCTACGTCTCGGTGGTAACATTAATGCGTCTATAACGGCAACGTAACAACTCGGATGTAATATTTTACAACATTGCTGGCGTTTCGGACCCTACTTCTCGGTGGGAACAGTATATACGTCCATAACGTTATATATCCTAACCTAAGGCAACCTTACATCTCGGATGTAATATTCTACTACATTCCAGGCGTGTCAAACCCTACTTCTCGGTGGGAACATTATATACGTCTATAACGTTGTATATCCTAATCTAAGGCAACCTAACATCTCGGATGCAATATTTGACAACATTCCTGGCCTGTCGAACCCTACTTCTCGGAGGGAACAGTATATACGTCTATAACGGAGTATATCATAATCTAAGGCAACCTAACATCTCGGATGCAATATTTGACAACATTCCTGGCCTGTCGAACCCTACTTCCCGGAGGGAACAGTATATACGACTGTAACGTCATATATCCTAACCTAAGGCAACCTAACATATCGGATGCAATATTTGACAACATTCCTGGCGTGTCGGTCCCTACGTGTCGGTGGTAACATTACATGCATCTATAACGTTATATATCCTAACCTAAGGCAACCTAACATCTCGGATGAAATATTTGACAACATTCCTGGCCTGTCGAACTCTACTTCTCGGAGGGAACAGTATATACGTCTATAACGTCATATATTCTTACCTGAGGCAACCTAACATCTCGGATGCAATATTTGACAACATTCCTGGCCTGTCGAAACCTACTTCTCGGAGGGAACAGTATATACGTCTATAACGGTATATATCCTAATCTAAGGCAACCTAACATCTCGGATGCAATATTTGACAACATTCCTGGCCTGTCGAACACTACTTCTCGGAGGGAACAGTATATACGTCTGTAACGTCATATATCCTAACCTAAGGCAACCTAACATCTCGGATGTAACATTTGACAACATTCCAGGCGTGTCGGTCCCTACGTCTCGGTGGTAACATTACATGCGTCTATAACGTTATATATCCTAACCTAAGGCGACCTGACATCTCGGATGCAATATTTGACAACATTCCTGGCCCGTCGAACCCTACTTCTCGGAGGGACCAGTATATACGTCTATAACGTCATATATCCTAACCTAAGTCAACCTAACATCTCGGATGTAACATTTGACAACATTCCAGGCGTGTCAGTCCCTACGTCTCGGTGGTAACATTACATGCGTCTATAACGGTATATATCCTAACCTAAGGCAACCTAACATCTCGGATGCAATATTTGACAACATTCCTGGCCTGTCGAACCGTACTTCTCGGAGGGAACAGTATATACGTCTATAACGTCATATATCCTAACCTGAGGCAACCTAACATCTCGGATGTAACATTTGACAACATTTCAGGCGTGTCGGTCCCTACGTCTCGGTGGTAACATTGCATGCGTCTATAACGTTGTATATCCTAACCTAAGGCAACCTAACATCTCGGATGCAATATTTGACAACATTCCTGGCCTGTCGAACCCTACTTCTCGGAGGGAACAGTATATACGTCTATAACGTCATATATTCTTACCTGAGGCAACCTAACATCTCGGATGCAATATTTGACAACATTCCTGGCCTGTCGAACCCTACTTCTCGGAGGGAACAGTATATACGTCTATAACGTCATATATTCTTACCTGAGGCAACCTAACATCTCGGATGCAATATTTGACAACATTCCTGGCCTGTCGAACCCTACTTCTCGGAGGGAACAGTATATACGTCTATAACGGTATATATCCTAATCTAAGGCAACCTAACATCTCGGATGCAATATTTGACAACATTCCTGGCCTGTCGAACCCTACTTCTCGGAGGGAACAGTATATACGTCTATAACGGTATATATCCTAATCTAAGGCAACCTAACATCTCGGATGCAATATTTTACAACATTCCTGGCCTGTCGAACACTACTTCTCGGAGGGAACAGTATATACGTCTATAACGGTATATATCCTAATCTAAGGCAACCTAACATCTTGGATGTAACATTTGACAACATTCCAGGCGTGTCGGTCCCTACGTCTCGGTGGTAACATTACATGCGTCTATAACGTTATATATACTAACGTAAGGCGACCTAACATCTCGGATGCAATATTTGACAACATTCCTGGCCCGTCGAACCCTACTTCTCGGAGGGAACAGTATATACGTCTATAACGTCATATATCCTAACCTAAGGCAACCTAACATCTCGGATGTAACATTTGGCAACATTCCTGGCCTGTCGAACCCTACTTCTCGGAGGGAACATTCTATACGTCTGTAACGTCATATATCCTAACCTAAGACAACCTAACATCTCGGATGTAACATTTGACAACATTCCAGGCGTGTCGGTCCCTACGTCTCGGTGGTAACATTACATGCGTCTATAACGTTATATATCCTAACCTAAGACAACCTAACATCTCGGATGTCACATTTGACAACATGCCAGGCGTGTCGGTCCCTACGTCTCGGTGGTAACATTACATGCGTCTATAACGTTATATATCCTAACCTAAGGCAACCTAACATCTCGGATGCAATATTTGACAACATTCCTGGCCTGTCGAACCCTACTTCTCGGAGGGAACATTCTATACGTCTGTAACGTCATATATCCTAACCTAAGACAACCTAACATCTCGGATGTAACATTTGACAACATTCCAGGCGTGTCGGTCCCTACGTCTCGGTGGTAACATTACATGCGTCTATAACGTTATATATCCTAACCTAAGGCAACCTAACATCTCGGATGCAATATTTGTCAACATTCCCGGCCTGTCGAACCCTACCATCCGGAGGGAACAGTATATACGTCTATAACGTCATATATCCTAACCTAAGGCAACCTAACATCTCGGATGTAACATTTGACAACATTCCAGGCGTGTCGGTCCCTACTTCTCGGTGGTAACATTACATGCGTCTATAACGGTATATATCCTAATCTTAGGCAACCTGACATCTCGGATGTAACATTTTACAACATTCCAGGCGTGTCGGTCCCTACGTCTCGGTCGTAACATTACATGCGTCTATAACGTTATATATCCTAACCTAAGGCCACATAACATCTCGTATGTAATATTTGACAACATTCCTGGCGTGTCGAACCCTACTTCTCGGTGGGAACAGTATATACGTCTATAACGTTATATATCCTAACCTAAGGCAACATAACATCTCGGATGTAATATTTGACAACATTCCTGGCGTGTAGAACCCTACTTCTCGGAGGGAACAGTATATACGTCTATAACGTCATATATTCTTACCTGAGGCAACCTAACATCTCGGATGCAATATTTGACAACATTCCTGGCCTGTCGAAACCTACTTCTCGGAGGGAACAGTATATACGTCTATAACGGTATATATCCTAATCTAAGGCAACCTAACATCTCGGATGCAATATTTGACAACATTCCTGGCCTGTCGAACACTACTTCTCGGAGGGAACAGTATATACGTCTGTAACGTCATATATCCTAACCTAAGGCAACCTAACATCTCGGATGTAACATTTGACAACATTCCAGGCGTGTCGGTCCCTACGTCTCGGTGGTAACATTACATGCGTCTATAACGTTATATATCCTAACCTAAGGCGACCTGACATCTCGGATGCAATATTTGACAACATTCCTGGCCCGTCGAACCCTACTTCTCGGAGGGACCAGTATATACGTCTATAACGTCATATATCCTAACCTAAGTCAACCTAACATCTCGGATGTAACATTTGACAACATTCCAGGCGTGTCAGTCCCTACGTCTCGGTGGTAACATTACATGCGTCTATAACGGTATATATCCTAACCTAAGGCAACCTAACATCTCGCATGCAATATTTGACAACATTCCTGGCCTGTCGAACCGTACTTCTCGGAGGGAACAGTATATACGTCTATAACGTCATATATCCTAACCTGAGGCAACCTAACATCTCGGATGTAACATTTGACAACATTTCAGGCGTGTCGGTCCCTACGTCTCGGTGGTAACATTGCATGCGTCTATAACGTTGTATATCCTAACCTAAGGCAACCTAACATCTCGGATGCAATATTTGACAACATTCCTGGCCTGTCGAACCCTACTTCTCGGAGGGAACAGTATATACGTCTATAACGTCATATATTCTTACCTGAGGCAACCTAACATCTCGGATGCAATATTTGACAACATTCCTGGCCTGTCGAACCCTACTTCTCGGAGGGAACAGTATATACGTCTATAACGTCATATATTCTTACCTGAGGCAACCTAACATCTCGGATGCAATATTTGACAACATTCCTGGCCTGTCGAACCCTACTTCTCGGAGGGAACAGTATATACGTCTATAACGGTATATATCCTAATCTAAGGCAACCTAACATCTCGGATGCAATATTTGACAACATTCCTGGCCTGTCGAACCCTACTTCTCGGAGGGAACAGTATATACGTCTATAACGGTATATATCCTAATCTAAGGCAACCTAACATCTCGGATGCAATATTTTACAACATTCCTGGCCTGTCGAACACTACTTCTCGGAGGGAACAGTATATACGTCTATAACGTCATATATCCTAACCTAAGGCAACCTAACATCTCGGATGTAACATTTGACAACATTCCAGGCGTGTCGGTCCCTACTTCTCGGTGGTAACATTACATGCGTCTATAACGGTATATATCCTAATCTTAGGCAACCTGACATCTCGGATGTAACATTTTACAACATTCCAGGCGTGTCGGTCCCTACGTCTCGGTCGTAACATTACATGCGTCTATAACGTTATATATCCTAACCTAAGGCCACATAACATCTCGTATGTAATATTTGACAACATTCCTGGCGTGTCGAACCCTACTTCTCGGTGGGAACAGTATATACGTCTATAACGTTATATATCCTAACCTAAGGCAACATAACATCTCGGATGTAATATTTGACAACATTCCTGGCGTGTAGAACCCTACTTCTCGGAGGGAACAGTATATACGTCTATAACGTCATATATTCTTACCTGAGGCAACCTAACATCTCGGATGCAATATTTGACAACATTCCTGGCCTGTCGAACCCTGCTTCTCGGAGGGAACATTCTATACGTCTGTAACGTCATATATCCTAACCTAAGACAACCTAACATCTCGGATGTAACATTTGACAACGTTCCAGGCGTGTCCGTCCCTACGTCTCGGTCGTAACATTACATGCGTCTATAACGTTATATATCCTAACCTAAGGCCACATAACATCTCGTATGTAATATTTGACAACATTCCTGGCGTGTCGAACCCTACTTCTCGGTGGGAACAGTATATACGTCTATAACGTTATATATCCTAACCTAAGGCAACATAACATCTCGGATGTAATATTTGACAACATTCCTGGCGTGTAGAACCCTACTTCTCGGAGGGAACAGTATATACGTCTATAACGTCATATATTCTTACCTGAGGCAACCTAACATCTCGGATGCAATATTTGACAACATTCCTGGCCTGTCGAAACCTACTTCTCGGAGGGAACAGTATATACGTCTATAACGGTATATATCCTAATCTAAGGCAACCTAACATCTCGGATGCAATATTTGACAACATTCCTGGCCTGTCGAACACTACTTCTCGGAGGGAACAGTATATACGTCTGTAACGTCATATATCCTAACCTAAGGCAACCTAACATCTCGGATGTAACATTTGACAACATTCCAGGCGTGTCGGTCCCTACGTCTCGGTGGTAACATTACATGCGTCTATAACGTTATATATCCTAACCTAAGGCGACCTGACATCTCGGATGCAATATTTGACAACATTCCTGGCCCGTCGAACCCTACTTCTCGGAGGGACCAGTATATACGTCTATAACGTCATATATCCTAACCTAAGTCAACCTAACATCTCGGATGTAACATTTGACAACATTCCAGGCGTGTCAGTCCCTACGTCTCGGTGGTAACATTACATGCGTCTATAACGGTATATATCCTAACCTAAGGCAACCTAACATCTCGCATGCAATATTTGACAACATTCCTGGCCTGTCGAACCGTACTTCTCGGAGGGAACAGTATATACGTCTATAACGTCATATATCCTAACCTGAGGCAACCTAACATCTCGGATGTAACATTTGACAACATTTCAGGCGTGTCGGTCCCTACGTCTCGGTGGTAACATTGCATGCGTCTATAACGTTGTATATCCTAACCTAAGGCAACCTAACATCTCGGATGCAATATTTGACAACATTCCTGGCCTGTCGAACCCTACTTCTCGGAGGGAACAGTATATACGTCTATAACGTCATATATTCTTACCTGAGGCAACCTAACATCTCGGATGCAATATTTGACAACATTCCTGGCCTGTCGAACCCTACTTCTCGGAGGGAACAGTATATACGTCTATAACGTCATATATTCTTACCTGAGGCAACCTAACATCTCGGATGCAATATTTGACAACATTCCTGGCCTGTCGAACCCTACTTCTCGGAGGGAACAGTATATACGTCTATAACGTCATATATTCTTACCTGAGGCAACCTAACATCTCGGATGCAATATTTGACAACATTCCTGGCCTGTCGAACCCTACTTCTCGGAGGGAACAGTATATACGTCTATAACGTCATATATTCTTACCTGAGGCAACCTAACATCTCGGATGCAATATTTGACAACATTCCTGGCCTGTCGAACCCTACTTCTCGGAGGGAACAGTATATACGTCTATAACGGTATATATCCTAATCTAAGGCAACCTAACATCTCGGATGCAATATTTGACAACATTCCTGGCCTGTCGAACCCTACTTCTCGGAGGGAACAGTATATACGTCTATAACGGTATATATCCTAATCTAAGGCAACCTAACATCTCGGATGCAATATTTTACAACATTCCTGGCCTGTCGAACACTACTTCTCGGAGGGAACAGTATATACGTCTGTACCGTCATATATCCTAACCTAAGGCAACCTAACATCTTGGATGTAACATTTGACAACATTCCAGGCGTGTCGGTCCCTACGTCTCGGTGGTAACATTACATGCGTCTATAACGTTATATATCCTAACGTAAGGCGACCTAACATCTCGGATGCAATATTTGACAACATTCCTGGCCCGTCGAACCCTACTTCTCGGAGGGAACAGTATATACGTCTATAACGTCATATATCCTAACCTAAGGCAACCTAACATCTCGGATGTAACATTTGACAACATTCCTGGCCTGTCGAACCCTACTTCTCGGAGGGAACATTCTATACGTCTGTAACGTCATATATCCTAACCTAAGACAACCTAACATCTCGGATGTAACATTTGACAACATTCCAGGCGTGTCGGTCCCTACGTCTCGGTGGTAACATTACATGCGTCTATAACGTTATATATCCTAACCTAAGGCAACCTAACATCTCGGATGCAATATTTGTCAACATTCCCGGCCTGTCGAACCCTACCATCCGGAGGGAACAGTATATACGTCTATAACGTCATATATCCTAACCTAAGGCAACCTAACATCTCGGATGTAACATTTGACAACATTCCAGGCGTGTCGGTCCCTACTTCTCGGTGGTAACATTACATGCGTCTATAACGGTATATATCCTAATCTTAGGCAACCTGACATCTCGGATGTAACATTTTACAACATTCCAGGCGTGTCGGTCCCTACGTCTCGGTCGTAACATTACATGCGTCTATAACGTTATATATCCTAACCTAAGGCCACATAACATCTCGTATGTAATATTTGACAACATTCCTGGCGTGTCGAACCCTACTTCTCGGTGGGAACAGTATATACGTCTATAACGTTATATATCCTAACCTAAGGCAACATAACATCTCGGATGTAATATTTGACAACATTCCTGGCGTGTAGAACCCTACTTCTCGGAGGGAACAGTATATACGTCTATAACGTCATATATTCTTACCTGAGGCAACCTAACATCTCGGATGCAATATTTGACAACATTCCTGGCCTGTCGAAACCTACTTCTCGGAGGGAACAGTATATACGTCTATAACGGTATATATCCTAATCTAAGGCAACCTAACATCTCGGATGCAATATTTGACAACATTCCTGGCCTGTCGAACACTACTTCTCGGAGGGAACAGTATATACGTCTGTAACGTCATATATCCTAACCTAAGGCAACCTAACATCTCGGATGTAACATTTGACAACATTCCAGGCGTGTCGGTCCCTACGTCTCGGTGGTAACATTACATGCGTCTATAACGTTATATATCCTAACCTAAGGCGACCTGACATCTCGGATGCAATATTTGACAACATTCCTGGCCCGTCGAACCCTACTTCTCGGAGGGACCAGTATATACGTCTATAACGTCATATATCCTAACCTAAGTCAACCTAACATCTCGGATGTAACATTTGACAACATTCCAGGCGTGTCAGTCCCTACGTCTCGGTGGTAACATTACATGCGTCTATAACGGTATATATCCTAACCTAAGGCAACCTAACATCTCGCATGCAATATTTGACAACATTCCTGGCCTGTCGAACCGTACTTCTCGGAGGGAACAGTATATACGTCTATAACGTCATATATCCTAACCTGAGGCAACCTAACATCTCGGATGTAACATTTGACAACATTTCAGGCGTGTCGGTCCCTACGTCTCGGTGGTAACATTGCATGCGTCTATAACGTTGTATATCCTAACCTAAGGCAACCTAACATCTCGGATGCAATATTTGACAACATTCCTGGCCTGTCGAACCCTACTTCTCGGAGGGAACAGTATATACGTCTATAACGTCATATATTCTTACCTGAGGCAACCTAACATCTCGGATGCAATATTTGACAACATTCCTGGCCTGTCGAACCCTACTTCTCGGAGGGAACAGTATATACGTCTATAACGTCATATATTCTTACCTGAGGCAACCTAACATCTCGGATGCAATATTTGACAACATTCCTGGCCTGTCGAACCCTACTTCTCGGAGGGAACAGTATATACGTCTATAACGGTATATATCCTAATCTAAGGCAACCTAACATCTCGGATGCAATATTTGACAACATTCCTGGCCTGTCGAACCCTACTTCTCGGAGGGAACAGTATATACGTCTATAACGGTATATATCCTAATCTAAGGCAACCTAACATCTCGGATGCAATATTTTACAACATTCCTGGCCTGTCGAACACTACTTCTCGGAGGGAACAGTATATACGTCTATAACGTCATATATCCTAACCTAAGGCAACCTAACATCTCGGATGTAACATTTGACAACATTCCAGGCGTGTCGGTCCCTACTTCTCGGTGGTAACATTACATGCGTCTATAACGGTATATATCCTAATCTTAGGCAACCTGACATCTCGGATGTAACATTTTACAACATTCCAGGCGTGTCGGTCCCTACGTCTCGGTCGTAACATTACATGCGTCTATAACGTTATATATCCTAACCTAAGGCCACATAACATCTCGTATGTAATATTTGACAACATTCCTGGCGTGTCGAACCCTACTTCTCGGTGGGAACAGTATATACGTCTATAACGTTATATATCCTAACCTAAGGCAACATAACATCTCGGATGTAATATTTGACAACATTCCTGGCGTGTAGAACCCTACTTCTCGGAGGGAACAGTATATACGTCTATAACGTCATATATTCTTACCTGAGGCAACCTAACATCTCGGATGCAATATTTGACAACATTCCTGGCCTGTCGAACCCTGCTTCTCGGAGGGAACATTCTATACGTCTGTAACGTCATATATCCTAACCTAAGACAACCTAACATCTCGGATGTAACATTTGACAACGTTCCAGGCGTGTCCGTCCCTACGTCTCGGTCGTAACATTACATGCGTCTATAACGTTATATATCCTAACCTAAGGCCACATAACATCTCGTATGTAATATTTGACAACATTCCTGGCGTGTCGAACCCTACTTCTCGGTGGGAACAGTATATACGTCTATAACGTTATATATCCTAACCTAAGGCAACATAACATCTCGGATGTAATATTTGACAACATTCCTGGCGTGTAGAACCCTACTTCTCGGAGGGAACAGTATATACGTCTATAACGTCATATATTCTTACCTGAGGCAACCTAACATCTCGGATGCAATATTTGACAACATTCCTGGCCTGTCGAAACCTACTTCTCGGAGGGAACAGTATATACGTCTATAACGGTATATATCCTAATCTAAGGCAACCTAACATCTCGGATGTAACATTTGACAACATTCCAGGCGTGTCGGTCCCTACGTCTCGGTGGTAACATTACATGCGTCTATAACGTTATATATCCTAACCTAAGGCGACCTGACATCTCGGATGCAATATTTGACAACATTCCTGGCCCGTCGAACCCTACTTCTCGGAGGGACCAGTATATACGTCTATAACGTCATATATCCTAACCTAAGTCAACCTAACATCTCGGATGTAACATTTGACAACATTCCAGGCGTGTCAGTCCCTACGTCTCGGTGGTAACATTACATGCGTCTATAACGGTATATATCCTAACCTAAGGCAACCTAACATCTCGCATGCAATATTTGACAACATTCCTGGCCTGTCGAACCGTACTTCTCGGAGGGAACAGTATATACGTCTATAACGTCATATATCCTAACCTGAGGCAACCTAACATCTCGGATGTAACATTTGACAACATTTCAGGCGTGTCGGTCCCTACGTCTCGGTGGTAACATTGCATGCGTCTATAACGTTGTATATCCTAACCTAAGGCAACCTAACATCTCGGATGCAATATTTGACAACATTCCTGGCCTGTCGAACCCTACTTCTCGGAGGGAACAGTATATACGTCTATAACGTCATATATTCTTACCTGAGGCAACCTAACATCTCGGATGCAATATTTGACAACATTCCTGGCCTGTCGAACCCTACTTCTCGGAGGGAACAGTATATACGTCTATAACGTCATATATTCTTACCTGAGGCAACCTAACATCTCGGATGCAATATTTGACAACATTCCTGGCCTGTCGAACCCTACTTCTCGGAGGGAACAGTATATACGTCTATAACGGTATATATCCTAATCTAAGGCAACCTAACATCTCGGATGCAATATTTGACAACATTCCTGGCCTGTCGAACCCTACTTCTCGGAGGGAACAGTATATACGTCTATAACGGTATATATCCTAATCTAAGGCGACCTGACATCTCGGATGCAATATTTTACAACATTCCTGGCCTGTCGAACACTACTTCTCGGAGGGAACAGTATATACGTCTGTACCGTCATATATCCTAACCTAAGGCAACCTAACATCTTGGATGTAACATTTGACAACATTCCAGGCGTGTCGGTCCCTACGTCTCGGTGGTAACATTACATGCGTCTATAACGTTATATATCCTAACGTAAGGCGACCTAACATCTCGGATGCAATATTTGACAACATTCCTGGCCCGTCGAACCCTACTTCTCGGAGGGAACAGTATATACGTCTATAACGTCATATATTCTTACCTGAGGCAACCTAACATCTCGGATGCAATATTTGACAACATTCCTGGCCTGTCGAACCCTACTTCTCGGAGGGAACAGTATATACGTCTATAACGGTATATATCCTAATCTAAGGCAACCTAACATCTCGGATGCAATATTTGACAACATTCCTGGCCTGTCGAACCCTACTTCTCGGAGGGAACAGTATATACGTCTATAACGGTATATATCCTAATCTAAGGCGACCTGACATCTCGGATGCAATATTTTACAACATTCCTGGCCTGTCGAACACTACTTCTCGGAGGGAACAGTATATACGTCTGTACCGTCATATATCCTAACCTAAGGCAACCTAACATCTTGGATGTAACATTTGACAACATTCCAGGCGTGTCGGTCCCTACGTCTCGGTGGTAACATTACATGCGTCTATAACGTTATATATCCTAACGTAAGGCGACCTAACATCTCGGATGCAATATTTGACAACATTCCTGGCCCGTCGAACCCTACTTCTCGGAGGGAACAGTATATACGTCTATAACGTCATATATCCTAACCTAAGGCAACCTAACATCTCGGATGTAACATTTGACAACATTCCTGGCCTGTCGAACCCTACTTCTCGGAGGGAACATTCTATACGTCTGTAACGTCATATATCCTAACCTAAGACAACCTAACATCTCGGATGTAACATTTGACAACATTCCAGGCGTGTCGGTCCCTACGTCTCGGTGGTAACATTACATGCGTCTATAACGTTATATATCCTAACCTAAGACAACCTAACATCTCGGATGTCACATTTGACAACATGCCAGGCGTGTCGGTCCCTACGTCTCGGTGGTAACATTACATGCGTCTATAACGTTATATATCCTAACCTAAGGCAACCTAACATCTCGGATGCAATATTTGACAACATTCCTGGCCTGTCGAACCCTACTTCTCGGAGGGAACATTCTATACGTCTGTAACGTCATATATCCTAACCTAAGACAACCTAACATCTCGGATGTAACATTTGACAACATTCCAGGCGTGTCGGTCCCTACGTCTCGGTGGTAACATTACATGCGTCTATAACGTTATATATCCTAACCTAAGGCAACCTAACATCTCGGATGCAATATTTGTCAACATTCCCGGCCTGTCGAACCCTACCATCCGGAGGGAACAGTATATACGTCTATAACGTCATATATCCTAACCTAAGGCAACCTAACATCTCGGATGTAACATTTGACAACATTCCAGGCGTGTCGGTCCCTACGTCTCGGTGGTAACATTACATGCGTCTATAACGTTATATATCCTAACCTAAGACAACCTAACATCTCGGATGTCACATTTGACAACATGCCAGGCGTGTCGGTCCCTACGTCTCGGTGGTAACATTACATGCGTCTATAACGTTATATATCCTAACCTAAGGCAACCTAACATCTCGGATGCAATATTTGACAACATTCCTGGTCTGTCGAACCCTACCATCCGGAGGGAACAGTATATACGTCTATAACGTCATATATCCTAACCTAAGGCAACCTAACTTCTCGGATGTAACATTTGACAACATTCCAGGCGTGTCGGTCCCTACGTCTCGGTGGTAACATTACATGCGTCTATAACGGTATATATCCTAATCTTAGGCAACCTAACATCTCGGATGTAACATTTTACAACATTCCAGGCGCCTCGGTCCCTACGTCTCGGTGGTAACGTTACATGCGTCTATAACGTTATATATCCTAATCTAAGGCAACCTAACATCTCGGATGCAATATTTGACAACATTCCTGGGCTGTCGAACCCTAATTCTCGGAGGGAACAGTATATACGTCTGTAACGTCATATATCCTAACCTAAGGCAACCTAACATCTCGGATCTAACATTTGACAACATTCCAGGCGTGACGGTTCCTACGTCTCGGTGGTAACATTACATGCGTCTATAACGTTATATATCCTAACCTAAGGCAACCTAACATCTCGGATGCAATATTTGACAACATTCCTGGCCTGTCGAACCCTACCTCTCGGTGGGAACAGTATATACGTCTACAACGATATATATCCTACCTAAGGCAACCTAACATCTCGGATGTCACATTTGACAACATTCCAGGCGTGTCGGTCCCTACGTCTCGGTGGTAACATTAATGCGTCTATAACGGCAACGTAACAACTCGGATGTAATATTTTACAACATTGCTGGCGTTTCGGACCCTACTTCTCGGTGGGAACAGTATATACGTCCATAACGTTATATATCCTAACCTAAGGCAACCTTACATCTCGGATGTAATATTCTACAACATTCCAGGCGTGTCAAACCCTACTTCTCGGTGGGAACATTATATACGTCTATAACGTTGTATATCCTAATCTAAGGCAACCTAACATCTCGGATGCAATATTTGACAACATTCCTGGCCTGTCGAACCCTACTTCTCGGAGGGAACAGTATATACGTCTATAACGGAAGATATCATAATTTAAGGCAACCTAACATCTCGGATGCAATATTTGACAACATTCCTGGCCTGTCGAACCCTACTTCCTGGAGGGAACAGTATATACGTCTGTAACGTCATATATCCTAACCTAAGGCAACCTAACATATCGGATGCAATATTTGACAACATTCCTGGCGTGTCGGTCCCTACGTGTCGGTGGTAACATTACATGCATCTATAACGTTGTATATCCTAACCTAAGGCAACCTAACATCTCGGATGAAATATTTGACAACATTCCTGGCCTGTCGAACTCTACTTCTCGGAGGGAACAGTATATACGTCTATAACGTCATATATTCTTACCTGAGGCAACCTAACATCTCGGATGCAATATTTGACAACATTCCTAGCCTGTCGAAACCTACTTCTCGGAGGGAACAGTATATACGTCTATAACGGTATATATCCTAATCTAAGGCAACCTAACATCTCGGATGCAATATTTGACAACATTCCTGGCCTGTCGAACACTACTTCTCGGAAGGAACAGTATATACGTCTGTAACGTCATATATCCTAACCTAAGGCAACCTAACATCTTGGATGTAACATTTGACAACATTCCAGGCGTGTCGGTCCCTACGTCTCGGTGGTAACATTACATGCGTCTATAACGTTATATATCCTAACCTAAGGCGACCTAACATCTCGGATGCAATATTTGACAACATGCCAGGCGTGTCGGTCCCTACGTCTCGGTGGGAACATTACATGCGTCTATAACGTTATATATCCTAACCTAAGGCAACCTAACATCTCGGATGCAATATTTGTCAACATTCCCGGCCTGTCGAACCCTACCATCCGGAGGGAACAGTATATACGTCTATAACGCCATATATCCTAACCTAAGGCAACCTAGCATCTCGGATGTAACATTTGAAAACATTCCAGGCGTGTCGGTCCCTACGTCTCGGTGGTAGCATTACATGCGTCTATAACGTTATATATCCTAACCTAAGGCAACCTAACATCTCGGATGCAATATTTGACAACATTCCTGGTCTGTCGAACCCTACCATCCGGAGGGAACAGTATATACGTCTATAACGTCATATATCCTAACCTAAGGCAACCTAACTTCTCGGATCTAACATTTGACAACATTCCAGGCGTGACGGTTCCTACGTCTCGGTGGTAACATTACATGCGTCTATAACGTTATATATTCTAACCTAAGGCAACCTAACATCTCGGATGCAATATTTGACAACATTCCTGGCCTGTCGAACCCTACCTCTCGGTGGGAACATTACATGCGTCTATAATGTTATATATCCTAACCTAAGGCAACCTAACATCTCGGATGCAATATTTGACAACATTCCTGGCCTGTCGAACCCTACTTCTCGGAGGGAACATTCTATACGTCTGTAATGTCATATATCCTAACCTAAGACAACCTACCATCTCGGATGTAACATTTGACAACATTCCAGGCGTGTCGGTCCCTACGTCTCGGTGGTAACATTACATGCGTCTATAACGTTATATATCCTAACCTAAGGCAACCTAACATCTCGGATGCAATATTTGACAACATTCCTGGTCTGTCGAACCCTACCATCCGGAGGGAACAGTATATACGTCTATAACGTCATATATCCTAACCTAAGGCAACCTAACTTCTCGGATGTAACATTTGACAACATTCCAGGCGTGTCGGTCCCTACGTCTCGGTGGTAACATTACATGCGTCTATAACGGTATATATCCTAATCTTAGGCAACCTAACATCTCGGATGTAACATTTTACAACATTCCAGGCGCCTCGGTCCCTACGTCTCGGTGGTAACGTTACATGCGTCTATAACGTTATATATCCTAATCTAAGGCAACCTAACATCTCGGATGCAATATTTGACAACATTCCTGGGCTGTCGAACCCTAATTCTCGGAGGGAACAGTATATACGTCTGTAACGTCATATATCCTAACCTAAGGCAACCTAACATCTCGGATCTAACATTTGACAACATTCCAGGCGTGACGGTTCCTACGTCTCGGTGGTAACATTACATGCGTCTATAACGTTATATATCCTAACCTAAGGCAACCTAACATCTCGGATGCAATATTTGACAACATTCCTGGCCTGTCGAACCCTACCTCTCGGTGGGAACAGTATATACGTCTATAACGATATATATCCTAACCTAAGGCAACCTAACATCTCGGATGTCACATTTGACAACATTCCAGGCGTGTCGGTCCCTACGTTTCGGTGGTAACATTAATGCGTCTATAACGGCAACGTAACAACTCGGATGTAATATTTTACAACATTGCTGGCGTTTCGGACCCTACTTCTCGGTGGGAACAGTATATACGTCCATAACGTTATATATCCTAACCTAAGGCAACCTTACATCTCGGATGTAATATTCTACAACATTCCAGGCGTGTCAAACCCTACTTCTCGGTGGGAACATTATATACGTCTATAACGTTGTATATCCTAATCTAAGGCAACCTAACATCTCGGATGCAATATTTGACAACATTCCTGGCCTGTCGAACCCTACTTCTCGGAGGGAACAGTATATACGTCTATAACGGAATATATCATAATTTAAGGCAACCTAACATCTCGGATGCAATATTTGACAACATTCCTGGCCTGTCGAACCCTACTTCCCGGAGGGAACAGTATATACGTCTGTAACGTCATATATACTAACCTAAGGCAACCTAACATATCGGATGCAATATTTGACAACATTCCTGGCGTGTCGGTCCCTACGTGTCGGTGGTAACATTACATGCATCTATAACGTTATATATCCTAACCTAAGGCAACCTAACATCTCGGATGAAATATTTGACAACATTCCTGGCCTGTCGAACTCTACTTCTCGGAGGGAACAGTATATACGTCTATAACGTCATATATTCTTACCTGAGGCAACCTAACATCTCGGATGCAATATTTGACAACATTCCTGGCCTGTCGAAACCTACTTCTCGGAGGGAACAGTATATACGTCTATAACGGTATATATCCTAATCTAAGGCAACCTAACATCTCGGATGCAATATTTGACAACATTCCTGGCCTGTCGAACACTACTTCTCGGAGGGAACAGTATATACGTCTGTAACGTCATATATCCTAACCTAAGGCAACCTAACATTTCGGATGTAACATTTGACAACATTCCAGGCGTGTCGGTCCCTACGTCTCGGTGGTAACATTACATGCGTCTATAACGTTATATATCCTAACCTAAGGCGACCTGACATCTCGGATGCAATATTTGACAACATTCCTGGCCCGTCGAACCCTACTTCTCGGAGGGAACAGTATATACGTCTATAACGGAATATATCATAATTTAAGGCAACCTAACATCTCGGATGCAATATTTGACAACATTCCTGGCCTGTCGAACCCTACTTCCCGGAGGGAACAGTATATACGTCTGTAACGTCATATATCCTAACCTAAGGCAACCTAACATATCGGATGCAATATTTGACAACATTCCTGGCGTGTCGGTCCCTACGTGTCGGTGGTAACATTACATGCATCTATAACGTTATATATCCTAACCTAAGGCAACCTAACATCTCGGATGAAATATTTGACAACATTCCTGGCCTGTCGAACTCTACTTCTCGGAGGGAACAGTATATACGTCTATAACGTCATATATTCTTACCTGAGGCAACCTAACATCTCGGATGCAATATTTGACAACATTCCTGGCCTGTCGAAACCTACTTCTCGGAGGGAACAGTATATACGTCTATAACGGTATATATCCTAATCTAAGGCAACCTAACATCTCGGATGCAATATTTGACAACATTCCTGGCCTGTCGAACACTACTTCTCGGAGGGAACAGTATATACGTCTGTAACGTCATATATCCTAACCTAAGGCAACCTAACATCTCGGATGTAACATTTGACAACATTCCAGGCGTGTCGGTCCCTACGTCTCGGTGGTAACATTACATGCGTCTATAACGTTATATATCCTAACCTAAGGCGACCTGACATCTCGGATGCAATATTTGACAACATTCCTGGCCCGTCGAACCCTACTTCTCGGAGGGAACAGTATATACGTCTATAACGTCATATATCCTAACCTAAGTCAACCTAACATCTCGGATGTAACATTTGACAACATTCCAGGCGTGTCGGTCCCTACGTCTCGGTGGTAACATTACATGCGTCTATAACGGTATATATCCTAACCTAAGGCAACCTAACATCTCGGATGCAATATTTGACAACATTCCTGGCCTGTCGAACCGTACTTCTCGGAGGGAACAGTATATACGTCTATAACGTCATATATCCTAACCTGAGGCAACCTAACATCTCGGATGTAACATTTGACAACATTTCAGGCGTGTCGGTCCCTACGTCTCGATGGTAACATTGCATGCGTCTATAACGTTGTATATCCTAACCTAAGGCAACCTAACATCTCGGATGCAATATTTGACAACATTCCTGGCCTGTCGAACCCTACGTCTCGGTGGTAACATTACATGCGTCTATAACGTTATATATCCTAACCTAAGGCGACCTAACATCTCGGATGCAATATTTGACAACATTCCTGGCCCGTCGAACCCTACTTCTCGGAGGGAACAGTATATACGTCTATAACGTCATATATCCTAACCTAAGGCAACCTAACATCTCGGATGTAACATTTGACAACATTCCTGGCCTGTCGAACCCTACTTCTCGGAGGGAACATTCTATACGTCTGTAACGTCATATATCCTAACCTAAGACAACCTAACATCTCGGATGTAACATTTGACAACATTCCAGGCGTGTCGGTCCCTACGTCTCGGTGGTAACATTACATGCGTCTATAACGTTATATATCCTAACCTAAGACAACCTAACATCTCGGATGTCACATTTGACAACATGCCAGGCGTGTCGGTCCCTACGTCTCGGTGGTAACATTACATGCGTCTATAACGTTATATATCCTAACCTAAGGCAACCTAACATCTCGGATGCAATATTTGTCAACATTCCCGGCCTGTCGAACCCTACCATCCGGAGGGAACAGTATATACGTCTATAACGTCATATATCCTAACCTAAGGCAACCTAACATCTCGGATGTAACATTTGAAAACATTCCAGGCGTGTCGGTCCCTACGTCTCGGTGGTAGCATTACATGCGTCTATAACGTTATATATCCTAACCTAAGGCAACCTAACATCTCGGATGCAATATTTGACAACATTCCTGGTCTGTCGAACCCTACCATCCGGAGGGAACAGTATATACGTCTATAACGTCATATAACCTAACCTAAGGCAACCTAACTTCTCGGATGTAACATTTGACAACATTCCAGGCGTGTCGGTCCCTACGTCTCGGTGGTAACATTACATGCGTCTATAACGGTATATATCCTAATCTTAGGCAACCTAACATCTCGGATGTAACATTTTACAACATTCCAGGCGCCTCGGTCCCTACGTCTCGGTGGTAACGTTACATGCGTCTATAACGTTATATATCCTAATCTAAGGCAACCTAACATCTCGGATGCAATATTTGACAACATTCCTGGGCTGTCGAACCCTAATTCTCGGAGGGAACAGTATATACGTCTGTAACGTCATATATCCTAACCTAAGGCAACCTAACATCTCGGATCTAACATTTGACAACATTCCAGGCGTGACGGTTCCTACGTCTCGGTGGTAACATTACATGCGTCTATAACGTTATATATCCTAACCTAAGGCAACCTAACATCTCGGATGCAATATTTGACAACATTCCTGGCCTGTCGAACCCTACCTCTCGGTGGGAACAGTATATACGTCTATAACGATATATATCCTAACCTAAGGCAACCTAACATCTCGGATGTCACATTTGACAACATTCCAGGCGTGTCGGTCCCTACGTCTCGGTGGTAACATTAATGCGTCTATAACGGCAACGTAACAACTCGGATGTAATATTTTACAACATTGCTGGCGTTTCGGACCCTACTTCTCGGTGGGAACAGTATATACGTCCATAACGTTATATATCCTAACCTAAGGCAACCTTACATCTCGGATGTAATATTCTACAACATTCCAGGCGTGTCAAACCCTACTTCTCGGTGGGAACATTATATACGTCTATAACGTTGTATATCCTAATCTAAGGCAACCTAACATCTCGGATGCAATATTTGACAACATTCCTGGCCTGTCGAACCCTACTTCTCGGAGGGAACAGTATATACGTCTATAACGGAATATATCATAATCTAAGGCAACCTAACATCTCGGATGCAATATTTGACAACATTCCTGGCCTGTCGAACCCTACTTCCCGGAGGGAACAGTATATACGTCTGTAACGTCATATATCCTAACCTAAGGCAACCTAACATATCGGATGCAATATTTGACAACATTCCTGGCGTGTCGGTCCCTACGTGTCGGTGGTAACATTACATGCATCTATAACGTTATATATCCTAACCTAAGGCAACCTAACATCTCGGATGAAATATTTGACAACATTCCTGGGCTGTCGAACCCTAATTCTCGGAGGGAACAGTATATACGTCTGTAACGTCATATATCCTAACCTAAGGCAACCTAACATCTCGGATCTAACATTTGACAACATTCCAGGCGTGACGGTTCCTACGTCTCGGTGGTAACATTACATGCGTCTATAACGTTATATATCCTAACCTAAGGCAACCTAACATCTCGGATGCAATATTTGACAACATTCCTGGCCTGTCGAACCCTACCTCTCGGTGGGAACAGTATATACGTCTATAACGATATATATCCTAACCTAAGGCAACCTATCATCTCGGATGTCACATTTGACAACATTCCAGGCGTGTCGGTCCCTACGTCTCGGTGGTAACATTAATGCGTCTATAACGGCAACGTAACAACTCGGATGTAATATTTTACAACATTGCTGGCGTTTCGGACCCTACTTCTCGGTGGGAACAGTATATACGTCCATAACGTTATATATCCTAACCTAAGGCAACCTTACATCTCGGATGTAATATTCTACAACATTCCAGGCGTGTCAAACCCTACTTCTCGGTGGGAACATTATATACGTCTATAACGTTGTATATCCTAATCTAAGGCAACCTAACATCTCGGATGCAATATTTGACAACATTCCTGGCCTGTCGAACCCTACTTCTCGGAGGGAACAGTATATACGTCTATAACGGAATATATCATAATCTAAGGCAACCTAACATCTCGGATGCAATATTTGACAACATTCCTGGCCTGTCGAACCCTACTTCCCGGAGGGAACAGTATATACGTCTGTAACGTCATATATCCTAACCTAAGGCAACCTAACATATCGGATGCAATATTTGACAACATTCCTGGCGTGTCGGTCCCTACGTGTCGGTGGTAACATTACATGCATCTATAACGTTATATATCCTAACCTAAGGCAACCTAACATCTCGGATGAAATATTTGACAACATTCCTGGCCTGTCGAACTCTACTTCTCGGAGGGAACAGTATATACGTCTATAACGTCATATATTCTTACCTGAGGCAACCTAACATCTCGGATGCAATATTTGACAACATTCCTGGCCTGTCGAAACCTACTTCTCGGAGGGAACAGTATATACGTCTATAACGGTATATATCCTAATCTAAGGCAACCTAACATCTCGGATGCAATATTTGACAACATTCCTGGCCTGTCGAACACTACTTCTCGGAGGGAACAGTATATACGTCTGTAACGTCATATATCCTAACCTAAGGCAACCTAACATCTCGGATGTAACATTTGACAACATTCCAGGCGTGTCGGTCCCTACGTCTCGGTGGTAACATTACATGCGTCTATAACGTTATATATCCTAACCTAAGGCGACCTGACATCTCGGATGCAATATTTGACAACATTCCTGGCCCGTCGAACCCTACTTCTCGGAGGGAACAGTATATACGTCTATAACGTCATATATCCTAACCTAAGTCAACCTAACATCTCGGATGTAACATTTGACAACATTCCAGGCGTGTCGGTCCCTACGTCTCGGTGGTAACATTACATGCGTCTATAACGGTATATATCCTAACCTAAGGCAACCTAACATCTCGGATGCAATATTTGACAACATTCCTGGCCTGTCGAACCGTACTTCTCGGAGGGAACAGTATATACGTCTATAACGTCATATATCCTAACCTGAGGCAACCTAACATCTCGGATGTAACATTTGACAACATTTCAGGCGTGTCGGTCCCTACGTCTCGGTGGTAACATTGCATGCGTCTATAACGTTGTATATCCTAACCTAAGGCAACCTAACATCTCGGATGCAATATTTGACATCATTCCTGGCCTGTCGAACCCTACTTCTCGGAGGGAACAGTATATACGTCTATAACGTCATATATTCTTACCTGAGGCAACCTAACATCTCGGATGCAATATTTGACAACATTCCTGGCCTGTCGAACCCTACTTCTCGGAGGGAACAGTATATACGTCTATAACGTCATATATTCTTACCTGAGGCAACCTAACATCTCGGATGCAATATTCGACAACATTCCTGGCCTGTCGAACCCTACTTCTCGGAGGGAACAGTATATACGTCTATAACGGTATATATCCTAATCTAAGGCAACCTAACATCTCGGATGCAATATTTGACAACATTCCTGGCCTGTCGAACCCTACTTCTCGGAGGGAACAGTATATACGTCTATAACGGTATATATCCTAATCTAAGGCAACCTAACATCTCGGATGCAATATTTGACAACATTCCTGGCCTGTCGAACACTACTTCTCGGAGGGAACAGTATATACGTCTGTAACGTCATATATCCTAACCTAAGGCAACCTAACATCTTGGATGTAACATTTGACAACATTCCAGGCGTGTCGGTCCCTACGTCTCGGTGGTAACATTACATGCGTCTATAACGTTATATATCCTAACCTAAGGCGACCTAACATCTCGGATGCAATATTTGACAACATTCCTGGCCCGTCGAACCCTACTTCTCGGAGGGAACAGTATATACGTCTATAACGTCATATATCCTAACCTAAGGCAACCTAACATCTCGGATGTAACATTTGACAACATTCCTGGCCTGTCGAACCCTACTTCTCGGAGGGAACATTCTATACGTCTGTAACGTCATATATCCTAACCTAAGACAACCTAACATCTCGGATGTAACATTTGACAACATTCCAGGCGTGTCGGTCCCTACGTCTCGGTGGTAACATTACATGCGTCTATAACGTTATATATCCTAACCTAAGACAACCTAACATCTCGGATGTCACATTTGACAACATGCCAGGCGTGTCGGTCCCTACGTCTCGGTGGTAACATTACATGCGTCTATAACGTTATATATCCTAACCTAAGGCAACCTAACATCTCGGATGCAATATTTGACAACATTCCTGGCGTGTAGAACCCTACTTCTCGGAGGGAACATTCTATACGTCTGTAACGTCATATATCCTAACCTAAGACAACCTAACATCTCGGATGTAACATTTGACAACATTCCAGGCGTGTCGGTCCCTACGTCTCGGTGGTAACATTACATGCGTCTATAACGTTATATATCCTAACCTAAGGCAACCTAACATCTCGGATGCAATATTTGACAACATTCCCGGCCTGTCGAACCCTACCATCCGGAGGGAACAGTATATACGTCTATAACGTCATATATCCTAACCTAAGGCAACCTAACATCTCGGATGTAACATTTGACAACATTCCTGGCCTGTCGAACCCTACTTCTCGGAGGGAACATTCTATACGTCTGTAACGTCATATATCCTAACCTAAGACAACCTAACATCTCGGATGTAACATTTGACAACATTCCAGGCGTGTCGGTCCCTACGTCTCGGTGGTAACATTACATGCGTCTATAACGTTATATATCCTAACCTAAGACAACCTAACATCTCGGATGTCACATTTGACAACATGCCAGGCGTGTCGGTCCCTACGTCTCGGTGGTAACATTACATGCGTCTATAACGTTATATATCCTAACCTAAGGCAACCTAACATCTCGGATGAAATATTTGACAACATTCCTGGGCTGTCGAACCCTAATTCTCGGAGGGAACAGTATATACGTCTGTAACGTCATATATCCTAACCTAAGGCAACCTAACATCTCGGATGTAACATTTGACAACATTCCAGGCGTGTCGGTCCCTACGTCTCGGTGGTAACATTACATGCGTCTATAACGTTATATATCCTAACCTAAGGCGACCTGACATCTCGGATGCAATATTTGACAACATTCCTGGCCCGTCGAACCCTACTTCTCGGAGGGAACAGTATATACGTCTATAACGTCATATATCCTAACCTAAGTCAACCTAACATCTCGGATGTAACATTTGACAACATTCCAGGCGTGTCGGTCCCTACGTCTCGGTGGTAACATTACATGCGTCTATAACGGTATATATCCTAACCTAAGGCAACCTAACATCTCGGATGCAATATTTGACAACATTCCTGGCCTGTCGAACCGTACTTCTCGGAGGGAACAGTATATACGTCTATAACGTCATATATCCTAACCTGAGGCAACCTAACATCTCGGATGTAACATTTGACAACATTTCAGGCGTGTCGGTCCCTACGTCTCGATGGTAACATTGCATGCGTCTATAACGTTGTATATCCTAACCTAAGGCAACCTAACATCTCGGATGCAATATTTGACAACATTCCTGGCCTGTCGAACCCTACGTCTCGGTGGTAACATTACATGCGTCTATAACGTTATATATCCTAACCTAAGGCGACCTAACATCTCGGATGCAATATTTGACAACATTCCTGGCCCGTCGAACCCTACTTCTCGGAGGGAACAGTATATACGTCTATAACGTCATATATCCTAACCTAAGGCAACCTAACATCTCGGATGTAACATTTGACAACATTCCTGGCCTGTCGAACCCTACTTCTCGGAGGGAACATTCTATACGTCTGTAACGTCATATATCCTAACCTAAGACAACCTAACATCTCGGATGTAACATTTGACAACATTCCAGGCGTGTCGGTCCCTACGTCTCGGTGGTAACATTACATGCGTCTATAACGTTATATATCCTAACCTAAGACAACCTAACATCTCGGATGTCACATTTGACAACATGCCAGGCGTGTCGGTCCCTACGTCTCGGTGGTAACATTACATGCGTCTATAACGTTATATATCCTAACCTAAGGCAACCTAACATCTCGGATGCAATATTTGTCAACATTCCCGGCCTGTCGAACCCTACCATCCGGAGGGAACAGTATATACGTCTATAACGTCATATATCCTAACCTAAGGCAACCTAACATCTCGGATGTAACATTTGAAAACATTCCAGGCGTGTCGGTCCCTACGTCTCGGTGGTAGCATTACATGCGTCTATAACGTTATATATCCTAACCTAAGGCAACCTAACATCTCGGATGCAATATTTGACAACATTCCTGGTCTGTCGAACCCTACCATCCGGAGGGAACAGTATATACGTCTATAACGTCATATAACCTAACCTAAGGCAACCTAACTTCTCGGATGTAACATTTGACAACATTCCAGGCGTGTCGGTCCCTACGTCTCGGTGGTAACATTACATGCGTCTATAACGGTATATATCCTAATCTTAGGCAACCTAACATCTCGGATGTAACATTTTACAACATTCCAGGCGCCTCGGTCCCTACGTCTCGGTGGTAACGTTACATGCGTCTATAACGTTATATATCCTAATCTAAGGCAACCTAACATCTCGGATGCAATATTTGACAACATTCCTGGGCTGTCGAACCCTAATTCTCGGAGGGAACAGTATATACGTCTGTAACGTCATATATCCTAACCTAAGGCAACCTAACATCTCGGATCTAACATTTGACAACATTCCAGGCGTGACGGTTCCTACGTCTCGGTGGTAACATTACATGCGTCTATAACGTTATATATCCTAACCTAAGGCAACCTAACATCTCGGATGCAATATTTGACAACATTCCTGGCCTGTCGAACCCTACCTCTCGGTGGGAACAGTATATACGTCTATAACGATATATATCCTAACCTAAGGCAACCTAACATCTCGGATGTCACATTTGACAACATTCCAGGCGTGTCGGTCCCTACGTCTCGGTGGTAACATTAATGCGTCTATAACGGCAACGTAACAACTCGGATGTAATATTTTACAACATTGCTGGCGTTTCGGACCCTACTTCTCGGTGGGAACAGTATATACGTCCATAACGTTATATATCCTAACCTAAGGCAACCTTACATCTCGGATGTAATATTCTACAACATTCCAGGCGTGTCAAACCCTACTTCTCGGTGGGAACATTATATACGTCTATAACGTTGTATATCCTAATCTAAGGCAACCTAACATCTCGGATGCAATATTTGACAACATTCCTGGCCTGTCGAACCCTACTTCTCGGAGGGAACAGTATATACGTCTATAACGGAATATATCATAATCTAAGGCAACCTAACATCTCGGATGCAATATTTGACAACATTCCTGGCCTGTCGAACCCTACTTCCCGGAGGGAACAGTATATACGTCTGTAACGTCATATATCCTAACCTAAGGCAACCTAACATATCGGATGCAATATTTGACAACATTCCTGGCGTGTCGGTCCCTACGTGTCGGTGGTAACATTACATGCATCTATAACGTTATATATCCTAACCTAAGGCAACCTAACATCTCGGATGAAATATTTGACAACATTCCTGGGCTGTCGAACCCTAATTCTCGGAGGGAACAGTATATACGTCTGTAACGTCATATATCCTAACCTAAGGCAACCTAACATCTCGGATCTAACATTTGACAACATTCCAGGCGTGACGGTTCCTACGTCTCGGTGGTAACATTACATGCGTCTATAACGTTATATATCCTAACCTAAGGCAACCTAACATCTCGGATGCAATATTTGACAACATTCCTGGCCTGTCGAACCCTACCTCTCGGTGGGAACAGTATATACGTCTATAACGATATATATCCTAACCTAAGGCAACCTATCATCTCGGATGTCACATTTGACAACATTCCAGGCGTGTCGGTCCCTACGTCTCGGTGGTAACATTAATGCGTCTATAACGGCAACGTAACAACTCGGATGTAATATTTTACAACATTGCTGGCGTTTCGGAACCTACTTCTCGGTGGGAACAGTATATACGTCCATAACGTTATATATCCTAACCTAAGGCAACCTTACATCTCGGATGTAATATTCTACAACATTCCAGGCGTGTCAAACCCTACTTCTCGGTGGGAACATTATATACGTCTATAACGTTGTATATCCTAATCTAAGGCAACCTAACATCTCGGATGCAATATTTGACAACATTCCTGGCCTGTCGAACCCTACTTCTCGGAGGGAACAGTATATACGTCTATAACGGAATATATCATAATCTAAGGCAACCTAACATCTCGGATGCAATATTTGACAACATTCCTGGCCTGTCGAACCCTACTTCCCGGAGGGAACAGTATATACGTCTGTAACGTCATATATCCTAACCTAAGGCAACCTAACATATCGGATGCAATATTTGACAACATTCCTGGCGTGTCGGTCCCTACGTGTCGGTGGTAACATTACATGCATCTATAACGTTATATATCCTAACCTAAGGCAACCTAACATCTCGGATGAAATATTTGACAACATTCCTGGCCTGTCGAACTCTACTTCTCGGAGGGAACAGTATATACGTCTATAACGTCATATATTCTTACCTGAGGCAACCTAACATCTCGGATGCAATATTTGACAACATTCCTGGCCTGTCGAAACCTACTTCTCGGAGGGAACAGTATATACGTCTATAACGGTATATATCCTAATCTAAGGCAACCTAACATCTCGGATGCAATATTTGACAACATTCCTGGCCTGTCGAACACTACTTCTCGGAGGGAACAGTATATACGTCTGTAACGTCATATATCCTAACCTAAGGCAACCTAACATCTCGGATGTAACATTTGACAACATTCCAGGCGTGTCGGTCCCTACGTCTCGGTGGTAACATTACATGCGTCTATAACGTTATATATCCTAACCTAAGGCGACCTGACATCTCGGATGCAATATTTGACAACATTCCTGGCCCGTCGAACCCTACTTCTCGGAGGGAACAGTATATACGTCTATAACGTCATATATCCTAACCTAAGTCAACCTAACATCTCGGATGTAACATTTGACAACATTCCAGGCGTGTCGGTCCCTACGTCTCGGTGGTAACATTACATGCGTCTATAACGGTATATATCCTAACCTAAGGCAACCTAACATCTCGGATGCAATATTTGACAACATTCCTGGCCTGTCGAACCGTACTTCTCGGAGGGAACAGTATATACGTCTATAACGTCATATATCCTAACCTGAGGCAACCTAACATCTCGGATGTAACATTTGACAACATTTCAGGCGTGTCGGTCCCTACGTCTCGGTGGTAACATTGCATGCGTCTATAACGTTGTATATCCTAACCTAAGGCAACCTAACATCTCGGATGCAATATTTGACATCATTCCTGGCCTGTCGAACCCTACTTCTCGGAGGGAACAGTATATACGTCTATAACGTCATATATTCTTACCTGAGGCAACCTAACATCTCGGATGCAATATTTGACAACATTCCTGGCCTGTCGAACCCTACTTCTCGGAGGGAACAGTATATACGTCTATAACGTCATATATTCTTACCTGAGGCAACCTAACATCTCGGATGCAATATTCGACAACATTCCTGGCCTGTCGAACCCTACTTCTCGGAGGGAACAGTATATACGTCTATAACGGTATATATCCTAATCTAAGGCAACCTAACATCTCGGATGCAATATTTGACAACATTCCTGGCCTGTCGAACCCTACGTCTCGGAGGGAACAGTATATACGTCTATAACGGTATATATCCTAATCTAAGGCAACCTAACATCTCGGATGCAATATTTGACAACATTCCTGGCCTGTCGAACACTACTTCTCGGAGGGAACAGTATATACGTCTGTAACGTCATATATCCTAACCTAAGGCAACCTAACATCTTGGATGTAACATTTGACAACATTCCAGGCGTGTCGGTCCCTACGTCTCGGTGGTAACATTACATGCGTCTATAACGTTATATATCCTAACCTAAGGCGACCTAACATCTCGGATGCAATATTTGACAACATTCCTGGCCCGTCGAACCCTACTTCTCGGAGGGAACAGTATATACGTCTATAACGTCATATATCCTAACCTAAGGCAACCTAACATCTCGGATGTAACATTTGACAACATTCCTGGCCTGTCGAACCCTACTTCTCGGAGGGAACATTCTATACGTCTGTAACGTCATATATCCTAACCTAAGACAACCTAACATCTCGGATGTAACATTTGACAACATTCCAGGCGTGTCGGTCCCTACGTCTCGGTGGTAACATTACATGCGTCTATAACGTTATATATCCTAACCTAAGACAACCTAACATCTCGGATGTCACATTTGACAACATGCCAGGCGTGTCGGTCCCTACGTCTCGGTGGTAACATTACATGCGTCTATAACGTTATATATCCTAACCTAAGGCAACCTAACATCTCGGATGCAATATTTGACAACATTCCTGGCCTGTCGAACCCTACTTCTCGGAGGGAACATTCTATACGTCTGTAACGTCATATATCCTAACCTAAGACAACCTAACATCTCGGATGTAACATTTGACAACATTCCAGGCGTGTCGGTCCCTACGTCTCGGTGGTAACATTACATGCGTCTATAACGTTATATATCCTAACCTAAGGCAACCTAACATCTCGGATGCAATATTTGTCAACATTCCCGGCCTGTCGAACCCTACCATCCGGAGGGAACAGTATATACGTCTATAACGTCATATATCCTAACGTAAGGCAACTTAACATTCCGGATGTAACATTTGACAACATTCCAGGCGTGTCGGTCCCTACGTCTCGGTGGTAACATTACATGCGTCTATAACGGTATATATCCTAATCTTAGGCAACCTGACATCTCGGATGTAACATTTTACAACATTCCAGGCGTGTCGGTCCCTACGTCTCGGTCGTAACATTACATGCGTCTATAACGTTATATATCCTAACCTAAGGCCACATAACATCTCGTATGTAATATTTGACAACATTCCTGGCGTGTCGAACCCTACTTCTCGGTGGGAACAGTATATACGTCTATAACGTTATATATCCTAACCTAAGGCAACATAACATCTCGGATGTAATATTTGACAACATTCCTGGCGTGTAGAACCCTACTTCTCGGAGGGAACATTCTATACGTCTGTAACGTCATATATCCTAACCTAAGACAACCTAACATCTCGGATGTAACATTTGACAACATTCCAGGCGTGTCGGTCCCTACGTCTCGGTGGTAACATTACATGCGTCTATAACGTTATATATCCTAACCTAAGGCAACCTAACATCTCGGATGCAATATTTGACAACATTCCCGGCCTGTCGAACCCTACCATCCGGAGGGAACAGTATATACGTCTATAACGTCATATATCCTAACCTAAGGCAACCTAACATCTCGGATGTAACATTTGACAACATTCCTGGCCTGTCGAACCCTACTTCTCGGAGGGAACATTCTATACGTCTGTAACGTCATATATCCTAACCTAAGACAACCTAACATCTCGGATGTAACATTTGACAACATTCCAGGCGTGTCGGTCCCTACGTCTCGGTGGTAACATTACATGCGTCTATAACGTTATATATCCTAACCTAAGACAACCTAACATCTCGGATGTCACATTTGACAACATGCCAGGCGTGTCGGTCCCTACGTCTCGGTGGTAACATTACATGCGTCTATAACGTTATATATCCTAACCTAAGGCAACCTAACATCTCGGATGCAATATTTGACAACATTCCTGGCCTGTCGAACCCTACTTCTCGGAGGGAACATTCTATACGTCTGTAACGTCATATATCCTAACCTAAGACAACCTAACATCTCGGATGTAACATTTGACAACATTCCAGGCGTGTCGGTCCCTACGTCTCGGTGGTAACATTACATGCGTCTATAACGTTATATATCCTAACCTAAGGCAACCTAACATCTCGGATGCAATATTTGTCAACATTCCCGGCCTGTCGAACCCTACCATCCGGAGGGAACAGTATATACGTCTATAACGTCATATATCGTAACCTAAGGCAACTTAACATCCCGGATGTAACATTTGACAACATTCCAGGCGTGTCGGTCCCTACGTCTCGGTGGTAACATTACATGCGTCTATAACGGTATATATCCTAATCTTAGGCAACCTGACATCTCGGATGTAACATTTTACAACATTCCAGGCGTGTCGGTCCCTACGTCTCGGTCGTAACATTACATGCGTCTATAACGTTATATATCCTAACCTAAGGCAACCTAACATCTCGGATGCAATATTTGACAACATTCCTGGCCTGTCGAACCCTACTTCTCGGAGGGAACATTCTATACGTCTGTAACGTCATATATCCTAACCTAAGACAACCTAACATCTCGGATGTAACATTTGACAACATTCCAGGCGTGTCGGTCCCTACGTCTCGGTGGTAACATTACATGCGTCTATAACGTTATATATCCTAACCTAAGGCAACCTAACATCTCGGATGCAATATTTGTCAACATTCCCGGCCTGTCGAACCCTACCATCCGGAGGGAACAGTATATACGTCTATAACGTCATATATCGTAACCTAAGGCAACTTAACATCCCGGATGTAACATTTGACAACATTCCAGGCGTGTCGGTCCCTACGTCTCGGTGGTAACATTACATGCGTCTATAACGGTATATATCCTAATCTTAGGCAACCTGACATCTCGGATGTAACATTTTACAACATTCCAGGCGTGTCGGTCCCTACGTCTCGGTCGTAACATTACATGCGTCTATAACGTTATATATCCTAACCTAAGGCCACATAACATCTCGTATGTAATATTTGACAACATTCCTGGCGTGTCGAACCCTACTTCTCGGTGGGAACAGTATATACGTCTATAACGTTATATATCCTAACCTAAGGCAACATAACATCTCGGATGTAACATTTGACAACATTCCAGGCGTGTCGGTCCCTACGTCTCGGTGGTAACATTACATGCGTCTATAACGTTATATATCCTAACCTAAGGCAACCTAACATCTCGGATGCAATATTTGACAACATTCCCGGCCTGTCGAACCCTACCATCCGGAGGGAACAGTATATACGTCTATAACGTCATATATCCTAACCTAAGGCAACCTAACATCTCGGATGTAACATTTGAAAACATTCCAGGCGTGTCGGTCCCTACGTCTCGGTGGTAACATTACATGCGTCTATAACGTTATATATCCTAACCTAAGGCAACCTAACATCTCGGATGCAATATTTGACAACATTCCTGGTCTGTCGAACCCTACCATCCGGAGGGAACAGTATATACGTCTATAACGTCATATATCCTAACCTAAGGCAACCTAACATCTCGGATGTAACATTTGACAACATTCCAGGCGTGTCGGTCCCTACGTCTCGGTGGTAACATTACATGCGTCTATAACGGTATATATCCTAATCTTAGGCAACCTAACATCTCGGATGTAACATTTTACAACATTCCAGGCGCCTCGGTCCCTACGTCTCGGTGGCAACGTTACATGCGTCTATAACGCTATATATCCTAACCTAAGGCAACCTAACATCTCGGATGCAATATTTGACAACATTCCTGGGCTGACGAACCCTAATTCTCGGAGGGAACAGTATATACGTCTGTAACGTCATATATCCTAACCGAAGGCAACCTAACATCTCGGATCTAACATTTGACAACATTCCAGGCGTGACGGTTCCTACGTCTCGGTGGTAACATTACATACGTCTATAACGTTATATATCCTAACCTAAGGCAACCTATCATCTCGGATGCAATATTTGACAACATTCCTGGCCTGTCGAACCCTACTTCTCGGAGGGAACAGTATGTACGTCTATAACGGTATATATCATAATCTAAGGCAACCTAACATCTCGGATGCAATATTTGACAACATTCCTTGCCTGTCGAACCCTACTTCCCGGAGGGAACAGTATATACGTCTGTAACGTCATATATCCTATCCTAAGGCAACCTAACATATCGGATGCAATATTTGACAACATTCCTGGCGTGTCGGTCCCTACGTCTCGGTGGTAACATTACATGCATCTATAACGTTATATATCCTAACCTAAGGCAACCTAACATCTCGGATGCAATATTTGACAACATTCCTGGCCTGTCGAACCCTACTTCTCGGAGGGAACAGTATATACGTCTATAACGTCATATATTCTTACCTGAGGCAACCTAACATCTCGGATGCAATATTTGACAACATTCCTGGCCTGTCGAACCCTACTTCTCGGAGGGAACAGTATATACGTCTATAACGGTATATATCCTAATCTAAGGCAACCTAACATCTCGGATGCAATATTTGACAACATTCCTGGCCTGTCGAACACTACTTCTCGGAGGGAACAGTATATACGTCTGTAACGTCATATATCCTAACCTAAGGCAACCTAACATCTCGGATGTAACATTTGACAACATTCCAGGCGTGTCGGTCCCTACGTCTCGGTGGTAACATTACATGCGTCTATAACGTTATATATCCTAACCTAAGGCGACCTGACATCTCGGATGCAATATTTGACAACATTCCTGGCCTGTCGAACCCTACTTCTCGGAGGGAACAGTATATACGTCTATAACGTCATATATCCTAACCTAAGTCAACCTAACATCTCGGATGTAACATTTGACAACATTCCTGGCGTGTCGGTCCCTACGTCTCGGTGGTAACATTGCATGCGTCTATAACGTTATATATCCTAACCTAAGGCAACCTAACATCTCGGATGCAATATTTGATAACATTCCTGGCCTGTCGAACCCTACTTCTCGGAGGGAACAGTATATACGTCTATAACGTCATATATTCTTACCTGAGGCAACCTAACATCTCGGATGCAATATTTGACAACATTCCTGGCCTGTCGAACCCTACTTCTCGGAGGGAACAGTATATACGTCTATAACAGTATATATCCTAATCTAAGGCAACCTAACATCTCGGATGCAATATTTGACAACATTCCTGGCCTGTCGAACACTACTTCTCGGAGGGAACAGTATATACGTCTGTAACGTCAGATATCCTAACCTAAGGCAACCTAACATCTCGGATGTAACATTTGACAACATTCCAGGCGTGTCGGTCCCTACGTCTCGGTGGTAACATTACATGCGTCTATAACGTTATATATCCTAACCTAAGGCGACCTAACATCTCGGATGCAATATTTGACAACATTCCTGGCCCGTCGAACCCTACTTCTCGGAGGGAACAGTATATACGTCTATAATGTCATATATCCTAACCTAAGGCAACCTAACATCTCGGATGCAATATTTGACAACATTCCTGGCCTGTCGAACCCTACTTCTCGGAGGGAACAGTATATACGTCTATAACGTCGTATATTCTTACCTGAGGCAACCTAACATCTCGGATGCAATATTTGACAACATTCCTGGCCTGTCGAACCCTACTTCTCGGAGGGAACAGTATATACGTCTATAACGGTATATATCCTAATCCAAGGCAACCTAACATCTCGGATGCAATATTTGACAACATTCCTGGCCTGTCGAACACTACTTCTCGGAGGGAACAGTATATACGTCTGTAACGTCATATATCCTAACCTAAGGCAACTTAACATCTCGGATGTAACATTTGACAACATTCCAGGCGTGTCGGTCCCTACGTCTCGGTGGTAACATTACATGCGTCTATAACGTTATATATCCTAACCTAAGGCGACCTAACATCTCGGATGCAATATTTGACAACATTCCTGGCCCGTCGAAACCTACTTCTCGGAGGGAACAGTATATACGTCTATAACGTCATATATCCTAACCTAAGGCAACCTAACATCTCGGATGCAATATTTGACAACATTCCTGGCCTGTCGAACCGTACTTCTCGGAGGGAACAGTATATACGTCTATAACGGTATATATCCTAACCTAAGGCAACCTGACATCTCGGATGTAATATTCTACAACCTTCCAGGCGTGTCGGACCCTACTTCTCGGTGGGAACATTATATGCGTCTATAACGAATTATATCAAAATCTAAGGCAACCTAACATCTCGGATGCAATCTTTGACAACATTCCTGGCCTATCGAACCCTACTTCTCGGTGGGAACAGTATATACGTCCATAACGTTATATATCCTAACCTAAGGCAACCTAACATCTCGGATGCAATATCTGACAACATTCCTGGCCTGTCGAACCCTACTTCCCCGAGGGAACAGTATATACGTCTGTAACGTCATATATCCTAACCTAAGGCAACCTAACATCTCGGATGTAACATTTGACAACATTCCAGGCGTGTCGGTCCCTACGTCTCGGTGGTAACATTACATGCGTCTATAACGGTATATATCCTAATCTAAGGCAACCTAACATCTCGGATGCAATATTTGACAACATTCCTGGCCTGTCGAAACCTACTTCTCGGAGGGAACATTATATACGTCTATAACGTTATATATACTAACCTAAGGCAACCTGACATCTCGGATGTATTATTCTACAACATTCCAGGCGTGTCGGACCCTACTTCTCGGTGGGAACATTATATGCGTCTATAACGTTGTATATCCTAATCTAAGGCAACCTAACATCTCGGAAGCAATATTTGACAACATTCCTGGCCTGTCGAAACCTACTGCTCGGAGGGAACAGTATATACGTCTGTAGCGTCATATATCCTAACATAAGCCAACCTAACATCTCGGATGTAACATTTGACAACATTCCAGGCGTGTCCGTCCCTACGTGTCGGAGGTAACATTACATGCGTCTATAACGTTATATATCCTAACCTAAGGCAACCTAAAATCTCGGATGCAATATTTGACAACATTCCTGGCCTGTCGAACCCTACTTCTCGGTGGGAACAGTATATACGTCTATAACGATATATATCCTAACCTAAGGCAACCTAACATCTCGGATGTCACATTTGACAACATTCCAGGCGTGTCGGTCCCTACGTCTCGGTGGTAACATTAATGCGTCTATAACGGCAACGTAACGACTCGGATGTAATATTTTACAACATTGCTGGCGTTTCGGACCCTACTTCTCGGTGGGAACAGTGTATACGTCCATAACGTTATATATCCTAACCTAAGGCAACCTTACATCTCGGATGTAATATTCTACAACATTCCAGGCGTGTCGGACCCTACTTCTCGGTGGGAACATTATATGCGTCTATAACGTTGTATATCCTAATCTAAGGCAACCTAACATCTCGGATGCAATATTTGACAACATTCCTGGCCTGTCGAACCCTACTTCTCGGAGGGAACAGTATATACGTCTGTAACGTCATATATCCTAACCTAAGTCAACCTAACATCTCGGATGTAACATTTGACAACATTTCGGGCGTGTCGGTCCCTACGTCTCGGTGGTAACATTTCATGCGTCTATAACGGTATATATCCTAACCTAAGGCAACCTAACATCTCGGATGCAATATTTGACAACATTCCTGGCCTGTCGAACCGTACTTCTCGGAGGGAACAGTATATACGTCTATAACGTCATATATCCTAACCTGAGGCAACCTAACATCTCGGATGTAACATTTGACAACATTTCAGGCGTGTCGGTCCCTACGTCTCAGTGGTAACATTGCATGCGTCTATAACGTTATATATCCTAACCTAAGGCAACCTAACATCTCGGATGCAATATTTGACAACATTCCTGGCCTGTCGAACCCTATTTCTCGGAGGGAACAGTATATACGTCTATAACGTCACATATTCTTACCTGAGGCAACCTAACATCTCGGATGCAATATTTGACAACATTCCTGGCCTGTCGAACCCTACTTCTCGGAGGAAACAGTATATACGTCTATAACGTCATATATTCTTACCTGAGGCAACCTAACATCTCGGATGCAATATTTGACAACATTCCTGGCCTGTCGAACCCTACTTCTCGGAGGGAACAGTATATACGTCTATAACGTCATATATCCTAACCTAAGTCAACCTAACATCTCGGATGTAACATTTGACAACATTCCTGGCGTGTCGGTCCCTACGTCTCGGTGGTAACATTACATGCGTCTATAACGGTATATATCCTAATCTTAGGCAACCTGACATCTCGGATGTAACATTTTACAACATTCCAGGCGTGTCGGTCCCTACGTCTCGGTCGTAACATTACATGCGTCTATAACGTTATATATCCTAACCTAAGGCCACATAACATCTCGTATGTAATATTTGACAACATTCCTGGCGTGTCGAACCCTACTTCTCGGTGGGAACAGTATATACGTCTATAACGTTATATATCCTAACCTAAGGCAACATAACATCTCGGATGTAACATTTGACAACATTCCAGGCGTGTCGGTCCCTACGTCTCGGTGGTAACATTACATGCGTCTATAACGTTATATATCCTAACCTAAGGCAACCTAACATCTCGGATGCAATATTTGACAACATTCCCGGCCTGTCGAACCCTACCATCCGGAGGGAACAGTATATACGTCTATAACGTCATATATCCTAACCTAAGGCAACCTAACATCTCGGATGTAACATTTGAAAACATTCCAGGCGTGTCGGTCCCTACGTCTCGGTGGTAACATTACATGCGTCTATAACGTTATATATCCTAACCTAAGGCAACCTAACATCTCGGATGCAATATTTGACAACATTCCTGGTCTGTCGAACCCTACCATCCGGAGGGAACAGTATATACGTCTATAACGTCATATATCCTAACCTAAGGCAACCTAACATCTCGGATGTAACATTTGACAACATTCCAGGCGTGTCGGTCCCTACGTCTCGGTGGTAACATTACATGCGTCTATAACGGTATATATCCTAATCTTAGGCAACCTAACATCTCGGATGTAACATTTTACAACATTCCAGGCGCCTCGGTCCCTACGTCTCGGTGGCAACGTTACATGCGTCTATAACGCTATATATCCTAACCTAAGGCAACCTAACATCTCGGATGCAATATTTGACAACATTCCTGGGCTGACGAACCCTAATTCTCGGAGGGAACAGTATATACGTCTGTAACGTCATATATCCTAACCGAAGGCAACCTAACATCTCGGATCTAACATTTGACAACATTCCAGGCGTGACGGTTCCTACGTCTCGGTGGTAACATTACATACGTCTATAACGTTATATATCCTAACCTAAGGCAACCTATCATCTCGGATGCAATATTTGACAACATTCCTGGCCTGTCGAACCCTACTTCTCGGAGGGAACAGTATGTACGTCTATAACGGTATATATCATAATCTAAGGCAACCTAACATCTCGGATGCAATATTTGACAACATTCCTTGCCTGTCGAACCCTACTTCCCGGAGGGAACAGTATATACGTCTGTAACGTCATATATCCTATCCTAAGGCAACCTAACATATCGGATGCAATATTTGACAACATTCCTGGCGTGTCGGTCCCTACGTCTCGGTGGTAACATTACATGCATCTATAACGTTATATATCCTAACCTAAGGCAACCTAACATCTCGGATGCAATATTTGACAACATTCCTGGCCTGTCGAACCCTACTTCTCGGAGGGAACAGTATATACGTCTATAACGTCATATATTCTTACCTGAGGCAACCTAACATCTCGGATGCAATATTTGACAACATTCCTGGCCTGTCGAACCCTACTTCTCGGAGGGAACAGTATATACGTCTATAACGGTATATATCCTAATCTAAGGCAACCTAACATCTCGGATGCAATATTTGACAACATTCCTGGCCTGTCGAACACTACTTCTCGGAGGGAACAGTATATACGTCTGTAACGTCATATATCCTAACCTAAGGCAACCTAACATCTCGGATGTAACATTTGACAACATTCCAGGCGTGTCGGTCCCTACGTCTCGGTGGTAACATTACATGCGTCTATAACGTTATATATCCTAACCTAAGGCGACCTGACATCTCGGATGCAATATTTGACAACATTCCTGGCCTGTCGAACCCTACTTCTCGGAGGGAACAGTATATACGTCTATAACGTCATATATCCTAACCTAAGTCAACCTAACATCTCGGATGTAACATTTGACAACATTCCTGGCGTGTCGGTCCCTACGTCTCGGTGGTAACATTGCATGCGTCTATAACGTTATATATCCTAACCTAAGGCAACCTAACATCTCGGATGCAATATTTGATAACATTCCTGGCCTGTCGAACCCTACTTCTCGGAGGGAACAGTATATACGTCTATAACGTCATATATTCTTACCTGAGGCAACCTAACATCTCGGATGCAATATTTGACAACATTCCTGGCCTGTCGAACCCTACTTCTCGGAGGGAACAGTATATACGTCTATAACAGTATATATCCTAATCTAAGGCAACCTAACATCTCGGATGCAATATTTGACAACATTCCTGGCCTGTCGAACACTACTTCTCGGAGGGAACAGTATATACGTCTGTAACGTCATATATCCTAACCTAAGGCAACCTAACATCTCGGATGTAACATTTGACAACATTCCAGGCGTGTCGGTCCCTACGTCTCGGTGGTAACATTACATGCGTCTATAACGTTATATATCCTAACCTAAGGCGACCTAACATCTCGGATGCAATATTTGACAACATTCCTGGCCCGTCGAACCCTACTTCTCGGAGGGAACAGTATATACGTCTATAATGTCATATATCCTAACCTAAGGCAACCTAACATCTCGGATGCAATATTTGACAACATTCCTGGCCTGTCGAACCCTACTTCTCGGAGGGAACAGTATATACGTCTATAACGTCGTATATTCTTACCTGAGGCAACCTAACATCTCGGATGCAATATTTGACAACATTCCTGGCCTGTCGAACCCTACTTCTCGGAGGGAACAGTATATACGTCTATAACGGTATATATCCTAATCCAAGGCAACCTAACATCTCGGATGCAATATTTGACAACATTCCTGGCCTGTCGAACACTACTTCTCGGAGGGAACAGTATATACGTCTGTAACGTCATATATCCTAACCTAAGGCAACTTAACATCTCGGATGTAACATTTGACAACATTCCAGGCGTGTCGGTCCCTACGTCTCGGTGGTAACATTACATGCGTCTATAACGTTATATATCCTAACCTAAGGCGACCTAACATCTCGGATGCAATATTTGACAACATTCCTGGCCCGTCGAAACCTACTTCTCGGAGGGAACAGTATATACGTCTATAACGTCATATATCCTAACCTAAGGCAACCTAACATCTCGGATGCAATATTTGACAACATTCCTGGCCTGTCGAACCGTACTTCTCGGAGGGAACAGTATATACGTCTATAACGGTATATATCCTAACCTAAGGCAACCTGACATCTCGGATGTAATATTCTACAACCTTCCAGGCGTGTCGGACCCTACTTCTCGGTGGGAACATTATATGCGTCTATAACGAATTATATCAAAATCTAAGGCAACCTAACATCTCGGATGCAATCTTTGACAACATTCCTGGCCTATCGAACCCTACTTCTCGGTGGGAACAGTATATACGTCCATAACGTTATATATCCTAACCTAAGGCAACCTAACATCTCGGATGCAATATCTGACAACATTCCTGGCCTGTCGAACCCTACTTCCCCGAGGGAACAGTATATACGTCTGTAACGTCATATATCCTAACCTAAGGCAACCTAACATCTCGGATGTAACATTTGACAACATTCCAGGCGTGTCGGTCCCTACGTCTCGGTGGTAACATTACATGCGTCTATAACGGTATATATCCTAATCTAAGGCAACCTAACATCTCGGATGCAATATTTGACAACATTCCTGGCCTGTCGAAACCTACTTCTCGGAGGGAACATTATATACGTCTATAACGTTATATATACTAACCTAAGGCAACCTGACATCTCGGATGTATTATTCTACAACATTCCAGGCGTGTCGGACCCTACTTCTCGGTGGGAACATTATATGCGTCTATAACGTTGTATATCCTAATCTAAGGCAACCTAACATCTCGGAAGCAATATTTGACAACATTCCTGGCCTGTCGAAACCTACTGCTCGGAGGGAACAGTATATACGTCTGTAGCGTCATATATCCTAACATAAGCCAACCTAACATCTCGGATGTAACATTTGACAACATTCCAGGCGTGTCCGTCCCTACGTGTCGGAGGTAACATTACATGCGTCTATAACGTTATATATCCTAACCTAAGGCAACCTAAAATCTCGGATGCAATATTTGACAACATTCCTGGCCTGTCGAACCCTACTTCTCGGTGGGAACAGTATATACGTCTATAACGATATATATCCTAACCTAAGGCAACCTAACATCTCGGATGTCACATTTGACAACATTCCAGGCGTGTCGGTCCCTACGTCTCGGTGGTAACATTAATGCGTCTATAACGGCAACGTAACGACTCGGATGTAATATTTTACAACATTGCTGGCGTTTCGGACCCTACTTCTCGGTGGGAACAGTGTATACGTCCATAACGTTATATATCCTAACCTAAGGCAACCTTACATCTCGGATGTAATATTCTACAACATTCCAGGCGTGTCGGACCCTACTTCTCGGTGGGAACATTATATGCGTCTATAACGTTGTATATCCTAATCTAAGGCAACCTAACATCTCGGATGCAATATTTGACAACATTCCTGGCCTGTCGAACCCTACTTCTCGGAGGGAACAGTATATACGTCTGTAACGTCATATATCCTAACCTAAGTCAACCTAACATCTCGGATGTAACATTTGACAACATTTCGGGCGTGTCGGTCCCTACGTCTCGGTGGTAACATTTCATGCGTCTATAACGGTATATATCCTAACCTAAGGCAACCTAACATCTCGGATGCAATATTTGACAACATTCCTGGCCTGTCGAACCGTACTTCTCGGAGGGAACAGTATATACGTCTATAACGTCATATATCCTAACCTGAGGCAACCTAACATCTCGGATGTAACATTTGACAACATTTCAGGCGTGTCGGTCCCTACGTCTCAGTGGTAACATTGCATGCGTCTATAACGTTATATATCCTAACCTAAGGCAACCTAACATCTCGGATGCAATATTTGACAACATTCCTGGCCTGTCGAACCCTATTTCTCGGAGGGAACAGTATATACGTCTATAACGTCACATATTCTTACCTGAGGCAACCTAACATCTCGGATGCAATATTTGACAACATTCCTGGCCTGTCGAACCCTACTTCTCGGAGGAAACAGTATATACGTCTATAACGTCATATATTCTTACCTGAGGCAACCTAACATCTCGGATGCAATATTTGACAACATTCCTGGCCTGTCGAACCCTACTTCTCGGAGGGAACAGTATATACGTCTATAACGGTATATATCCTAATCTAAGGCAACCTAACATCTCGGATGCAATATTTGACAACATTCCTGGCCTGTCGAACACTACTTCTCGGAGGGAACAGTATATACGTCTGTAACGTCATATATCCTAACCTAAGGCAACCTAACATCTCGGATGTAACATTTGACAACATTCCAGGCGTGTCGGTCCCTACGTCTCGGTGGTAACATTACATGCGTCTATAACGTTATATATCCTACCTTAAGGCAACCTAACATCTCGGATGCAATATTTGTCAACATTCCCGGCCTGTCGAACCCTACCATCCGGAGGGAACAGTATATACGTCTATAACGTCATATATTCTTACCTGAGGCAACCTAACATCTCGGATGCAATATTTGACAACATTCCTGGCCTGTCGAACCCTACTTCTCGGAGGAAACAGTATATACGTCTATAACGTCATATATTCTTACCTGAGGCAACCTAACATCTCGGATGCAATATTTGACAACATTCCTGGCCTGTCGAACCCTACTTCTCGGAGGGAACAGTATATACGTCTATAACGGTATATATCCTAATCTAAGGCAACCTAACATCTCGGATGCAATATTTGACAACATTCCTGGCCTGTCGAACACTACTTCTCGGAGGGAACAGTATATACGTCTGTAACGTCATATATCCTAACCTAAGGCAACCTAACATCTCGGATGTAACATTTGACAACATTCCAGGCGTGTCAGTCCCTACGTCTCGGTGGTAACATTACATGCGTCTATAACGGTATATATCCTAATCTTAGGCAACCTGACATCTCGGATGTAACATTTTACAACATTCCAGGCGTGTCGTTCCCTACGTCTCGGTCGTAACATTACATGCGTCTATAACGTTATATATCCTAACCTAAGGCCACATAAGATCTCGTATGTAATATTTGACAACATTCCTGGCGTGTCGAACCCTACTTCTCGGTGGGAACAGTATATACGTCTATAACGTTATATATCCTAACCTAAGGCAACATAACATCTCGGATGTAATATTTGACAACATTCCTGGCGTGTCGGACCCTACTTCTCGGTGGGAACAGTATATACGTCTATAACGTTATATATCCTAACCTAAGGCAACTTGACATCTCGGATGTAATATTCTACAACATTCCTGCCGTGTCGGAGCATTCTTTTCGGTGGGAAATGTATATACGTTTATAACGGTATATATCCTAACCTAAGGGAACCTAACATCTCGGATGCAATATTTGACAACATTCCTGGCGTGTCGAATCCTACTTCTCGGTGGGAACAGTATATACGTCTATAACGTTATATATCCTAACCTAAGGCAACATAACATCTCGGATGTAATATTTGACAACATTCCTGGCGTGTCGGACCCTACTTCTCGGTGGGAACATTATATACGTCTGTAACGTCATATATCCTAACCTAAGACAACCTAACATCTCGGATGTAACATTTGACAACATTCCAGGCGTGTCGGTCCCTACGTCTCGGTGGTAACATTACATGCGTCTATAATGGTATATATCCTGATCTTAGGCAACCTAACATCTCGGATGTAACATTTTACAACATTCCAGGCGTGTCGGTCCCTACGTCTCGGTCGTAACATTACATGCGTCTATAACGTTATATTTCCTAACCTAAGGCCACCTAACATCTCGTATGTAATATTTGACAACATTCCTAGCGTGTCGAACCCTACTTCTCGGTGGGAACAGTATATACGTCTATAACGGTATATGTCCTAATCTAAGGCAGCCTAACATCTCGGATGCAATATTTGACAACATTCCTGGCCTGTCGAACCCTACTTCTCGGAGGGAACATTCTATACGTCTGTAACGTCATATATCCTAACCTAAGACAACCTAACATCTCGGATGTAACATTTGACAACATTCCAGGCGTGTCGGTCCCTACGTCTCGGTGGTAACATTACATGCGTCTATAACGTTATATATCCTAACCTAAGGCAACCTAACATCTCGGATGCAATATTTGACAACATTCCCGGCCTGTCGAACCCTACCATCCGGAGGGAACAGTATATACGTCTATAACGTCATATATCCTAACCTAAGGCAACCTAACATCTCGGATGTAACATTTGAAAACATTCCAGGCGTGTCGGTCCCTACGTCTCGGTGGTAACATTACATGCGTCTATGACGTTATATATCCTAACCTAAGGCAACCTAACATCTCGGATGCAATATTTGACAACATTCCTGGTCTGTCGAACCCTACCATCCGGAGGGAACAGTATATACGTCTATAACGTCATATATCCTAACCTAAGGCAACCTAACATCTCGGATCTAACATTTGACAACATTCCAGGCGTGACGGTTCCTACGTCTCGGTGGTAACATTACATGCGTCTATAACGGTATATATCCTAACCTAAGGCAACCTAACATATCGGATGCAATATTTGACAACATTCCTGGCGTGTCGGTCCCTACGTCTCGGTGGTAACATTACATGCATCTATAACGTTATATATCCTAACCTAAGGCAACCTAACATCTCAGATGCAATATTTGACAACATTCCTGTCCTGTCGAACCCTACTTCTCGGAGGGAACAGTATATACGTCTATAACGGTATATATCCTAATCTAAGGCAACCTAACATCTCGGATGCAATATTTGACAACATTCCTGGCCTGTCGAACACTACTTCTCGGAGGGAACAGTATATACGTCTGTAACGTCATATATCCTAACCTAAGGCAACCTAACATCTCGGATGTAACATTTGACAACATTCCAGGCGTGTCGGTCCCTACGTCTCGGTGGTAACATTACATGCGTCTATAACGTTATATATCCTAACCTAAGGCGACCTAACATCTCGGATGCAATATTTGACAACATTCCTGGCCCGTCGAACCCTACTTCTCGGAGGGAACAGTATATACGTCTATAACGTCATATATCCTAACCTAAGGCAACCTAACATCTCGGATGCAATATTTGACAGCATTCCTGGCCTGTCGAACCCTACTTCTCGGAGGGAACAGTATATACGTCTATAACGTCATATATTCTTACCTGACGCAACCTAACATCTCGGATGCAATATTTGACAACATTCCTGGCCTGTCGAACCCTACTTCTCGGAGGGAACAGTATATACGTCTATAACGGTATATATCCTAATCTAAGGCAACCTAACATCTCGGATGCAATATTTGACAACATTCCTGGCCTGTCGAACACTACTTCTCGGAGGGAACAGTATATACGTCTGTAACGTCATATATCCTAACCTAAGGCAACTTAACATCTCGGATGTAACATTTGACAACATTCCAGGCGTGTCGGTCCCTACGTCTCGGTGGTAACATTACATGCGTCTATAACGTTATATATCCTAACCTAAGGCGACCTAACATCACGGATGCAATATTTGACAACATTCCTGGCCCGTCGAACCCTACTTCTCGGAGGGAACACTGTATACGTCTATAACGACATATATCCTAACCTAAGGCAACCTAACATCTCGGATGTAACATTTGACAACATTCCAGGCGTGTCGGTCCCTACGTCTCGGTGGTAACATTACATGCGTCTATAACGTTATATATCCTACCTTAAGGCAACCTAACATCTCGGATGCAATATTTGTCAACATTCCCGGCCTGTCGAACCCTACCATCCGGAGGGAACAGTATATACGTCTATAACGTCATATATCCTAACCTAAGGCAACCTAACATCTCGGATGTAACATTTGACAACATTCCAGGCGTGTCGGTCCCTACGTCTCGGTGGTAACATTACATGCGTCTATAACGTTATATATCCTAACCTAAGGCAACCTAACATCTCGGATGTAACATTTGACAACATTCCAGGCGTGTCGGTCCCTACGTCTCGGTGGTAACATTACATGCGTCTATAACGGTATATATCCTAATCTTAGGCAACCTGACATCTCGGATGTAACATTTTACAACATTCCAAGCGTGTCGTTCCCTACGTCTCGGTCGTAACATTACATGCGTCTATAACGTTATATATCCTAACCTAAGGCCACATAACATCTCGTATGTAATATTTGACAACATTCCTGGCGTGTCGATCCCTACTTCTCGGTGGGAACAGTATATACGTCTATAACGTTATATATCCTAACCTAAGGCAACATAACATCTCGGATGTAATATTTGACAACATTCCTGGCGTGTCGGACCCTACTTCTCGGTGGGAACAGTATATACGTCTATAACGTTATATATCCTAACCTAAGGCAACTTGACATCTCGGATGTAATATTCTACAACATTCCTGCCGTGTCGGAGCATTCTTTTCGGTGGGAAATGTATATACGTTTATAACGGTATATATCCTAACCTAAGGGAACCTAACATCTCGGATGCAATATTTGACAACATTCCTGGCGTGTCGAATCCTACTTCTCGGTGGGAACAGTATATACGTCTATAACGTTATATATCCTAACCTAAGGCAACATAACATCTCGGATGTAATATTTGACAACATTCCTGGCGTGTCGGACCCTACTTCTCGGTGGGAACATTATATACGTCTGTAACGTCATATATCCTAACCTAAGACAACCTAACATCTCGGATGTAACATTTGACAACATTCCAGGCGTGTCGGTCCCTACGTCTCGGTGGTAACATTACATGCGTCTATAACGGTATATATCCTGATCTTAGGCAACCTAACATCTCGGATGTAACATTTTACAACATTCCAGGCGTGTCGGTCCCTACGTCTCGGTCGTAACATTACATGCGTCTATAACGTTATATTTCCTAACCTAAGGCCACCTAACATCTCGTATGTAATATTTGACAACATTCCTAGCGTGTCGAACCCTACTTCTCGGTGGGTACATTATATACGTCTATAACGGTATATATCCTAATCTAAGGCAGCCTAACATCTCGGATGCAATATTAGACAACATTCCTGGCCTGTCGAACCCTACTTCTCGGAGGGAACATTCTATACGTCTGTAACGTCATATATCCTAACCTAAGACAACCTAACATCTCGGATGTAACATTTGACAACATTCCAGGCGTGTCGGTCCCTACGTCTCGGTGGCAACATTACATGCGTCTATAACGTTATATATCCTAACCTAAGGCAACCTAACATCTCGGATGCAATATTTGACATCATTCCCGGCCTGTCGAACCCTACCATCCGGAGGGAATAGTATATACGTCTATAACGTCATATATCCTAACCTAAGGCAACCTAACATCTCGGATGTAACACTTGAAAACATTCCAGGCGTGTCGGTCCCTACGTCTCGGTGGTAACATTAGATGCGTCTATAACGTTATATATCCTAACCTAAGGCAACCTAACATCTCGGATGCAATATTTGACAACATTCCTGGCCTGTCGAACCCTACTTCTCGGAGGGAACAGTATATACGTCTATAACGGTATATATCCTAATCTAAGGCAACCTAACATCTCGGATGCAATATTTGACAACATTCCTGGCCTGTCGAACACTACTTCTCGGAGGGAACAGTATATACGTCTGTAACGTCATATATCCTAACCTAAGGCAACCTAACATCTCGGATGTAACATTTGACAACATTCCAGGCGTGTCGGTCCCTACGTCTCGGTGGTAACATTACATGCGTCTATAACGTTATATATCCTACCTTAAGGCAACCTAACATCTCGGATGCAATATTTGTCAACATTCCCGGCCTGTCGAACCCTACCATCCGGAGGGAACAGTATATACGTCTATAACGTCATATATCCTAACCTAAGGCAACCTAACATCTCGGATGTAACATTTGACAACATTCCAGGCGTGTCGGTCCCTACGTCTCGGTGGTAACATTACATGCGTCTATAACGGTATATATCCTAATCTTAGGCAACCTGACATCTCGGATGTAACATTTTACAACATTCCAAGCGTGTCGTTCCCTACGTCTCGGTCGTAACATTACATGCGTCTATAACGTTATATATCCTAACCTAAGGCCACATAACATCTCGTATGTAATATTTGACAACATTCCTGGCGTGTCGATCCCTACTTCTCGGTGGGAACAGTATATACGTCTATAACGTTATATATCCTAACCTAAGGCAACATAACATCTCGGATGTAATATTTGACAACATTCCTGGCGTGTCGGACCCTACTTCTCGGTGGGAACAGTATATACGTCTATAACGTTATATATCCTAACCTAAGGCAACTTGACATCTCGGATGTAATATTCTACAACATTCCTGCCGTGTCGGAGCATTCTTTTCGGTGGGAAATGTATATACGTTTATAACGGTATATATCCTAACCTAAGGGAACCTAACATCTCGGATGCAATATTTGACAACATTCCTGGCGTGTCGAATCCTACTTCTCGGTGGGAACAGTATATACGTCTATAACGTTATATATCCTAACCTAAGGCAACATAACATCTCGGATGTAATATTTGACAACATTCCTGGCGTGTCGGACCCTACTTCTCGGTGGGAACATTATATACGTCTGTAACGTCATATATCCTAACCTAAGACAACCTAACATCTCGGATGTAACATTTGACAACATTCCAGGCGTGTCGGTCCCTACGTCTCGGTGGTAACATTACATGCGTCTATAACGGTATATATCCTGATCTTAGGCAACCTAACATCTCGGATGTAACATTTTACAACATTCCAGGCGTGTCGGTCCCTACGTCTCGGTCGTAACATTACATGCGTCTATAACGTTATATTTCCTAACCTAAGGCCACCTAACATCTCGTATGTAATATTTGACAACATTCCTAGCGTGTCGAACCCTACTTCTCGGTGGGAACAGTATATACGTCTATAACGGTATATATCCTAATCTAAGGCAGCCTAACATCTCGGATGCAATATTTGACAACATTCCTGGCCTGTCGAACCCTACTTCTCGGAGGGAACATTCTATACGTCTGTAACGTCATATATCCTAACCTAAGACAACCTAACATCTCGGATGTAACATTTGACAACATTCCAGGCGTGTCGGTCCCTACGTCTCGGTGGTAACATTACATGCGTCTATAACGTTATATATCCTAACCTAAGGCAACCTAACATCTCGGATGCAATATTTGACAACATTCCCGGCCTGTCGAACCCTACCATCCGGAGGGAACAGTATATACGTCTATAACGTCATATATCCTAACCTAAGGCAACCTAACATCTCGGATGTAACATTTGAAAACATTCCAGGCGTGTCGGTCCCTACGTCTCGGTGGTAACATTACATGCGTCTATAACGTTATATATCCTAACCTAAGGCAACCTAACATCTCGGATGCAATATTTGACAACATGCCTGGTCTGTCGAACCCTACCATCCGGAGGGAACAGTATATACGTCTATAACGTCATATATCCTAACCTAAGGCAACCTAACATCTCGGATCTAACATTTGACAACATTCCAGGCGTGACGGTTCCTACGTCTCGGTGGTAACATTACATGCGTCTATAACGGTATATATCCTAACCTAAGGCAACCTAACATATCGGATGCAATATTTGACAACATTCCTGGCGTGTCGGTCCCTACGTCTCGGTGGTAACATTACATGCGTCTATAACGTTATATATCCTACCTTAAGGCAACCTAACATCTCGGATGCAATATTTGTCAACATTCCCGGCCTGTCGAACCCTACCATCCGGAGGGAACAGTATATACGTCTATAACGTCATATATCCTAACCTAAGGCAACCTAACATCTCGGATGCAATATTTGACAACATTCCTGGCCTGTCGAACACTACTTCTCGGAGGGAACAGTATATACGTCTGTAACGTCATATATCCTAACCTAAGGCAACTTAACATCTCGGATGTAACATTTGACAACATTCCAGGCGTGTCGGTCCCTACGTCTCGGTGGTAACATTACATGCGTCTATAACGTTATATATCCTAACCTAAGGCGACCTAACATCTCGGATGCAATATTTGACAACATTCCTGGCCTGTCGAACCCTACTTCTCGGAGGGAACAGTATATACGTCTATAACGTCATATATTCTTACCTGAGGCAACCTAACATCTCGGATGCAATATTTGACAACATTCCTGGTCTGTCGAACCCTACCATCCGGAGGGAACAGTATATATGTCTATAACGGTATATATCCTAACCTAAGGCAACCTAACATATCGGATGCAATATTTGACAACATTCCTGGCGTGTCGGTCCCTACGTCTCGGTGGTAACATTACATGCATCTATAACGTCATATATCCTAACCTAAGGCAACCTAACATCTCGGATGTAACATTTGACAACATTCCAGGCGTGTCGGTCCCTACGTCTCGGTGGTAACATTACATGCGTCTATAACGGTATATATCCTGATCTTAGGCAACCTAACATCTCGGATGTAACATTTTACAACATTCCAGGCGTGTCGGTCCCTACGTCTCGGTCGTAACATTACATGCGTCTATAACGTTATATTTCCTAACCTAAGGCCACCTAACATCTCGTATGTAATATTTGACAACATTCCTAGCGTGTCGAACCCTACTTCTCGGAGGGAACAGTATATACGTCTATAACGGTATATATCCTAATCTAAGGCAACCTAACATCTCGGATGCAATATTTGACAACATTCCTGGCGTGTCGGACCCTACTTCTCGGTGGGAACATTATATACGTCTGTAACGTCATATATCCTAACCTAAGACAACCTAGCATCTCGGATGTAACATTTGACAACATTCCAGGCGTGTCGGTCCCTACGTCTCGGTGGTAACATTACATGCGTCTATAACGGTATATATCCTGATCTTAGGCAACCTAACATCTCGGATGTAACATTTTACAACATTCCAGGCGTGTCGGTCCCTACGTCTCGGTCGTAACATTACATGCGTCTATAACGTTATATTTCCTAACCTAAGGCCACCTAACATCTCGTATGTAATATTTGACAACATTCCTAGCGTGTCGAACCCTACTTCTCGGTGGGAACAGTATATACGTCTATAACGGTATATATCCTAATCTAAGGCAGCCTAACATCTCGGATGCAATATTTGACAACATTCCTGGCCTGTCGAACCCTACTTCTCGGAGGGAACATTCTATACGTCTGTAACGTCATATATCCTAACCTAAGACAACCTAACATCTCGGATGTAACATTTGACAACATTCCAGGCGTGTCGGTCCCTACGTCTCGGTGGCAACATTACATGCGTCTATAACGTTATATATCCTAACCTAAGGCAACCTAACATCTCGGATGCAATATTTGACATCATTCCCGACCTGTCGAACCCTACCATCCGGAGGGAATAGTATATACGTCTATAACGTCATATATCCTAACCTAAGGCAACCTAACATCTCGGATGTAACACTTGAAAACATTCCAGGCGTGTCGGTCCCTACGTCTCGGTGGTAACATTACATGCGTCTATAACGTTATATATCCTAACCTAAGGCAACCTAACATCTCGGATGCAATATTTGACAACATTCCTGGCCTGTCGAATCCTACTTCTCGGTGGGAACAGTATATACGTCTATAACGTTATATATCCTAACCTAAGGCAACATAACATCTCGGATGTAATATTTGACAACATTCCTGGCGTGTCGGACCCTACTTCTCGGTGGGAACATTATATACGTCTGTAACGTCATATATCCTAACCTAAGACAACCTAACATCTCGGATGTAACATTTGACAACATTCCAGGCGTGTCGGTCCCTACGTCTCGGTGGTAACATTACATGCGTCTATAACGGTATATATCCTGATCTTAGGCAACCTAACATCTCGGATGTAACATTTTACAACATTCCAGGCGTGTCGGTCCCTACGTCTCGGTCGTAACATTACATGCGTCTATAACGTTATATTTCCTAACCTAAGGCCACCTAACATCTCGTATGTAATATTTGACAACATTCCTAGCGTGTCGAACCCTACTTCTCGGAGGGAACATTCTATACGTCTGTAACGTCATATATCCTAACCTAAGACAACCTAACATCTCGGATGTAACATTTGACAACATTCCAGGCGTGTCGGTCCCTACGTCTCGGTGGTAACATTACATGCGTCTATAACGTTATATATCCTAACCTAAGGCAACCTAACATCTCGGATGCAATATTTGACAACATTCCCGGCCTGTCGAACCCTACCATCCGGAGGGAACAGTATATACGTCTATAACGTCATATATCCTAACCTAAGGCAACCTAACATCTCGGATGTAACATTTGAAAACATTCCAGGCGTGTCGGTCCCTACGTCTCGGTGGTAACATTACATGCGTCTATAACGTTATATATCCTAACCTAAGGCAACCTAACATCTCGGATGCAATATTTGACAACATGCCTGGTCTGTCGAACCCTACCATCCGGAGGGAACAGTATATACGTCTATAACGTCATATATCCTAACCTAAGGCAACCTAACATCTCGGATCTAACATTTGACAACATTCCAGGCGTGACGGTTCCTACGTCTCGGTGGTAACATTACATGCGTCTATAACGGTATATATCCTAACCTAAGGCAACCTAACATATCGGATGCAATATTTGACAACATTCCTGGCGTGTCGGTCCCTACGTCTCGGTGGTAACATTACATGCGTCTATAACGTTATATATCCTACCTTAAGGCAACCTAACATCTCGGATGCAATATTTGTCAACATTCCCGGCCTGTCGAACCCTACCATCCGGAGGGAACAGTATATACGTCTATAACGTCATATATCCTAACCTAAGGCAACCTAACATCTCGGATGCAATATTTGACAACATTCCTGGCCTGTCGAACACTACTTCTCGGAGGGAACAGTATATACGTCTGTAACGTCATATATCCTAACCTAAGGCAACTTAACATCTCGGATGTAACATTTGACAACATTCCAGGCGTGTCGGTCCCTACGTCTCGGTGGTAACATTACATGCGTCTATAACGTTATATATCCTAACCTAAGGCGACCTAACATCTCGGATGCAATATTTGACAACATTCCTGGCCTGTCGAACCCTACTTCTCGGAGGGAACAGTATATACGTCTATAACGTCATATATTCTTACCTGAGGCAACCTAACATCTCGGATGCAATATTTGACAACATTCCTGGTCTGTCGAACCCTACCATCCGGAGGGAACAGTATATATGTCTATAACGGTATATATCCTAACCTAAGGCAACCTAACATATCGGATGCAATATTTGACAACATTCCTGGCGTGTCGGTCCCTACGTCTCGGTGGTAACATTACATGCATCTATAACGTCATATATCCTAACCTAAGGCAACCTAACATCTCGGATGTAACATTTGACAACATTCCAGGCGTGTCGGTCCCTACGTCTCGGTGGTAACATTACATGCGTCTATAACGGTATATATCCTGATCTTAGGCAACCTAACATCTCGGATGTAACATTTTACAACATTCCAGGCGTGTCGGTCCCTACGTCTCGGTCGTAACATTACATGCGTCTATAACGTTATATTTCCTAACCTAAGGCCACCTAACATCTCGTATGTAATATTTGACAACATTCCTAGCGTGTCGAACCCTACTTCTCGGAGGGAACAGTATATACGTCTATAACGGTATATATCATAATCTAAGGCAACCTAACATCTCGGATGCAATATTTGACAACATTCCTGGCGTGTCGGACCCTACTTCTCGGTGGGAACATTATATACGTCTGTAACGTCATATATCCTAACCTAAGACAACCTAACATCTCGGATGTAACATTTGACAACATTCCAGGCGTGTCGGTCCCTACGTCTCGGTGGTAACATTACATGCGTCTATAACGGTATATATCCTGATCTTAGGCAACCTAACATCTCGGATGTAACATTTTACAACATTCCAGGCGTGTCGGTCCCTACGTCTCGGTCGTAACATTACATGCGTCTATAACGTTATATTTCCTAACCTAAGGCCACCTAACATCTCGTATGTAATATTTGACAACATTCCTAGCGTGTCGAACCCTACTTCTCGGTGGGAATAGTATATACGTCTATAACGGTATATATCCTAATCTAAGGCAGCCTAACATCTCGGATGCAATATTTGACAACATTCCTGGCCTGTCGAACCCTACTTCTCGGAGGGAACATTCTATACGTCTGTAACGTCATATATCCTAACCTAAGACAACCTAACATCTCGGATGTAACATTTGACAACATTCCAGGCGTGTCGGTCCCTACGTCTCGGTGGCAACATTACATGCGTCTATAACGTTATATATCCTAACCTAAGGCAACCTAACATCTCGGATGCAATATTTGACAACATTCCCGGCCTGTCGAACCCTACCATCCGGAGGGAATAGTATATACGTCTATAACGTCATATATCCTAACCTAAGGCAACCTAACATCTCGGATGTAACACTTGAAAACATTCCAGGCGTGTCGGTCCCTACGTCTCGGTGGTAACATTACATGCGTCTATAACGTTATATATCCTAACCTAAGGCAACCTAACATCTCGGATGCAATATTTGACAACATTCCTGGCCTGTCGAACAGTACTTCTCGGAGGGAACAGTATATACGTCTATAACGTCATATATCCTAACCTGAGGCAACCTAACATCTCGGATGTAACATTTGACAACATTTCAGGCGTGTCGGTCCCTACGTCTCGGAGGGAACAGTATATACGTCTATAACGTCATATATTCTTACCTAAGGCAACCTAACATCTCGGATGCAATATTTGACAACATTCCTGGCCTGTCGAACCCTACTTCTCGGAGGGAACAGTATATACGTCTATAACGGTATATATCCTAATCTAAGGCAACCTAACATCTCGGATGCAATATTTGACAACATTCCTGGCCTGTCGAACACTACTTCTCGGAGGGAACAGTATATACGTCTGTAACGTCATATATCCTAACCTAAGGCAACCTAACATCTCGGATGTAACATTTGACAACATTCCAGGCGTGTCGGTCCCTACGTCTCGGTGGTAACATTACATGCGTCTATAACGTTATATATCCTAACCTAAGGCGACCTAACATCTCGGATGCAATATTTGACAACATTCCTGGCCCGTCGAACCCTACTTCCCGGAGGGAACAGTATATACGTCTATAACGTCATATATCCTAACCTAAGGCAACCTAACATCTCGGATGTAACATTTGACAACATTCCAGGCGTGTCGGTCCCTACGTCTCGGTGGTAACATTACATGCGTCTATAACGGTATATATCCTAACCTCCGGCGACCTGACATCTCGGATGCAATATTTGACAACATTCCTGGCCCGTCGAACCCTACTTCTCGGAGGGAACAGTATATACGTCTATAACGTCATATATCCTAACCTAAGTCAACCTAACATCTCGGATGTAACATTTGACAACATTCCGGGCGTGTCGGTCCCTACGTCTCGGTGGTAACATTTCATGCGTCTATAACGGTATATATCCTAACCTAAGGCAACCTAACATCTCGGATGCAATATTTGACAACATTCCTGGCCTGTCGAACAGTACTTCTCGGAGGGAACAGTATATACGTCTATAACGTCATATATCCTAACCTGAGGCAACCTAACATCTCGGATGTAACATTTGACAACATTTCAGGCGTGTCGGTCCCTACGTCTCAGTGGTAACATTGCATACGTCTATAACGTTATATATCCTAACCTAAGGCAACCTAACATCTCGGATGCAATATTTGACAACATTCCTGGCCTGTCGAACCCTATTTCTCGGAGGGAACAGTATATACGTCTATAACGTCATATATTCTTACCTGTGGCAACCTAACATCTCGGATGCAATATTTGACAACATTCCTGGCCTGTCGAACCCTACTTCTCGGAGGGAACAGTATATACGTCTATAACGTCATATATTCTTACCTGAGGCAACCTAACATCTCGGATGCAATATTTGACAACATTCCTGGCCTGTCGAACCCTACTTCTCGGAGGGAACAGTATATACGTCTATAACGGTATATATCCTAATCTAAGGCAACCTAACATCTCGGATGCAATATTTGACAACATTCCTGGCCTGTCGAACACTACTTCTCGGAGGGAACAGTATATACGTCTGTAACGTCACATATCCTAACCTAAGTCAACCTAACATCTCGGATGTAACATTTGACAACATTTCAGGCGTGTCGGTCCCTACGTCTCAGTGGTAACATTGCATGCGTCTATAACGTTATATATCCTAACCTAAGGCAACCTAACATCTCGGATGCAATATTTGACAACATTCCTGGCCTGTCGAACCCTACTTCTCGGAGGGAACAGTATATACGTCTATAACGTCATATATTCTTACCTGAGGCAACCTAACATCTCGGATGCAATATTTGACAACATTCCTGGCCTGTCGAACCCTACTTCTCGGAGGGAACAGTATATACGTCTATAACGTCATATATCCTAACCTAAGGCAACCTAACATCTCGGATGTAACATTTGACAACATTCCAGGCGTGTCGGTCCCTACGTCTCGGTGGTAACATTACATGCGTCTATAACGGTATATATCCTAACCTAAGGCAACCTAACATCTCGGATGCAATATTTGACAACATTCCTGACCTATCGAACCCTACTTCTCGGTGGGAAGAGTATATACGTCCATAACGTTATATATCCTAACCTAAGACAACCTAACATCTCGGATGTAACATTTGACAACATTCCAGGCGTGTCGGTCCCTACGTCTCGGTGGTAACATTACATGCGTCTATAACGTTATATATCCTAACCTAAGGCAACCTAACATCTCGGATGTAACATTTGACAACATTCCAGGCGTGTCGGTCCCTACGTCTCGGTGGTAACATTACATGCGTCTATAACGGTATATATTCTAATCTTACGCAACCTGACATCTCGGATGTAACATTTTACAACATTCCAGGCGTGTCGGTCCCTACGTCTCGGTCGTAACATTACATGCGTCTATAACGTTATATATCCTAACCTAAGGCCACATAACATCTCGTATGTAATATTTGACAACATTCCTGGCGTGTCGAACCCTACTTCTCGGTGGGAACAGTATATACGTCTATAACGTTATATATCCTAACCTAAGGCAACATAACATCTCGGATGTAATATTTGACAACATTCCTGGCGTGTCGGACCCTACTTCTCGGTGGGAACATTATATACGTCTGTAACGTCATATATCCTAACCTAAGACAACCTAACATCTCGGATGTAACATTTGACAACATTCCAGGCGTGTCGGTCCCTACGTCTCGGTGGCAACATTACATGCGTCTATAACGTTATATATCCTAACCTAAGGCAACCTAACATCTCGGATGCAATATTTGACAACATTCCCGGCCTGTCGAACCCTACCATCCGGAGGGAATAGTATATACGTCTATAACGTCATATATCCTAACCTAAGGCTACCTAACATCTCGGATGTAACACTTGAAAACATTCCAGGCGTGTCGGTCCCTACGTCTCGGTGGTAACATTACATGCGTCTATAACGTTATATATCCTAACCTAAGGCAACCTAACATCTCGGATGCAATATTTGACAACATTCCTGGTCTGTCGAACCCTACCATCCGGAGGGAACAGTATATATGTCTATAACGGTATATATCCTAACCTAAGGCAACCTAACATATCGGATGCAATATTTGACAACATTCCTGGCGTGTCGGTCCCTACGTCTCGGTGGTAACATTACATGCATCTATAACGTTATATATCCTAACCTAAGGCAACCTAACATCTCGGATGCAATATTTGACAACATTCCTGGCCTGTCGAACCCTACTTCTCGGAGGGAACAGTATATACGTCTATAACGTCATATATTCTTACCTGAGGCAACCTAACATCTCGGATGCAATATTTGACAACATTTCTGGCCTGTCGAACCCTACTTCTCGGAGGGAACAGTATATACGTCTATAACGTCATATATTCTTACCTAAGGCAACCTAACATCTCGGATGCAATATTTGACAACATTCCTGGCCTGTCGAACCCTACTTCTCGGAGGGAACAGTATACACGTCTATAACGGTATATATCCTAATCTAAGGCAACCTAACATCTCGGATGCAATATTTGACAACATTCCTGGCCTGTCGAACCCTACTTCTCGGAGGGAACAGTATATACGTCTATAACGGTATATATCCTAATCTAAGGCAACCTAACATCTCGGATGCAATATTTGACAACATTCCTGGCCTGTCGAACACTACTTCTCGGAGGGAACAGTATATACGTCTGTAACGTCATATATCCTAACCTAAGGCAACTTAACATCTCGGATGTAACATTTGACAACATTCCAGGCGTGTCGGTCCCTACGTCTCGGTGGTAACATTACATGCGTCTATAACGTTATATATCCTAACCTAAGGCGACCTAACATCTCGGATGCAATATTTGACAACATTCCTGGCCCGTCGAACCCTACTTCTCGGAGGGAACACTGTATACGTCTATAACGACATATATCCTAACCTAAGGCAACCTAACATCTCGGATGTAACATTTGACAACATTCCAGGCGTGTCGGTCCCTACGTCTCGGTGGTAACATTACATGCGTCTATAACGTTATATATCCTACCTTAAGGCAACCTAACATCTCGGATGCAATATTTGTCAACATTCCCGGCCTGTCGAACCCTACCATCCGGAGGGAACAGTATATACGTCTATAACGTCATATATCCTAACCTAAGGCAACCTAACATCTCGGATGTAACATTTGACAACATTCCAGGCGTGTCGGTCCCTACGTCTCGGTGGTAACATTACATGCGTCTATAACGGTATATATCCTAATCTTAGGCAACCTGACATCTCGGATGTAACATTTTACAACATTCCAGGCGTGTCGGTCCCTACGTCTCGGTCGTAACATTACATGCGTCTATAACGTTATATATCCTAACCTAAGGCCACATAACATCTCGTATGTAATATTTGACAACATTCCTGGCGTGTCGAACCCTACTTCTCGGTGGGAACAGTATATACGTCTATAACGTTACATATCCTAACCTAAGGCAACATAACATCTCGGATGTAATATTTGACAACATTCCTGGCGTGTCGGACCCTACTTCTCGGTGGGAACATTATATACGTCTGTAACGTCATATATCCTTACCTAAGACAACCTAACATCTCGGATGTAACATTTGACAACATTCCAGGCGTGTCGGTCCCTACGTCTCGGTGGTAACATTACATGCGTCTATAACGGTATATATCCTGATCTTAGGCAACCTAACATCTCGGATGTAACATTTTACAACATTCCAGGCGTGTCGGTCCCTACGTCTCGGTCGTAACATTACATGCGTCTATAACGTTATATTTCCTAACCTAAGGCCACCTAACATCTCGTATGTAATATTTGACAACATTCCTAGCGTGTCGAACCCTACTTCTCGGTGGGAACATTATATACGTCTATAACGGTATATATCCTAATCTAAGGCAGCCTAACATCTCGGATGCAATATTTGACAACATTCCTGGCCTGTCGAACCCTACTTCTCGGAGGGAACATTCTATACGTCTGTAACGTCATATATCCTAACCTAAGACAACCTAACATCTCGGATGTAACATTTGACAACATTCCAGGCGTGTCGGTCCCTACGTCTCGGTGGCAACATTACATGCGTCTATAACGTTATATATCCTAACCTAAGGCAACCTAACATCTCGGATGCAATATTTGACAACATTCCCGGCCTGTCGAACCCTACCATCCGGAGGGAATAGTATATACGTCTATAACGTCATATATCCTAACCTAAGGCAACCTAACATCTCGGATGTAACACTTGAAAACATTCCAGGCGTGTCGGTCCCTACGTCTCGGTGGTAACATTACATGCGTCTATAACGTTATATATCCTAACCTAAGGCAACCTAACATCTCGGATGCAATATTTGACAACATTCCTGGTCTGTCGAACCCTACCATCCGGAGGGAACAGTATATATGTCTATAACGGTATATATCCTAACCTAAGGCAACCTAACATATCGGATGCAATATTTGACAACATTCCTGGCGTGTCGGTCCCTACGTCTCGGTGGTAACATTACATGCGTCTATAACGTTATATATCCTAACCTAAGGCAACCTAACATCTCGGATGCAATATTTGACAACATTCCCGGCCTGTCGAACCCTACCATCCGGAGGGAACAGTATATACGTCTATAACGTCATATATTCTTACCTGAGGCAACCTAACATCTCGGATGCAATATTTGACAACATTTCTGGCCTGTCGAACCCTACTTCTCGGAGGGAACAGTATATACGTCTATAACGTCATATATTCTTACCTAAGGCAACCTAACATCTCGGATGCAATATTTGACAACATTCCTGGCCTGTCGAACCCTACTTCTCGGAGGGAACAGTATATACGTCTATAACGGTATATATCCTAATCTAAGGCAACCTAACATCTCGGATGCAATATTTGACAACATTCCTGGCCTGTCGAACACTACTTCTCGGAGGGAACAGTATATACGTCTGTAACGTCATATATCCTAACCTAAGGCAACCTAACATCTCGGATGTAACATTTGACAACATTCCAGGCGTGTCGGTCCCTACGTCTCGGTGGTAACATTACATGCGTCTATAACGTTATATATCCTACCTTAAGGCAACCTAACATCTCGGATGCAATATTTGTCAACATTCCCGGCCTGTCGAACCCTACCATCCGGAGGGAACAGTATATACGTCTATAACGTCATATATCCTAACCTAAGGCAACCTAACATCTCGGATGTAACATTTGACAACATTCCAGGCGTGTCGGTCCCTACGTCTCGGTGGTAACATTACATGCGTCTATAACGGTATATATCCTAATCTTAGGCAACCTGACATCTCGGATGTAACATTTTACAACATTCCAGGCGTGTCGTTCCCTACGTCTCGGTCGTAACATTACATGCGTCTATAACGTTATATATCCTAACCTAAGGCCACATAACATCTCGTATGTAATATTTGACAACATTCCTGGCGTGTCGAACCCTACTTCTCGGTGGGAACAGTATATACGTCTATAACGTTATATATCCTAACCTAAGGCAACATAACATCTCGGATGTAATATTTGACAACATTCCTGGCGTGTCGGACCCTACTTCTCGGTGGTAACATTACATGCGTCTATAACGGTATATATCCTAATCTTAGGCAACCTGACATCTCGGATGTAACATTTTACAACATTCCAGGCGTGTCGTTCCCTACGTCTCGGTCGTAACATTACATGCGTCTATAACGTTATATATCCTAACCTAAGGCCACATAACATCTCGGATGCAATATTTGACAACATTCCTGGCGTGTCGAATCCTACTTCTCGGAGGGAACAGTATATACGTCTATAACGGTATATATCCTAATCTAAGGCAACCTAACATCTCGGATGCAATATTTGACAACATTCCTGGCCTGTCGAACACTACTTCTCGGAGGGAACAGTATATACGTTTATAACGGTATATATCCTAACCTAAGGGAACCTAACATCTCGGATGCAATATTTGACAACATTCCTGGCGTGTCGAATCCTACTTCTCGGTGGGAACAGTATATACGTCTATAACGTTATATATCCTAACCTAAGGCAACATAACATCTCGGATGTAATATTTGACAACATTCCTGGCGTGTCGGACCCTACTTCTCGGTGGGAACATTATATACGTCTGTAACGTCATATATCCTAACCTAAGACAACCTAACATCTCGGATGTAACATTTGACAACATTCCAGGCGTGTCGGTCCCTACGTCTCGGTGGTAACATTACATGCGTCTATAACGGTATATATCCTGATCTTAGGCAACCTAACATCTCGGATGTAACATTTTACAACATTCCAGGCGTGTCGGTCCCTACGTCTCGGTCGTAACATTACATGCGTCTATAACGTTATATTTCCTAACCTAAGGCCACCTAACATCTCGTATGTAATATTTGACAACATTCCTAGCGTGTCGAACCCTACTTCTCGGTGGGAACAGTATATACGTCTATAACGGTATATATCCTAATCTAAGGCAGCCTAACATCTCGGATGCAATATTTGACAACATTCCTGGCCTGTCGAACCCTACTTCTCGGAGGGAACATTCTATACGTCTGTAACGTCATATATCCTAACCTAAGACAACCTAACATCTCGGATGTAACATTTGACAACATTCCAGGCGTGTCGGTCCCTACGTCTCGGTGGTAACATTACATGCGTCTATAACGTTATATATCCTAACCTAAGGCAACCTAACATCTCGGATGCAATATTTGACAACATTCCCGGCCTGTCGAACCCTACCATCCGGAGGGAACAGTATATACGTCTATAACGTCATATATCCTAACCTAAGGCAACCTAACATCTCGGATGTAACATTTGAAAACATTCCAGGCGTGTCGGTCCCTACGTCTCGGTGGTAACATTACATGCGTCTATAACGTTATATATCCTAACCTAAGGCAACCTAACATCTCGGATGCAATATTTGACAACATTCCTGGTCTGTCGAACCCTACCATCCGAAGGGAACAGTATATACGTCTATAACGTCATATATCCTAACCTAAGGCAACCTAACATCTCGGATCTAACATTTGACAACATTCCAGGCGTGACGGTTCCTACGTCTCGGTGGTAACATTACATGCGTCTATAACGGTATATATCCTAACCTAAGGCAACCTAACATATCGGATGCAATATTTGACAACATTCCTGGCGTGTCGGTCCCTACGTCTCGGTGGTAACATTACATGCATCTATAACGTTATATATCCTAACCTAAGGCAACCTAACATCTCGGATGCAATATTTGACAACATTCCTGTCCTGTCGAACCCTACTTCTCGGAGGGAACAGTATATACGTCTATAACGGTATATATCCTAATCTAAGGCAACCTAACATCTCGGATGCAATATTTGACAACATTCCTGGCCTGTCGAACACTACTTCTCGGAGGGAACAGTATATACGTCTGTAACGTCATATATCCTAACCTAAGGCAACCTAACATCTCGGATGTAACATTTGACAACATTCCAGGCGTGTCGGTCCCTACGTCTCGGTGGTAACATTACATGCGTCTATAACGTCATATATCCTAACCTAAGGCGACCTAACATCTCGGATGCAATATTTGACAACATTCCTGGCCCGTCGAACCCTACTTCTCGGAGGGAACTGTATATACGTCTAAAACGTCATATATCCTAACCTAAGGCAACCTAACATCTCGGATGCAATATTTGACAACATTCCTGGCCTGTCGAACCCTACTTCTCGGAGGGAACAGTATATACGTCTATAACGTCATATATTCTTACCTGAGGCAACCTAACATCTCGGATGCAATATTTGACAACATTCATGGCCTGTCGAACCCTACTTCTCGGAGGGAACAGTATATACGTCTATAACGGTATATATCCTAATCTAAGGCAACCTAACATCTCGGATGCAATATTTGACAACATTCCTGGCCTGTCGAACACTACTTCTCGGAGGGAACAGTATATACGTCTGTAACGTCATATATCCTAACCTAAGGCAACTTAACATCTCGGATGTAACATTTGACAACATTCCAGGCGTGTCGGTCCCTACGTCTCGGTGGTAACATTACATGCGTCTATAACGTTATATATCCTAACCTAAGGCGACCTAACATCTCGGATGCAATATTTGACAACATTCCTGGCCCGTCGAACCCTACTTCTCGGAGGGAACACTGTATACGTCTATAACGACATATATCCTAACCTAAGGCAACCTAAAATCTCGGATGTAACATTTGACAACATTCCAGGCGTGTCGGTCCCTACGTCTCGGTGGTAACATTACATGCGTCTATAACGTTATATATCCTACCTTAAGGCAACCTAACATCTCGGATGCAATATTTGTCAACATTCCCGGCCTGTCGAACCCTACCATCCGGAGGGAACAGTATATACGTCTATAACGTCATATATCCTAACCTAAGGCAACCTAACATCTCGGATGTAACATTTGACAACATTACAGGCGTGTCGGTCCCTACGTCTCGGTGGTAACATTACATGCGTCTATAACGGTATATATCCTAATCTTAGGCAACCTGACATCTCGGATGTAACATTTTACAACATTCCAGGCGTGTCGGTCCCTACGTCTCGGTCGAAACATTACATGCGTCTATAACGTTATATATCCTAACCTAAGGCCACATAACATCTCGTATGTAATATTTGACAACATTCCTGGCGTGTCGAACCCTACTTCTCGGTGGGAACAGTATATACGTCTATAACGTTATATATCCTAACCTAAGGCAACATAACATCTCGGATGTAATATTTGACAACATTCCTGGCGTGTCGGACCCTACTTCTCGGAGGGAACAGTATATACGTCTGTAACGTCATATATCCTAACCTAAGGCAACTTAACATCTCGGATGTAACATTTGACAACATTCCAGGCGTGTCGGTCCCTACGTCTCGGTGGTAACATTACATGCGTCTATAACGTTATATATCCTAACCTAAGGCGACCTAACATCTCGGATGCAATATTTGACAACATTCCCGGCCTGTCGAACCCTACCATCCGGAGGGAACAGTATATACGTCTATAACGTCATATATCCTAACCTAAGGCAACCTAACATCTCGGATGTAACATTTGACAACATTCCAGGCGTGTCGGTCCCTACGTCTCGGTGGTAACATTACATGCGTCTATAACGGTATATATCCTAATCTTAGGCAACCTGACATCTCGGATGTAACATTTTACAACATTCCAGGCGTGTCGGTCCCTACGTCTCGGTCGTAACATTACATGCGTCTATAACGTTATATATCCTAACCTAAGGCCACATAACATCTCGTATGTAATATTTGACAACATTCCTGGCGTGTCGAACCCTACTTCTCGGTGGGAACAGTATATACGTCTATAACGTTATATATCCTAACCTAAGGCAACATAACATCTCGGATGTAATATTTGACAACATTCCTGGCGTGTCGGACCCTACTTCTCGGTGGGAACATTATATACGTCTGTAACGTCATATATCCTAACCTAAGACAACCTAACATCTCGGATGTAACATTTGACAACATTCCAGGCGTGTCGGTCCCTACGTCTCGGTGGTAACATTACATGCGGCTATAACGGTATATATCCTGATCTTAGGCAACCTAACATCTCGGATGTAACATTTTACAACATTCCAGGCGTGTCGGTCCCTACGTCTCGGTCGTAACATTACATGCGTCTATAACGTTATATTTCCTAACCTAAGGCCACCTAACATCTCGTATGTAATATTTGACAACATTCCTAGCGTGTCGAACCCTACTTCTCGGTGGGAACAGTATATACGTCTATAACGGTATATATCCTAATCTAAGGCAGCCTAACATCTCGGATGCAATATTTGACAACATTCCTGGCCTGTCGAACCCTACTTCTCGGAGGGAACAGTATATACGTCTGTAACGTCATATATCCTAACCTAAGACAACCTAACATCTCGGATGTAACATTTGACAACATTCCAGGCGTGTCGGTCCCTACGTCTCGGTGGCAACATTACATGCGTCTATAACGTTATATATCCTAAACTAAGGCAACCTAACATCTCGGATGCAATATTTGACAACATTCCCGGCCTGTCGAACCCTACCATCCGGAGGGAATAGTATATACGTCTATAACGTCATATATCCTAACCTAAGGCAACCTAAAATCTCGGATGTAACATTTGACAACATTCCAGGCGTGTCGGTCCCTACGTCTCGGTGGTAACATTACATGCGTCTATAACGTTATATATCCTACCTTAAGGCAACCTAACATCTCGGATGCAATATTTGTCAACATTCCCGGCCTGTCGAACCCTACCATCCGGAGGGAACAGTATATACGTCTATAACGTCATATATCCTAACCTAAGGCAACCTAACATCTCGGATGTAACATTTGACAACATTACAGGCGTGTCGGTCCCTACGTCTCGGTGGTAACATTACATGCGTCTATAACGGTATATATCCTAATCTTAGGCAACCTGACATCTCGGATGTAACATTTTACAACATTCCAGGCGTGTCGGTCCCTACGTCTCGGTCGAAACATTACATGCGTCTATAACGTTATATATCCTAACCTAAGGCCACATAACATCTCGTATGTAATATTTGACAACATTCCTGGCGTGTCGAACCCTACTTCTCGGTGGGAACAGTATATACGTCTATAACGTTATATATCCTAACCTAAGGCAACATAACATCTCGGATGTAATATTTGACAACATTCCTGGCGTGTCGGACCCTACTTCTCGGAGGGAACAGTATATACGTCTGTAACGTCATATATCCTAACCTAAGGCAACTTAACATCTCGGATGTAACATTTGACAACATTCCAGGCGTGTCGGTCCCTACGTCTCGGTGGTAACATTACATGCGTCTATAACGTTATATATCCTAACCTAAGGCGACCTAACATCTCGGATGCAATATTTGACAACATTCCCGGCCTGTCGAACCCTACCATCCGGAGGGAACAGTATATACGTCTATAACGTCATATATCCTAACCTAAGGCAACCTAACATCTCGGATGTAACATTTGACAACATTCCAGGCGTGTCGGTCCCTACGTCTCGGTGGTAACATTACATGCGTCTATAACGGTATATATCCTAATCTTAGGCAACCTGACATCTCGGATGTAACATTTTACAACATTCCAGGCGTGTCGGTCCCTACGTCTCGGTCGTAACATTACATGCGTCTATAACGTTATATATCCTAACCTAAGGCCACATAACATCTCGTATGTAATATTTGACAACATTCCTGGCGTGTCGAACCCTACTTCTCGGTGGGAACAGTATATACGTCTATAACGTTATATATCCTAACCTAAGGCAACATAACATCTCGGATGTAATATTTGACAACATTCCTGGCGTGTCGGACCCTACTTCTCGGTGGGAACATTATATACGTCTGTAACGTCATATATCCTAACCTAAGACAACCTAACATCTCGGATGTAACATTTGACAACATTCCAGGCGTGTCGGTCCCTACGTCTCGGTGGTAACATTACATGCGGCTATAACGGTATATATCCTGATCTTAGGCAACCTAACATCTCGGATGTAACATTTTACAACATTCCAGGCGTGTCGGTCCCTACGTCTCGGTCGTAACATTACATGCGTCTATAACGTTATATTTCCTAACCTAAGGCCACCTAACATCTCGTATGTAATATTTGACAACATTCCTAGCGTGTCGAACCCTACTTCTCGGTGGGAACAGTATATACGTCTATAACGGTATATATCCTAATCTAAGGCAGCCTAACATCTCGGATGCAATATTTGACAACATTCCTGGCCTGTCGAACCCTACTTCTCGGAGGGAACATTCTATACGTCTGTAACGTCATATATCCTAACCTAAGACAACCTAACATCTCGGATGTAATATTTGACAACATTCCAGGCGTGTCGGTCCCTACGTCTCGGTGGCAACATTACATGCGTCTATAACGTTATATATCCTAAACTAAGGCAACCTAACATCTCGGATGCAATATTTGACAACATTCCCGGCCTGTCGAACCCTACCATCCGGAGGGAATAGTATATACGTCTATAACGTCATATATCCTAACCTAAGGCAACCTAACATCTCGGATGTAACACTTGAAAACATTCCAGGCGTGTCGGTCCCTACGTCTCGGTGGTAACATTACATGCGTCTATAACGTTATATATCCTAACCTAAGGCAACCTAACATCTCGGATGCAATATTTGACAACATTCCTGGTCTGTCGAACCCTACCATCCGGAGGGAACAGTATATATGTCTATAACGGTATATATCCTAACCTAAGGCAACCTAACATATCGGATGCAATATTTGACAACATTCCTGGCCTGTCGAACCCTACTTCTCGGAGGGAACAGTATATACGTCTATAACGTCATATATTCTTACCTGAGGCAACCTAACATCTCGGATGCAATATTTGACAACATTCCTGGCCTGTCGAACCCTACTTCTCGGAGGGAACAGTATATACGTCTATAACGGTATATATCCTAATCTAAGGCAACCTAACATCTCGGATGCAATATTTGACAACATTCCTGGCCTGTCGAACACTACTTCTCGGAGGGAACAGTATATACGTCTATAACGTCATATATTCTTACCTGAGGCAACCTAACATCTCGGATGCAATATTTGACAACATTCCTGGCCTGTCGAACCCTACTTCTCGGAGGGAACAGTATATACGTCTATAACGGTATATATCCTAATCTAAGGCAACCTAACATCTCGGATGCAATATTTGACAACATTCCTGGCCTGTCGAACACTACTTCTCGGAGGGAACAGTATATACGTCTGTAACGTCATATATCCTAACCTAAGGCAACTTAACATCTCGGATGTAACATTTGACAACATTCCAGGCGTGTCGGTCCCTACGTCTCGGTGGTAACATTACATGCGTCTATAACGTTATATATCCTAACCTAAGGCGACCTAACATCTCGGATGCAATATTTGACAACATTCCTGGCCCGTCGAACCCTACTTCTCGGAGGGAACACTGTATACGTCTATAACGACATATATCCTAACCTAAGGCAACCTAAAATCTCGGATGTAACATTTGACAACATTCCAGGCGTGTCGGTCCCTACGTCTCGGTGGTAACATTACATGCGTCTATAACGTTATATATCCTACCTTAAGGCAACCTAACATCTCGGATGCAATATTTGTCAACATTCCCGGCCTGTCGAACCCTACCATCCGGAGGGAACAGTATATACGTCTATAACGTCATATATCCTAACCTAAGGCAACCTAACATCTCGGATGTAACATTTGACAACATTACAGGCGTGTCGGTCCCTACGTCTCGGTGGTAACATTACATGCGTCTATAACGGTATATATCCTAATCTTAGGCAACCTGACATCTCGGATGTAACATTTTACAACATTCCAGGCGTGTCGGTCCCTACGTCTCGGTCGAAACATTACATGCGTCTATAACGTTATATATCCTAACCTAAGGCCACATAACATCTCGTATGTAATATTTGACAACATTCCTGGCGTGTCGAACCCTACTTCTCGGTGGGAACAGTATATACGTCTATAACGTTATATATCCTAACCTAAGGCAACATAACATCTCGGATGTAATATTTGACAACATTCCTGGCGTGTCGGACCCTACTTCTCGGAGGGAACAGTATATACGTCTGTAACGTCATATATCCTAACCTAAGGCAACTTAACATCTCGGATGTAACATTTGACAACATTCCAGGCGTGTCGGTCCCTACGTCTCGGTGGTAACATTACATGCGTCTATAACGTTATATATCCTAACCTAAGGCGACCTAACATCTCGGATGCAATATTTGACAACATTCCCGGCCTGTCGAACCCTACCATCCGGAGGGAACAGTATATACGTCTATAACGTCATATATCCTAACCTAAGGCAACCTAACATCTCGGATGTAACATTTGACAACATTCCAGGCGTGTCGGTCCCTACGTCTCGGTGGTAACATTACATGCGTCTATAACGGTATATATCCTAATCTTAGGCAACCTGACATCTCGGATGTAACATTTTACAACATTCCAGGCGTGTCGGTCCCTACGTCTCGGTCGTAACATTACATGCGTCTATAACGTTATATATCCTAACCTAAGGCCACATAACATCTCGTATGTAATATTTGACAACATTCCTGGCGTGTCGAACCCTACTTCTCGGTGGGAACAGTATATACGTCTATAACGTTATATATCCTAACCTAAGGCAACATAACATCTCGGATGTAATATTTGACAACATTCCTGGCGTGTCGGACCCTACTTCTCGGTGGGAACATTATATACGTCTGTAACGTCATATATCCTAACCTAAGACAACCTAACATCTCGGATGTAACATTTGACAACATTCCAGGCGTGTCGGTCCCTACGTCTCGGTGGTAACATTACATGCGGCTATAACGGTATATATCCTGATCTTAGGCAACCTAACATCTCGGATGTAACATTTTACAACATTCCAGGCGTGTCGGTCCCTACGTCTCGGTCGTAACATTACATGCGTCTATAACGTTATATTTCCTAACCTAAGGCCACCTAACATCTCGTATGTAATATTTGACAACATTCCTAGCGTGTCGAACCCTACTTCTCGGTGGGAACAGTATATACGTCTATAACGGTATATATCCTAATCTAAGGCAGCCTAACATCTCGGATGCAATATTTGACAACATTCCTGGCCTGTCGAACCCTACTTCTCGGAGGGAACATTCTATACGTCTGTAACGTCATATATCCTAACCTAAGACAACCTAACATCTCGGATGTAACATTTGACAACATTCCAGGCGTGTCGGTCCCTACGTCTCGGTGGCAACATTACATGCGTCTATAACGTTATATATCCTAAACTAAGGCAACCTAACATCTCGGATGCAATATTTGACAACATTCCCGGCCTGTCGAACCCTACCATCCGGAGGGAATAGTATATACGTCTATAACGTCATATATCCTAACCTAAGGCAACCTAACATCTCGGATGTAACACTTGAAAACATTCCAGGCGTGTCGGTCCCTACGTCTCGGTGGTAACATTACATGCGTCTATAACGTTATATATCCTAACCTAAGGCAACCTAACATCTCGGATGCAATATTTGACAACATTCCTGGTCTGTCGAACCCTACCATCCGGAGGGAACAGTATATATGTCTATAACGGTATATATCCTAACCTAAGGCAACCTAACATATCGGATGCAATATTTGACAACATTCCTGGCGTGTCGGTCCCTACGTCTCGGTGGTAACATTACATGCATCTATAACGTTATATATCCTAACCTAAGGCAACCTAACATCTCGGATGCAATATTTGACAACATTCCTGGCCTGTCGAACCCTACTTCTCGGAGGGAACAGTATATACGTCTATAACGTCATATATTCTTACCTGAGGCAACCTAACATCTCGGATGCAATATTTGACAACATTCCTGGTCTGTCGAACCCTACCATCCGGAGGGAACAGTATATATGTCTATAACGGTATATATCCTAACCTAAGGCAACCTAACATATCGGATGCAATATTTGACAACATTCCTGGCGTGTCGGTCCCTACGTCTCGGTGGTAACATTACATGCATCTATAACGTCATATATCCTAACCTAAGGCAACCTAACATCTCGGATGTAATATTTGACAACATTCCAGGCGTGTCGGTCCCTACGTCTCGGTGGTAACATTACATGCGTCTATCACGGTATATATCCTGATCTTAGGCAACCTGACATCTCGGATGTAACATTTTACAACATTCCAGGCGTGTCGGTCCCTACGTCTCGGTCGTAACATTACATGCGTCTATAACGTTATATATCCTAACCTAAGGCCACATAACATCTCGTATGTAATATTTGACAACATTCCTGGCGTGTCGAACCCTACTTCTCGGTGGGAACAGTATATACGTCTATAACGTTATATATCCTAACCTAAGGCAACATAACATCTCGGATGTAATATTTGACAACATTCCTGGCGTGTCGGACCCTACTTCTCGGAGGGAACAGTATATACGTCTGTAACGTCATATATCCTAACCTAAGGCAACTTAACATCTCGGATGTAACATTTGACAACATTCCAGGCGTGTCGGTCCCTACGTCTCGGTGGTAACATTACATGCGTCTATAACGTTATATATCCTAACCTAAGGCGACCTAACATCTCGGATGCAATATTTGACAACATTCCCGGCCTGTCGAACCCTACCATCCGGAGGGAACAGTATATACGTCTATAACGTCATATATCCTAACCTAAGGCAACCTAACATCTCGGATGTAACATTTGACAACATTCCAGGCGTGTCGGTCCCTACGTCTCGGTGGTAACATTACATGCGTCTATAACGGTATATATCCTAATCTTAGGCAACCTGACATCTCGGATGTAACATTTTACAACATTCCAGGCGTGTCGGTCCCTACGTCTCGGTCGTAACATTACATGCGTCTATAACGTTATATATCCTAACCTAAGGCCACATAACATCTCGTATGTAATATTTGACAACATTCCTGGCGTGTCGAACCCTACTTCTCGGTGGGAACAGTATATACGTCTATAACGTTATATATCCTAACCTAAGGCAACATAACATCTCGGATGTAATATTTGACAACATTCCTGGCGTGTCGGACCCTACTTCTCGGTGGGAACATTATATACGTCTGTAACGTCATATATCCTAACCTAAGACAACCTAACATCTCGGATGTAACATTTGACAACATTCCAGGCGTGTCGGTCCCTACGTCTCGGTGGTAACATTACATGCGTCTATAACGGTATATATCCTGATCTTAGGCAACCTAACATCTCGGATGTAACATTTTACAACATTCCAGGCGTGTCGGTCCCTACGTCTCGGTCGTAACATTACATGCGTCTATAACGTTATATTTCCTAACCTAAGGCCACCTAACATCTCGTATGTAATATTTGACAACATTCCTAGCGTGTCGAACCCTACTTCTCGGTGGGAACAGTATATACGTCTATAACGGTATATATCCTAATCTAAGGCAGCCTAACATCTCGGATGCAATATTTGACAACATTCCTGGCCTGTCGAACCCTACTTCTCGGAGGGAACATTCTATACGTCTGTAACGTCATATATCCTAACCTAAGACAACCTAACATCTCGGATGTAACATTTGACAACATTCCAGGCGTGTCGGTCCCTACGTCTCGGTGGCAACATTACATGCGTCTATAACGTTATATATCCTAAACTAAGGCAACCTAACATCTCGGATGCAATATTTGACAACATTCCCGGCCTGTCGAACCCTACCATCCGGAGGGAATAGTATATACGTCTATAACGTCATATATCCTAACCTAAGGCAACCTAACATCTCGGATGTAACACTTGAAAACATTCCAGGCGTGTCGGTCCCTACGTCTCGGTGGTAACATTACATGCGTCTATAACGTTATATATCCTAACCTAAGGCAACCTAACATCTCGGATGCAATATTTGACAACATTCCTGGTCTGTCGAACCCTACCATCCGGAGGGAACAGTATATATGTCTATAACGGTATATATCCTAACCTAAGGCAACCTAACATATCGGATGCAATATTTGACAACATTCCTGGCGTGTCGGTCCCTACGTCTCGGTGGTAACATTACATGCATCTATAACGTTATATATCCTAACCTAAGGCAACCTAACATCTCGGATGCAATATTTGACAACATTCCTGGCCTGTCGAACCCTACTTCTCGGAGGGAACAGTATATACGTCTATAACGTCATATATTCTTACCTGAGGCAACCTAACATCTCGGATGCAATATTTGACAACATTCCTGGTCTGTCGAACCCTACCATCCGGAGGGAACAGTATATATGTCTATAACGGTATATATCCTAACCTAAGGCAACCTAACATATCGGATGCAATATTTGACAACATTCCTGGCGTGTCGGTCCCTACGTCTCGGTGGTAACATTACATGCATCTATAACGTCATATATCCTAACCTAAGGCAACCTAACATCTCGGATGTAATATTTGACAACATTCCAGGCGTGTCGGTCCCTACGTCTCGGTGGTAACATTACATGCGTCTATCACGGTATATATCCTGATCTTAGGCAACCTGACATCTCGGATGTAACATTTTACAACATTCCAGGCGTGTCGGTCCCTACGTCTCGGTCGTAACATTACATGCGTCTATAACGTTATATATCCTAACCTAAGGCCACATAACATCTCGTATGTAATATTTGACAACATTCCTGGCGTGTCGAACCCTACTTCTCGGTGGGAACAGTATATACGTCTATAACGTTATATATCCTAACCTAAGGCAACATAACATCTCGGATGTAATATTTGACAACATTCCTGGCGTGTCGGACCCTACTTCTCGGAGGGAACAGTATATACGTCTGTAACGTCATATATCCTAACCTAAGGCAACTTAACATCTCGGATGTAACATTTGACAACATTCCAGGCGTGTCGGTCCCTACGTCTCGGTGGTAACATTACATGCGTCTATAACGTTATATATCCTAACCTAAGGCGACCTAACATCTCGGATGCAATATTTGACAACATTCCCGGCCTGTCGAACCCTACCATCCGGAGGGAACAGTATATACGTCTATAACGTCATATATCCTAACCTAAGGCAACCTAACATCTCGGATGTAACATTTGACAACATTCCAGGCGTGTCGGTCCCTACGTCTCGGTGGTAACATTACATGCGTCTATAACGGTATATATCCTAATCTTAGGCAACCTGACATCTCGGATGTAACATTTTACAACATTCCAGGCGTGTCGGTCCCTACGTCTCGGTCGTAACATTACATGCGTCTATAACGTTATATATCCTAACCTAAGGCCACATAACATCTCGTATGTAATATTTGACAACATTCCTGGCGTGTCGAACCCTACTTCTCGGTGGGAACAGTATATACGTCTATAACGTTATATATCCTAACCTAAGGCAACATAACATCTCGGATGTAATATTTGACAACATTCCTGGCGTGTCGGACCCTACTTCTCGGTGGGAACATTATATACGTCTGTAACGTCATATATCCTAACCTAAGACAACCTAACATCTCGGATGTAACATTTGACAACATTCCAGGCGTGTCGGTCCCTACGTCTCGGTGGTAACATTACATGCGTCTATAACGGTATATATCCTGATCTTAGGCAACCTAACATCTCGGATGTAACATTTTACAACATTCCAGGTGTGTCGGTCCCTACGTCTCGGTCGTAACATTACATGCGTCTATAACGTTATATTTCCTAACCTAAGGCCACCTAACATCTCGTATGTAATATTTGACAACATTCCTAGCGTGTCGAACCCTACTTCTCGGTGGGAACAGTATATACGTCTATAACGGTATATATCCTAATCTAAGGCAGCCTAACATCTCGGATGCAATATTTGACAACATTCCTGGCCTGTCGAACCCTACTTCTCGGAGGGAACATTCTATACGTCTGTAACGTCATATATCCTAACCTAAGACAACCTAACATCTCGGATGTAACATTTGACAACATTCCAGGCGTGTCGGTCCCTACGTCTCGGTGGCAACATTACATGCGTCTATAACGTTATATATCCTAAACTAAGGCAACCTAACATCTCGGATGCAATATTTGACAACATTCCCGGCCTGTCGAACCCTACCATCCGGAGGGAATAGTATATACGTCTATAACGTCATATATCCTAACCTAAGGCAACCTAACATCTCGGATGTAACACTTGAAAACATTCCAGGCGTGTCGGTCCCTACGTCTCGGTGGTAACATTACATGCGTCTATAACGTTATATATCCTAACCTAAGGCAACCTAACATCTCGGATGCAATATTTGACAACATTCCTGGTCTGTCGAACCCTACCATCCGGAGGGAACAGTATATATGTCTATAACGGTATATATCCTAACCTAAGGCAACCTAACATATCGGATGCAATATTTGACAACATTCCTAGCGTGTCGGTCCCTACGTCTCGGTGGTAACATTACATGCATCTATAACGTTATATATCCTAACCTAAGGCAACCTAACATCTCGGATGCAATATTTGACAACATTCCTGGCCTGTCGAACCCTACTTCTCGGAGGGAACAGTATATACGTCTATAACGTCATATATTCTTACCTGAGGCAACCTAACATCTCGGATGCAATATTTGACAACATTCCTGGTCTGTCGAACCCTACCATCCGGAGGGAACAGTATATATGTCTATAACGGTATATATCTTAACCTAAGGCAACCTAACATATCGGATGCAATATTTGACAACATTCCTGGCGTGTCGGTCCCTACGTCTCGGTGGTAACATTACATGCATCTATAACGTCATATATCCTAACCTAAGGCAACCTAACATCTCGGATGTAATATTTGACAACATTCCAGGCGTGTCGGTCCCTACGTCTCGGTGGTAACATTACATGCGTCTATCACGGTATATATCCTGATCTTAGGCAACCTAACATCTCGGATGTAACATTTTACAACATTCCAGGCGTGTCGGTCCCTACGTCTCGGTCGTAACATTACATGCGTCTATAACGTTATATTTCCTAACCTAAGGCCACCTAACATCTCGTATGTAATATTTGACAACATTCCTAGCGTGTCGAACCCTACTTCTCGGTGGGAACAGTATATACGTCTATAACGGTATATATCCTAATCTAAGGCAGCCTAACATCTCGGATGCAATATTTGACAACATTCCTGGCCTGTCGAACCCTACTTCTCGGAGGGAACATTCTATACGTCTGTAACGTCATATATCCTAACCTAAGACAACCTAACATCTCGGATGTAACATTTGACAACATTCCAGGCGTGTCGGTCCCTACGTCTCGGTGGTAACATTACATGCGTCTATAACGGTATATATCCTAACCTAAGGCAACCTAACATCTCGGATGCAATATTTGACAACATTCCCGGCCTGTCGAACCCTACCATCCGGAGGGAACAGTATATACGTCTATAACGTCATATATCCTAACCTAAGGCAACCTAACATCTCGGATGTAACATTTGACAACATTCCAGGCGTGACGGTTCCTACGTCTCGGTGGTAACATTACATGCGTCTATAACGGTATATATCCTAACCTAAGGCAACCTAACATATCGGATGCAATATTTGACAACATTCCTGGCGTGTCGGTCCCTACGTCTCGGTGGTAACATTACATGCATCTATAACGTTATATATCCTAACCTAAGGCATCCTAACATCTCGGATGCAATATTCGACAACATTCCTGTCCTGTCGAACCCTACTTCTCGGAGGGAACAGTATATACGTCTATAACGGTATATATCCTAATCTAAGGCAACCTAACATCTCGGATGCAATATTTGACAACATTCCTGGCCTGTCGAACACTACTTCTCGGAGGGAACAGTATATACGTCTGTAACGTCATATATCCTAACCTAAGGCAACCTAACATCTCGGATGTAACATTTGACAACATTCCAGGCGTGTCGGTCCCTACGTCTCGGTGGTAACATTACATGCGTCTATAACGTTATATATCCTAACCTAAGGCGACCTAACATCTCGGATGCAATATTTGACAACATTCCTGGCCCGTCGAACCCTACTTCTCGGAGGGAACAGTATATACGTTTATAACGTCATATATCCTAACCTAAGGCAACCTAACATCTCGGATGCAATATTTGACAACATTCCTGGCCTGTCGAACCCTACTTCTCGGAGGGAACAGTATATACGTCTATAACGTCATATATTCTTACCTGAGGCAACCTAACATCTCGGATGCAATATTTGACAACATTCCTGGCCTGTCGAACCCTACTTCTCGGAGGGAACAGTATATACGTCTATAACGGTATATATCCTAATCTAAGGCAACCTAACATCTCGGATGCAATATTTGACAACATTCCTGGCCTGTCGAACACTACTTCTCGGAGGGAACAGTATATAAGTCTGTAACGTCATATATCCTAACCTAAGGCAACTTAACATCTCGGATGTAACATTTGACAACATTCCAGGCGTGTCGGTCCCTACGTCTCGGTGGTAACATTACATGCGTCTATAACGTTATATACCCTAACCTAAGGCGACCTAACATCTCGGATGCAATATTTGACAACATTCCTGGCCCGTCGAACCCTACTTCTCGGAGGGAACACTGTATACGTCTATAACGACATATATCCTAACCTAAGGCAACCTAACATCTCGGATGTAACATTTGACAACATTCCAGGCGTGTCGGTCCCTACGTCTCGGTGGTAACATTACATGCGTCTATAACGTTATATATCCTACCTTAAGGCAACCTAACATCTCGGATGCAATATTTGTCAACATTCCCGGCCTGTCGAACCCTACCATCCGGAGGGAACAGTATATACGTCTATAACGTCATATATCCTAACCTAAGGCAACCTAACATCTCGGATGTAACATTTGACAACATTCCAGGCGTGTCGGTCCCTACGTCTCGGTGGTAACATTACATGCGTCTATAACGGTATATATCCTAATCTTAGGCAACCTGACATCTCGGATGTAACATTTTACAACATTCCAGGCGTGTCGGTCCCTACGTCTCGGTCGTAACATTACATGCGTCTATAACGTTATATATCCTAACCTAAGGCCACATAACATCTCGTATGTAATATTTGACAACATTCCTGGCGTGTCGAACCCTACTTCTCGGTGGGAACAGTATATACGTCTATAACGTTATATATCCTAACCTAAGGCAACATAACATCTCGGATGTAATATTTGACAACATTCCTGGCGTGTCGGACCCTACTTCTCGGTGGGAACATTATATACGTCTGTAACGTCATATATCCTAACCTAAGACAACCTAACATCTCGGATGTAACATTTGACAACATTCCAGGCGTGTCGGTCCCTACGTCTCGGTGGTAACATTACATGCGTCTATAACGGTATATATCCTGATCTTAGGCAACCTAACATCTCGGATGTAACATTTTACAACATTCCAGGCGTGTCGGTCCCTACGTCTCGGTCGTAACATTACATGCGTCTATAACGTTATATTTCCTAACCTAAGGCCACCTAACATCTCGTATGTAATATTTGACAACATTCCTAGCGTGTCGAACCCTACTTCTCGGTGGGAACAGTATATACGTCTATAACGGTATATATCCTAATCTAAGGCAGCCTAACATCTCGGATGCAATATTTGACAACATTCCTGGCCTGTCGAACCCTACTTCTCGGAGGGAACATTCTATACGTCTGTAACGTCATATATCCTAACCTAAGACAACCTAACATCTCGGATGTAACATTTGACAACATTCCAGGCGTGTCGGTCCCTACGTCTCGGTGGCAACATTACATGCGTCTATAACGTTATATATCCTAACCTAAGGCAACCTAACATCTCGGATGCAATATTTGACAACATTCCCGGCCTGTCGAACCCTACGATCCGGAGGGAATAGTATATACGTCTATAACGTCATATATCCTAACCTAAGGCAACCTAACATCTCGGATGTAACACTTGAAAACATTCCAGGCGTGTCGGTCCCTACGTCTCGGTGGTAACATTACATGCGTCTATAACGTTATATATCCTAACCTAAGGCAACCTAACATCTCGGATGCAATATTTGACAACATTCCTGGTCTGTCGAACCCTACCATCCGGAGGGAACAGTATATATGTCTATAACGGTATATATCCTAACCTAAGGCAACCTAACATATCGGATGCAATATTTGACAACATTCCTGGCGTGTCGGTCCCTACGTCTCGGTGGTAACATTACATGCATCTATAACGTTATATATCCTAACCTAAGGCAACCTAACATCTCGGATGCAATATTTGACAACATTCCTGGCCTGTCGAACCCTACTTCTCGGAGGGAACAGTATATACGTCTATAACGTCATATATTCTTACCTGAGGCAACCTAACATCTCGGATGCAATATTTGACAACATTTCTGGCCTGTCGAACCCTACTTCTCGGAGGGAACAGTATATACGTCTATAACGTCATATATTCTTACCTAAGGCAACCTAACATCTCGGATGCAATATTTGACAACATTCCTGGCCTGTCGAACCCTACTTCTCGGAGGGAACAGTATATACGTCTATAACGGTATATATCCTAATCTAAGGCAACCTAACATCTCGGATGCAATATTTGACAACATTCCTGGCCTGTCGAACACTACTTCTCGGAGGGAACAGTATATACGTCTGTAACGTCATATATCCTAACCTAAGGCAACCTAACATCTCGGATGTAACATTTGACAACATTCCAGGCGTGTCGGTCCCTACGTCTCGGTGGTAACATTACATGCGTCTATAACGTTATATATCCTAACCTAAGGCGACCTAACATCTCGGATGCAATATTTGACAACATTCCTGGCCCGTCGAACCCTACTTCCCGGAGGGAACAGTATATACGTCTATAACGTCATATATCCTAACCTAAGGCAACCTAACATCTCGGATGTAACATTTGACAACATTCCAGGCGTGTCGGTCCCTACGTCTCGGTGGTAACATTACATGCGTCTATAACGGTATATATCCTAACCGAAGGCAACCTAACATCTCGGATGCAATATTTGACAACATTCCTGGCCTGTCGAACCGTACTTCTCGGAGGGAACAGTATATACGTCTATAACGGTATATGTCCTAACCTAAGGCAACCTGACATCTCGGATGTAATATTCTACAACCTTCCAGGCGTGTCGGACCCTACTTCTCGGTGGGAACATTATATACGTCTGTAACGTCATATATCCTAACCTAAGACAACCTAACATCTCGGATGTAACATTTGACAACATTCCAGGCGTGTCGGTCCCTACGTCTCGGTGGTAACATTACATGCGTCTATAACGGTATATATCCTGATCTTAGGCAACCTAACATCTCGGATGTAACATTTGACAACATTCCAGGCGTGTCGGTCCCTACGTCTCGGTGGTAACATTACATGCGTCTATAACGTTATATATCCTAACCTCCGGCGACCTGACATCTCGGATGCAATATTTGACAACATTCCTGGCCCGTCGAACCCTACTTCTCGGAGGGAACAGTATATACGTCTATAACGTCATATATCCTAACCTGAGGCAACCTAACATCTCGGATGTAACATTTGACAACATTTCAGGCGTGTCGGTCCCTACGTCTCAGTGGTAACATTGCATACGTCTATAACGTTATATATCCTAACCTAAGGCAACCTAACATCTCGGATGCAATATTTGACAACATTCCTGGCCTGTCGAACCCTATTTCTCGGAGGGAACAGTATATACGTCTATAACGTCATATATTCTTACCTGAGGCAACCTAACATCTCGGATGCAATATTTGACAACATTCCTGGCCTGTCGAACCCTACTTCTCGGAGGGAACAGTATATACGTCTATAACGTCATATATTCTTACCTGAGGCAACCTAACATCTCGGATGCAATATCTGACAACATTCCTGGCCTGTCGAACCCTACTTCTCGGAGGGAACAGTATATACGTCTATAACGGTATATATCCTAATCTAAGGCAACCTAACATCTCGGATGCAATATTTGACAACATTCCTGGCCTGTCGAACACTACTTCTCGGAGGGAACAGTATATACGTCTGTAACGTCACATATCCTAACCTAAGTCAACCTAACATCTCGGATGTAACATTTGACAACATTTCAGGCGTGTCGGTCCCTACGTCTCAGTGGTAACATTGCATGCGTCTATAACGTTATATATCCTAACCTAAGGCAACCTAACATCTCGGATGCAATATTTGACAACATTCCTGGCCTGTCGAACCCTACTTCTCGGAGGGAACAGTATATACGTCTATAACGTCATATATTCTTACCTGAGGCAACCTAACATCTCGGATGCAATATTTGACAACATTCCTGGCCTGTCGAACCCTACTTCTCGGAGGGAACAGTATATACGTCTATAACGTCATATATCCTAACCTAAGGCAACCTAACATCTCGGATGTAACATTTGACAACATTCCAGGCGTGTCGGTCCCTACGTCTCGGTGGTAACATTACATGCGTCTAAAACGGTATATATCCTAACCTAAGGCAACCTAACATCTCGGATGCAATATTTGACAACATTCCTGGCCTGTCGAACCGTACTTCTCGGAGGGAACAGTATATACGTCTATAACGGTATATATCCTAACCTAAGGCAACCTGACATCTCGGATGTAATATTCTACAACCTTCCAGGCGTGTCGGACCCTACTTCTCGGTGGGAACATTATATGCGTCTATAACGGTATATATCATAATCTAAGGCAACCTAACATCTCGGATGCAATATTTGACAACATTCCTGACCTATCGAACCCTACTTCTCGGTGGGAAGAGTATATACGTCCATAACGTTATATATCCTAACCTAAGACAACCTAACATCTCGGATGTAACATTTGACAACATTCCAGGCGTGTCGGTCCCTACGTCTCGGTGGTAACATTACATGCGTCTATAACGTTATATATCCTAACCAAAGGCAACCTAACATCTCGGATGCAATAGTTGACAACATTCCTGGCCTGTCGAACCCTACTTCTCGGAGGGAACATTCTATACGTCTGTAACGTCATATATCCTAACCTAAGACAACCTAACATCTCGGATGTAACATTTGACAACATTCCAGGCGTGTCGGTCCCTACGTCTCGGTGGTAACATTACATGCGTCTATAACGTTATATATCCTACCTTAAGGCAACCTAACATCTCGGATGCAATATTTGTCAACATTCCCGGCCTGTCCAACCCTACCATCCGGAGGGAACAGTATATACGTCTATAACGTCATATATCCTAACCTAAGGCAACCTAACATCTCGGATGTAACATTTGACAACATTCCAGGCGTGTCGGTCCCTACGTCTCGGTGGTAACATTACATGCGTCTATAACGGTATATATCCTAATCTTAGGCAACCTAACATCTCGGATGCAATATTTGACAACATTCCTGGTCTGTCGAACCCTACCATCCGGAGGGAACAGTATATATGTCTATAACGGTATATATCCTAACCTAAGGCAACCTAACATATCGGATGCAATATTTGACAACATTCCTGGCGTGTCGGTCCCTACGTCTCGGTGGTAACATTACATGCATCTATAACGTTATATATCCTAACCTAAGGCAACCTAACATCTCGGATGCAATATTTGACAACATTCCTGTCCTGTCGAACCCTACTTCTCGGAGGGAACAGTATATACGTCTATAACGGTATATATCCTAATCTAAGGCAACCTAACATCTCGGATGCAATATTTGACAACATTCCTGGCCTGTCGAACACTACTTCTCGGAGGGAACAGTATATACGTCTGTAACGTCATATATCCTAACCTAAGGCAACCTAACATCTCGGATGTAACATTTGACAACATTCCAGGCGTGTCGGTCCCTACGTCTCGGTGGTAACATTACATGCGTCTATAACGTTATATATCCTAACCTAAGGCGACCTAACATCTCGGATGCAATATTTGACAACATTCCTGGCCCGTCGAACCCTACTTCTCGGAGGGAACAGTATATACGTCTATAACGTCATATATCCTAACCTAAGGCAACCTAACATCTCGGATGCAATATTTGACAACATTCCTGGCCTGTCGAACCCTACTTCTCGGAGGGAACAGTATACACGTCTATAACGTCATATATTCTTACCTAAGTCAACCTAACATCTCGGATGTAACATTTGACAACATTTCAGGCGTGTCGGTCCCTACATCTCAGTGGTAACATTGCATGCGTCTATAACGTTATATATCCTAACCTAAGGCAACCTAACATCTCGGATGCAATATTTGACAACATTCCTGGCCTGTCGAACCCTACTTCTCGGAGGGAACAGTATATACGTCTATAACGTCATATATTCTTACCTGAGGCAACCTAACATCTCGGATGCAATATTTGACAACATTCCTGGCCTGTCGAACCCTACTTCTCGGAGGGAACAGTATATACGTCTATAACGTCATATATCCTAACCTAAGGCAACCTAACATCTCGGATGTAACATTTGACAACATTCCAGGCGTGTCGGTCCCTACGTCTCGGTGGTAACATTACATGCGTCTATAACGGTATATATCCTAACCTAAGGCAACCTAACATCTCGGATGCAATATTTGACAACATTCCTGGCCTGTCGAACCGTACTTCTCGGAGGGAACAGTATATACGTCTATAACGGTATATATCCTAACCTAAGGCAACCTGACATCTCGGATGTAATATTCTACAACCTTCCAGGCGTGTCGGACCCTACTTCTCGGTGGGAACATTATATGCGTCTATAACGGTATATATCATAATCTAAGGCAACCTAACATCTCGGATGCAATATATGACAACATTCCTGACCTATCGAACCCTACTTCTCGGTGGGAACAGTATATACGTCCATAACGTTATATATCCTAACCTAAGACAACCTAACATCTCGGATGTAACATTTGACAACATTCCAGGCGTGTCGGTCCCTACGTCTCGGTGGTAACATTACATGCGTCTATAACGTTATATATCCTAACCTAAGGCAACCTAACATCTCGGATGCAATAGTTGACAACATTCCTGGCCTGTCGAACCCTACTTCTCGGAGGGAACATTCTATACGTCTGTAACGTCATATATCCTAACCTAAGACAACCTAACATCTCGGATGTAACATTTGACAACATTCCAGGCGTGTCGGTCCCTACGTCTCGGTGGTAACATTACATGCGTCTATAACGTTATATATCTTACCTTAAGGCAACCTAACATCTCGGATGCAATATTTGTCAACATTCCCGGCCTGTCCAACCCTACCATCCGGAGGGAACAGTATATACGTCTATAACGTCATATATCCTAACCTAAGGCAACCTAACATCTCGGATGTAACATTTGACAACATTCCAGGCGTGTCGGTCCCTACGTCTCGGTGGTAACATTACATGCGTCTATAACGGTATATATCCTAATCTTAGGCAACCTGACATCTCGGATGTAACATTTTACAACATTCCAGGCGTGTCGGTCCCTACGTCCCGGTCGTAACACTACATGCGTCTATAACGGTATATATCCTAACCTAAGGCAACCTAACATATCGGATGCAATATTTGACAACATTCCTGGCGTGTCGGTCCCTACGTCTCGGTGGTAACATTACATGCATCTATAACGTTATATATCCTAATCTAAGGCAACCTAACATCTCGGATGCAATATTTGACAACATTCCTGGCCTGTCGAACCCTACTTCTCGGAGGGAACAGTATATACGTCTATAACGGTATATATCCTAATCTAAGGCAACCTAACATCTCGGATGCAATATTTGACAACATTCCTGGCCTGTCGAACACTACTTCTCGGAGGGAACAGTATATACGTCTGTAACGTCATATATCCTAACCTAAGGCAACCTAACATCTCGGATGTAACATTTGACAACATTCCAGGCGTGTCGGTCCCTACGTCTCGGTGGTAACATTACATGCGTCTATAACGTTATATATCCTAACCTAAGGCGACCTAACATCTCGGATGCAATATTTGACAACATTCCTGGCCCGTCGAACCCTACTTCTCGGAGGGAACAGTATATACGTCTATAACGTCATATATCCTAACCTAAGGCAACCTAACATCTCGGATGCAATATTTGACAACATTCCTGGCCTGTCGAACCCTACTTCTCGGAGGGAACAGTATATACGTCTATAACGTCATATATTCTTACCTGAGGCAACCTAACATCTCGGATGCAATATCTGACCACATTCCAGGCCTGTCGAACCCTACTTCTCGGAGGGAACATTCTATACGTCTGTAACGTCATATATCCTAACCTAAGACAACCTAACATCTCGGATGTAACATTTGACAACATTCCAGGCGTGTCGGTCCCTACGTCTCGGTGGCAACATTACATGCGTCTATAACGTTATATATCCTAACCTAAGGCAACCTAACATCTCGGATGCAATATTTGACAACATTCCCGGCCTGTCGAACCCTACGATCCGGAGGGAATAGTATATACGTCTATAACGTCATATATCCTAACCTAAGGCAACCTAACATCTCGGATGTAACACTTGAAAACATTCCAGGCGTGTCGGTCCCTACGTCTCGGTGGTAACATTACATGCGTCTATAACGTTATATATCCTAACCTAAGGCAACCTAACATCTCGGATGCAATATTTGACAACATTCCTGGTCTGTCGAACCCTACCATCCGGAGGGAACAGTATATATGTCTATAACGGTATATATCCTAACCTAAGGCAACCTAACATATCGGATGCAATATTTGACAACATTCCTGGCGTGTCGGTCCCTACGTCTCGGTGGTAACATTACATGCATCTATAACGTTATATATCCTAACCTAAGGCAACCTAACATCTCGGATGCAATATTTGACAACATTCCTGGCCTGTCGAACCCTACTTCTCGGAGGGAACAGTATATACGTCTATAACGTCATATATTCTTACCTGAGGCAACCTAACATCTCGGATGCAATATTTGACAACATTTCTGGCCTGTCGAACCCTACTTCTCGGAGGGAACAGTATATACGTCTATAACGTCATATATTCTTACCTAAGGCAACCTAACATCTCGGATGCAATATTTGACAACATTCCTGGCCTGTCGAACCCTACTTCTCGGAGGGAACAGTATATACGTCTATAACGGTATATATCCTAATCTAAGGCAACCTAACATCTCGGATGCAATATTTGACAACATTCCTGGCCTGTCGAACACTACTTCTCGGAGGGAACAGTATATACGTCTGTAACGTCATATATCCTAACCTAAGGCAACCTAACATCTCGGATGTAACATTTGACAACATTCCAGGCGTGTCGGTCCCTACGTCTCGGTGGTAACATTACATGCGTCTATAACGTTATATATCCTAACCTAAGGCGACCTAACATCTCGGATGCAATATTTGACAACATTCCTGGCCCGTCGAACCCTACTTCCCGGAGGGAACAGTATATACGTCTATAACGTCATATATCCTAACCTAAGGCAACCTAACATCTCGGATGTAACATTTGACAACATTCCAGGCGTGTCGGTCCCTACGTCTCGGTGGTAACATTACATGCGTCTATAACGGTATATATCCTAACCGAAGGCAACCTAACATCTCGGATGCAATATTTGACAACATTCCTGGCCTGTCGAACCGTACTTCTCGGAGGGAACAGTATATACGTCTATAACGGTATATGTCCTAACCTAAGGCAACCTGACATCTCGGATGTAATATTCTACAACCTTCCAGGCGTGTCGGACCCTACTTCTCGGTGGGAACATTATATACGTCTGTAACGTCATATATCCTAACCTAAGACAACCTAACATCTCGGATGTAACATTTGACAACATTCCAGGCGTGTCGGTCCCTACGTCTCGGTGGTAACATTACATGCGTCTATAACGGTATATATCCTGATCTTAGGCAACCTAACATCTCGGATGTAACATTTGACAACATTCCAGGCGTGTCGGTCCCTACGTCTCGGTGGTAACATTACATGCGTCTATAACGTTATATATCCTAACCTCCGGCGACCTGACATCTCGGATGCAATATTTGACAACATTCCTGGCCCGTCGAACCCTACTTCTCGGAGGGAACAGTATATACGTCTATAACGTCATATATCCTAACCTAAGTCAACCTAACATCTCGGATGTAACATTTGACAACATTCCGGGCGTGTCGGTCCCTACGTCTCGGTGGTAACATTTCATGCGTCTATAACGGTATATATCCTAACCTAAGGCAACCTAACATCTCGGATGCAATATTTGACAACATTCCTGGCCTGTCGAACAGTACTTCTCGGAGGGAACAGTATATACGTCTATAACGTCATATATCCTAACCTGAGGCAACCTAACATCTCGGATGTAACATTTGACAACATTTCAGGCGTGTCGGTCCCTACGTCTCAGTGGTAACATTGCATACGTCTATAACGTTATATATCCTAACCTAAGGCAACCTAACATCTCGGATGCAATATTTGACAACATTCCTGGCCTGTCGAACCCTATTTCTCGGAGGGAACAGTATATACGTCTATAACGTCATATATTCTTACCTGAGGCAACCTAACATCTCGGATGCAATATTTGACAACATTCCTGGCCTGTCGAACCCTACTTCTCGGAGGGAACAGTATATACGTCTATAACGTCATATATTCTTACCTGAGGCAACCTAACATCTCGGATGCAATATCTGACAACATTCCTGGCCTGTCGAACCCTACTTCTCGGAGGGAACAGTATATACGTCTATAACGGTATATATCCTAATCTAAGGCAACCTAACATCTCGGATGCAATATTTGACAACATTCCTGGCCTGTCGAACACTACTTCTCGGAGGGAACAGTATATACGTCTGTAACGTCACATATCCTAACCTAAGTCAACCTAACATCTCGGATGTAACATTTGACAACATTTCAGGCGTGTCGGTCCCTACGTCTCAGTGGTAACATTGCATGCGTCTATAACGTTATATATCCTAACCTAAGGCAACCTAACATCTCGGATGCAATATTTGACAACATTCCTGGCCTGTCGAACCCTACTTCTCGGAGGGAACAGTATATACGTCTATAACGTCATATATTCTTACCTGAGGCAACCTAACATCTCGGATGCAATATTTGACAACATTCCTGGCCTGTCGAACCCTACTTCTCGGAGGGAACAGTATATACGTCTATAACGTCATATATCCTAACCTAAGGCAACCTAACATCTCGGATGTAACATTTGACAACATTCCAGGCGTGTCGGTCCCTACGTCTCGGTGGTAACATTACATGCGTCTAAAACGGTATATATCCTAACCTAAGGCAACCTAACATCTCGGATGCAATATTTGACAACATTCCTGGCCTGTCGAACCGTACTTCTCGGAGGGAACAGTATATACGTCTATAACGGTATATATCCTAACCTAAGGCAACCTGACATCTCGGATGTAATATTCTACAACCTTCCAGGCGTGTCGGACCCTACTTCTCGGTGGGAACATTATATGCGTCTATAACGGTATATATCATAATCTAAGGCAACCTAACATCTCGGATGCAATATTTGACAACATTCCTGACCTATCGAACCCTACTTCTCGGTGGGAAGAGTATATACGTCCATAACGTTATATATCCTAACCTAAGACAACCTAACATCTCGGATGTAACATTTGACAACATTCCAGGCGTGTCGGTCCCTACGTCTCGGTGGTAACATTACATGCGTCTATAACGTTATATATCCTAACCAAAGGCAACCTAACATCTCGGATGCAATAGTTGACAACATTCCTGGCCTGTCGAACCCTACTTCTCGGAGGGAACATTCTATACGTCTGTAACGTCATATATCCTAACCTAAGACAACCTAACATCTCGGATGTAACATTTGACAACATTCCAGGCGTGTCGGTCCCTACGTCTCGGTGGTAACATTACATGCGTCTATAACGTTATATATCCTACCTTAAGGCAACCTAACATCTCGGATGCAATATTTGTCAACATTCCCGGCCTGTCCAACCCTACCATCCGGAGGGAACAGTATATACGTCTATAACGTCATATATCCTAACCTAAGGCAACCTAACATCTCGGATGTAACATTTGACAACATTCCAGGCGTGTCGGTCCCTACGTCTCGGTGGTAACATTACATGCGTCTATAACGGTATATATCCTAATCTTAGGCAACCTGACATCTCGGATGTAACATTTTACAACATTCCAGGCGTGTCGGTCCCTACGTCCCGGTCGTAACATTACATGCGTCTATAACGGTATATATCCTAACCTAAGGCAACCTAACATATCGGATGCAATATTTGACAACATTCCTGGCGTGTCGGTCCCTACGTCTCGGTGGTAACATTACATGCATCTATAACGTTATATATCCTAACCTAAGGCAACCTAACATCTCGGATGCAATATTTGACAACATTCCTGTCCTGTCGAACCCTACTTCTCGGAGGGAACAGTATATACGTCTATAACGGTATATATCCTAATCTAAGGCAACCTAACATCTCGGATGCAATATTTGACAACATTCCTGGCCTGTCGAACACTACTTCTCGGAGGGAACAGTATATACGTCTGTAACGTCATATATCCTAACCTAAGGCAACCTAACATCTCGGATGTAACATTTGACAACATTCCAGGCGTGTCGGTCCCTACGTCTCGGTGGTAACATTACATGCGTCTATAACGTTATATATCCTAACCTAAGGCGACCTAACATCTCGGATGCAATATTTGACAACATTCCTGGCCCGTCGAACCCTACTTCTCGGAGGGAACAGTATATACGTCTATAACGTCATATATCCTAACCTAAGGCAACCTAACATCTCGGATGCAATATTTGACAACATTCCTGGCCTGTCGAACCCTACTTCTCGGAGGGAACAGTATACACGTCTATAACGTCATATATTCTTACCTAAGTCAACCTAACATCTCGGATGTAACATTTGACAACATTTCAGGCGTGTCGGTCCCTACATCTCAGTGGTAACATTGCATGCGTCTATAACGTTATATATCCTAACCTAAGGCAACCTAACATCTCGGATGCAATATTTGACAACATTCCTGGCCTGTCGAACCCTACTTCTCGGAGGGAACAGTATATACGTCTATAACGTCATATATTCTTACCTGAGGCAACCTAACATCTCGGATGCAATATTTGACAACATTCCTGGCCTGTCGAACCCTACTTCTCGGAGGGAACAGTATATACGTCTATAACGTCATATATCCTAACCTAAGGCAACCTAACATCTCGGATGTAACATTTGACAACATTCCAGGCGTGTCGGTCCCTACGTCTCGGTGGTAACATTACATGCGTCTATAACGGTATATATCCTAACCTAAGGCAACCTAACATCTCGGATGCAATATTTGACAACATTCCTGGCCTGTCGAACCGTACTTCTCGGAGGGAACAGTATATACGTCTATAACGGTATATATCCTAACCTAAGGCAACCTGACATCTCGGATGTAATATTCTACAACCTTCCAGGCGTGTCGGACCCTACTTCTCGGTGGGAACATTATATGCGTCTATAACGGTATATATCATAATCTAAGGCAACCTAACATCTCGGATGCAATATTTGACAACATTCCTGACCTATCGAACCCTACTTCTCGGTGGGAACAGTATATACGTCCATAACGTTATATATCCTAACCTAAGACAACCTAACATCTCGGATGTAACATTTGACAACATTCCAGGAGTGTCGGTCCCTACGTCTCGGTGGTAACATTACATGCGTCTATAACGTTATATATCCTAACCTAAGGCAACCTAACATCTCGGATGCAATAGTTGACAACATTCCTGGCCTGTCGAACCCTACTTCTCGGAGGGAACATTCTATACGTCTGTAACGTCATATATCCTAACCTAAGACAACCTAACATCTCGGATGTAACATTTGACAACATTCCAGGCGTGTCGGTCCCTACGTCTCGGTGGTAACATTACATGCGTCTATAACGTTATATATCTTACCTTAAGGCAACCTAACATCTCGGATGCAATATTTGTCAACATTCCCGGCCTGTCCAACCCTACCATCCGGAGGGAACAGTATATACGTCTATAACGTCATATATCCTAACCTAAGGCAACCTAACATCTCGGATGTAACATTTGACAACATTCCAGGCGTGTCGGTCCCTACGTCTCGGTGGTAACATTACATGCGTCTATAACGGTATATATCCTAATCTTAGGCAACCTGACATCTCGGATGTAACATTTTACAACATTCCAGGCGTGTCGGTCCCTACGTCCCGGTCGTAACACTACACGCGTCTATAACGGTATATATCCTAACCTAAGGCAACCTAACATATCGGATGCAATATTTGACAACATTCCTGGCGTGTCGGTCCCTACGTCTCGGTGGTAACATTACATGCATCTATAACGTTATATATCCTAATCTAAGGCAACCTAACATCTCGGATGCAATATTTGACAACATTCCTGGCCTGTCGAACCCTACTTCTCGGAGGGAACAGTATATACGTCTATAACGGTATATATCCTAATCTAAGGCAACCTAACATCTCGGATGCAATATTTGACAACATTCCTGGCCTGTCGAACACTACTTCTCGGAGGGAACAGTATATACGTCTGTAACGTCATATATCCTAACCTAAGGCAACCTAACATCTCGGATGTAACATTTGACAACATTCCAGGCGTGTCGGTCCCTACGTCTCGGTGGTAACATTACATGCGTCTATAACGTTATATATCCTAACCTAAGGCGACCTAACATCTCGGATGCAATATTTGACAACATTCCTGGCCCGTCGAACCCTACTTCTCGGAGGGAACAGTATATACGTCTATAACGTCATATATCCTAACCTAAGGCAACCTAACATCTCGGATGCAATACTTGACAACATTCCTGGCCTGTCGAACCCTACTTCTCGGAGGGAACAGTATATACGTCTATAACGTCATATATTCTTACCTGAGGCAACCTAACATCTCGGATGCAATATTTGACAACATTCCTGGCCTGTCGAACCCTACTTCTCGGAGGGAACAGTATATACGTCTATAACGGTATATATCCTAATCTAAGGCAACCTAACATCTCGGATGCAATATTTGACAACATTCCTGGCCTGTCGAACACTACTTCTCGGAGGGAACAGTATATACGTCTGTAACGTCATATATCCTAACCTAAGGCAACTTAACATCTCGGATGTAACATTTGACAACATTCCAGGCGTGTCGGTCCCTACGTCTCGGTGGTAACATTACATGCGTCTATAACGATATATATCCTACCTTAAGGCAACCTAACATCTCGGATGCAATATTTTTCAACATTCCCGGCCTGTCGAACCCTACCATCCGGAGGGAACAGTATATACGTCTATAACGTCATATATCCTAACCTAAGGCAACCTAACATCTCGGATGTAACATTTGACAACATTCCAGGCGTGTCGGTCCCTACGTCTCGGTGGTAACATTACATGCGTCTATAACGGTATATATCCTAATCTTAGGCAACCTGACATCTCGGATGGAACATTTTACAACATTCCAGGCGTGTCGGTCCCTACGTCTCGGTCGTAACATTACATGCGTCTATAACGTTATATATCCTAACCTAAGGCCACATAACATCTCGTATGTAATATTTGACAACATTCCTGGCGTGTCGAACCCTACTTCTCGGTGGGAACAGTATATACGTCTATAACGTTATATATCCTAACCTAAGGCAACATAACATCTCGGATGTAATATTTGACAACATTCCTGGCGTGTCGGACCCTACTTCTCGGTGGGAACATTATATACGTCTGTAACGTCATATATCCTAACCTAAGACAACCTAACATCTCGGATGTAACATTTGACAACATTCCAGGCGTGTCGGTCCCTACGTCTCGGTGGTAACATTACATGCGTCTATAACGGTATATATCCTGATCTTAGGCAACCTAACATCTCGGATGTAACATTTTACAACATTCCAGGCGTGTCGGTCCCTACGTCTCGGTCGTAACATTACATGCGTCTATAACGTTATATTTCCTAACCTAAGGCCACCTAACATCTCGTATGTAATATTTGACAACATTCCTAGCGTGTCGAACCGTACTTCTCGGTGGGAACAGTATATACGTCTATAACGGTATATATCCTAATCTAAGGCAGCCTAACATCTCGGATGCAATATTTGACAACATTCCTGGCCTGTCGAACCCTACTTCTCGGAGGGAACATTCTATACGTCTGTAACGTCATATATCCTAACCTAAGACAACCTAACATCTCGGATGTAACATTTGACAACATTCCAGGCGTGTCGGTCCCTACGTCTCGGTGGTAACATTACATGCGTCTATAACGTTATATATCCTAACCTAAGGCAACCTAATATCTCGGATGCCATATTTGACAACATTCCCGGCCTGTCGAACCCTACCATCCGGAGGGAACAGTATATACGTCTATAACGTCATATATCCTAACCTAAGGCAACCTAACATCTCGGATGTAACATTTGAAAACATTCCAGGCGTGTCGGTCCCTACGTCTCGGTGGTAACATTACATGCGTCTATAACGTTATATATCCTAACCTAAGGCAACCTAACATCTCGGATGCAATATTTGACAACATTCCTGGTCTGTCGAACCCTACCATCCGGAGGGAACAGTATATACGTCTATAACGTCATATATCCTAACCTAAGGCAACCTAACATCTCGGATCTAACATTTGACAACATTCCAGGCGTGACGGTTCCTACGTCTCGGTGGTAACATTACATGCGTTTATAACGTTATATATCCTAACCTAAGGCAACCTATCATCTCGGATGCAATATTTGACAACATTCCAGGCGTGTCGGTCCCTACGTCTCGGTGGTAACATTACATGCGTCTATAACGTTATATATCCTAACCTAAGGCGACCTAACATCTCGGATGCAATATTTGACAACATTCCTGGCCCGTCGAACCCTACTTCTCGGAGGGAACAGTATATACGTCTATAATGTCATATATCCTAACCTAAGGCAACCTAACATCTCGGATGCAATATTTGACAACATTCCTGGCCTGTCGAACCCTACTTCTCGGAGGGAACAGTATATACGTCTATAACGTCGTATATTCTTACCTGAGGCAACCTAACATCTCGGATGCAATATTTGACAACATTCCTGGCCTGTCGAACCCTACTTCTCGGAGGGAACAGTATATACGTCTATAACGGTATATATCCTAATCTAAGGCAACCTAACATCTCGGATGCAATATTTGACAACATTCCTGGCCTGTCGAACACTACTTCTCGGAGGGAACAGTATATACGTCTGTAACGTCATATATCCTAACCTAAGGCAACTTAATATCTCGGATGTAACATTTGACAACATTCCAGGCGTGTCGGTCCCTACGTCTCGGTGGTAACATTACATGCGTCTATAACGTTATATATCCTAACCTAAGGCAACCTAACATCTCGGATGCAATATTTGACAACATTCCTGGTCTGTCGAACCCTACCATCCGGAGGGAACAGTATATATGTCTATAACGGTATATATCCTAACCTAAGGCAACCTAACATATCGGATGCAATATTTGACAACATTCCTGGCGTGTCGGTCCCTACGTCTCGGTGGTAACATTACATGCATCTATAACGTTATATATCCTAACCTAAGGCAACCTAACATCTCGGATGCAATATTTGACAACATTCCTGGCCTGTCGAACCCTACTTCTCGGAGGGAACAGTATATACGTCTATAACGTCATATATTCTTACCTGAGGCAACCTAACATCTCGGATGCAATATTTGACAACATTCCTGGCCTGTCGAACCCTACTTCTCGGAGGGAACAGTATATACGCCTATAACGTCATATATTCTTACCTAAGGCAACCTAACATCTCGGATGCAATATTTGACAACATTCCTGGCCTGTCGAACCCTACTTCTCGGAGGGAACAGTATATACGTCTATAACGGTATATATCCTAATCTAAGGCAACCTAACATCTCGGATGCAATATTTGACAACATTCCTGGCCTGTCGAACACTACTTCTCGGAGGGAACAGTATATACGTCTGTAACGTCATATATCCTAACCTAAGGCAACCTAACATCTCGGATGTAACATTTGACAACATTCCAGGCGTGTCGGTCCCTACGTCTCGGTGGTAACATTACATGCGTCTATAACGGTATATATCCTAACCGAAGGCAACCTAACATCTCGGATGCAATATTTGACAACATTCCTGGCCTGTCGAACCGTACTTCTCGGAGGGAACAGTATATACGTCTATAACGGTATATATCCTAACCTAAGGCAACCTGACATCTCGGATGTAATATTCTACAACCTTCCAGGCGTGTCGGACCCTACTTCTCGGTGGGAACATTATATACGTCTGTAACGTCATATATCCTAACCTAAGACAACCTAACATCTCGGATGTAACATTTGACAACATTCCAGGCGTGTCGGTCCCTACGTCTCGGTGGTAACATTACATGCGTCTATAACGGTATATATCCTGATCTTAGGCAACCTAACATCTCGGATGTAACATTTGACAACATTCCAGGCGTGTCGGTCCCTACGTCTCGGTGGTAAAATTACATGCGTCTATAACGTTATATATCCTAACCTCCGGCGACCTGACATCTCGGATGCAATATTTGACAACATTCCTGGCCCGTCGAACCCTACTTCTCGGAGGGAACAGTATATACGTCTGTAACGTCATATATCCTAACCTAAGGCAACCTAACATCTCGGATGTAACATTTGACAACATTCCAGGCGTGTCGGTCCCTACGTCTCGGTGGTAACATTACATGCGTCTATAACGGTATATATCCTAACCGAAGGCAACCTAACATCTCGGATGCAATATTTGACAACATTCCTGGCCTGTCGAACAGTACTTCTCGGAGGGAACAGTATATACGTCTATAACGTCATATATCCTAACCTGAGGCAACCTAACATCTCGGATGTAACATTTGACAACATTTCAGGCGTGTCGGTCCCTACGTCTCAGTGGTAACATTGCATACGTCTATAACGTTATATATCCTAACCTAAGGCAACCTAACATCTCGGATGCAATATTTGACAACATTCCTGGCCTGTCGAACCCTATTTCTCGGAGGGAACAGTATATACGTCTATAACGTCATATATTCTTACCTGAGGCAACCTAACATCTCGGATGCAATATCTGACAACATTCCTGGTCTGTCGAACCCTACTTCTCGGAGGGAACAGTATATACGTCTATAACGTCATATATTCTTACCTGAGGCAACCTAACATCTCGGATGCAATATTTGACAACATTCCTGGCCTGTCGAACCCTACTTCTCGGAGGGAACAGTATATACGTCTATAACGGTATATATCCTAATCTAAGGCAACCTAACATCTCGGATGCAATATTTGACAACATTCCTGGCCTGTCGAACACTACTTCTCGGAGGGAACAGTATATACGTCTGTAACGTCACATATCCTAACCTAAGTCAACCTAACATCTCGGATGTAACATTTGACAACATTTCAGGCGTGTCGGTCCCTACGTCTCGGTGGTAACATTACATGCGTCTATAACGTTATATATCCTAACCTAAGGCAACCTGACATCTCGGATGTAATATTCTACAACATTCCTGCCGTGTCGGAGCATTCTTTTCGGTGGGAAATGTATATACGTTTATAACGGTATATATCCTAACCTAAGGGAACCTAACATCTCGGGTGCAATATTTGACAACATTCCTGGCGTGTCGAATCCTACTTCTCGGTGGGAACAGTATATACGTCTATAACGTTATATATCCTAACCTAAGGCAACATAACATCTCGGATGTAATATTTGACAACATTCCTGGCGTGTCGGACCCTACTTCTCGGTAGGAACATTATATACGTCTATAACGTCATATATCCTAACCTAAGGCAACCTAACATCTCGGATGTAACATTTGAAAACATTCCAGGCGTGTCGGTCCCTACGTCTCGGTGGTAACATTACATGCGTCTATAACGTTATATATCCTAACCTAAGGCAACCTAACATCTCGGATGCAATATTTGACAACATTCCTGGTCTGTCGAACCCTACCATCCGGAGGGAACAGTATATATGTCTATAACGGTATATATCCTAACCTAAGGCAACCTAACATATCGGATGTAACATTTGACAACATTCCAGGCGTGTCGGTCCCTACGTCTCGGTGGTAACATTACATGCGTCTATAACGTTATATATCCTAACCTAAGGCGACCTAACATCTCGGATGCAATATTTGACAACATTCCTGGCCCGTCGAACCCTACTTCTCGGAGGGAACAGTATATACGTCTATAACGTCATATATCCTAACCTAAGGCAACCTAACATCCCGGATGTAACATTTGACAACATTCCAGGCGTGTCGGTCCCTACGTCTCGGTGGTAACATTACATGCGTCTATAACGGTATATATCCTAACCTAAGGCAACCTAACATCTCGGATGCAATATTTGACAACATTCCTGGCCTGTCGAACCCTACTTCTCGGAGGGAACATTATATACGTCTGTAACGTCATATATCCTAACCTAAGACAACCTAACATCTCGGATGTAACATTTGACAACATTCCAGGCGTGTCGGTCCCTACGTCTCGGTGGTAACATTACATGCGTCTATAACGTTATATATCCTAACCTAAGGCAACCTAACATCTCGGATGCAATATTTGACAACATTCCTGGTCTGTCGAACCCTACCATCCGGAGGGAACAGTATATACGTCTATAACGTCATATATCCTAACCTAAGGCAACCTAACATCTCGGATCTAACATTTGACAACATTCCAGGCGTGACGGTTCCTACGTCTCGGTGGTAACATTACATGCGTTTATAACGTTATATATCCTAACCTAAGGCAACCTATCATCTCGGATGCAATATTTGACAACATTCCTGCCCTGTCGAACCCTACTTCTCGGAGGGAACAGTATATATGTCTATAACGGTATATATCCTAACCTAAGGCAACCTAACATATCGGATGCAATATTTGACAACATTCCTGGCGTGTCGGTCCCTACGTCTCGGTGGTAACATTACATGCGTCTATAACGGTATATATCCTAACCGAAGGCAACCTAACATCTCGGATGCAATATTTGACAACATTCCTGGCCTGTCGAACAGTACTTCTCGGAGGGAACAGTATATACGTCTATAACGTCATATATCCTAACCTGAGGCAACCTAACATCTCGGATGTAACATTTGACAACATTTCAGGCGTGTCGGTCCCTACGTCTCAGTGGTAACATTGCATACGTCTATAACGTTATATATCCTAACCTAAGGCAACCTAACATCTCGGATGCAATATTTGACAACATTCCTGGCCTGTCGAACCCTATTTCTCGGAGGGAACAGTATATACGTCTATAACGTCATATATTCTTACCTGAGGCAACCTAACATCTCGGATGCAATATCTGACAACATTCCTGGCCTGTCGAACCCTACTTCTCGGAGGGAACAGTATATACGTCTATAACGTCATATATTCTTACCTGAGGCAACCTAACATCTCGGATGCAATATTTGACAACATTCCTGGCCTGTCGAACCCTACTTCTCGGAGGGAACAGTATATACGTCTATAACGGTATATATCCTAATCTAAGGCAACCTAACATCTCGGATGCAATATTTGACAACATTCCTGGCCTGTCGAACACTACTTCTCGGAGGGAACAGTATATACGTCTGTAACGTCACATATCCTAACCTAAGTCAACCTAACATCTCGGATGTAACATTTGACAACATTTCAGGCGTGTCGGTCCCTACGTCTCGGTGGTAACATTACATGCGTCTATAACGTTATATATCCTAACCTAAGGCAACCTGACATCTCGGATGTAATATTCTACAACATTCCTGCCGTGTCGGAGCATTCTTTTCGGTGGGAAATGTATATACGTTTATAACGGTATATATCCTAACCTAAGGGAACCTAACATCTCGGGTGCAATATTTGACAACATTCCTGGCGTGTCGAATCCTACTTCTCGGTGGGAACAGTATATACGTCTATAACGTTATATATCCTAACCTAAGGCAACATAACATCTCGGATGTAATATTTGACAACATTCCTGGCGTGTCGGACCCTACTTCTCGGTAGGAACATTATATACGTCTATAACGTCATATATCCTAACCTAAGGCAACCTAACATCTCGGATGTAACATTTGAAAACATTCCAGGCGTGTCGGTCCCTACGTCTCGGTGGTAACATTACATGCGTCTATAACGTTATATATCCTAACCTAAGGCAACCTAACATCTCGGATGCAATATTTGACAACATTCCTGGTCTGTCGAACCCTACCATCCGGAGGGAACAGTATATATGTCTATAACGGTATATATCCTAACCTAAGGCAACCTAACATATCGGATGTAACATTTGACAACATTCCAGGCGTGTCGGTCCCTACGTCTCGGTGGTAACATTACATGCGTCTATAACGTTATATATCCTAACCTAAGGCGACCTAACATCTCGGATGCAATATTTGACAACATTCCTGGCCCGTCGAACCCTACTTCTCGGAGGGAACAGTATATACGTCTATAACGTCATATATCCTAACCTAAGGCAACCTAACATCCCGGATGTAACATTTGACAACATTCCAGGCGTGTCGGTCCCTACGTCTCGGTGGTAACATTACATGCGTCTATAACGGTATATATCCTAACCTAAGGCAACCTAACATCTCGGATGCAATATTTGACAACATTCCTGGCCTGTCGAACCCTACTTCTCGGAGGGAACATTATATACGTCTGTAACGTCATATATCCTAACCTAAGACAACCTAACATCTCGGATGTAACATTTGACAACATTCCAGGCGTGTCGGTCCCTACGTCTCGGTGGTAACATTACATGCGTCTATAACGTTATATATCCTAACCTAAGGCAACCTAACATCTCGGATGCAATATTTGACAACATTCCTGGTCTGTCGAACCCTACCATCCGGAGGGAACAGTATATACGTCTATAACGTCATATATCCTAACCTAAGGCAACCTAACATCTCGGATCTAACATTTGACAACATTCCAGGCGTGACGGTTCCTACGTCTCGGTGGTAACATTACATGCGTTTATAACGTTATATATCCTAACCTAAGGCAACCTATCATCTCGGATGCAATATTTGACAACATTCCTGCCCTGTCGAACCCTACTTCTCGGAGGGAACAGTATATATGTCTATAACGGTATATATCCTAACCTAAGGCAACCTAACATATCGGATGCAATATTTGACAACATTCCTGGCGTGTCGGTCCCTACGTCTCGGTGGTAACATTACATGCGTCTATAACGGTATATATCCTAACCTAAGGCAACCTAACATCTCGGATGCAATATTTGACAACATTCCTGTCCTGTCGAACCCTACTTCTCGGAGGGAACAGTATATACGTCTGTAACGTCATATATCCTAACCTAAGGCAACCTAACATCTCGGATGTAACATTTGACAACATTCCAGGCGTGTCGGTCCCTACGTCTCGGTGGTAACATTACATGCGTCTATAACGTTATATATCCTAACCTAAGGCGACCTAACATCTCGGATGCAATATTTGACAACATTCCTGGCCCGTCGAACCCTACTTCTCGGAGGGAACAGTATATACGTCTATAACGTCATATATCCTAACCTAAGGCAACCTAACATCTCGGATGTAACATTTGACAACATTTCAGGCGTGTCGGTCCCTACGTCTCAGCGGTAACATTGCATGCGTCTATAACGTTATATATCCTAACCTAAGGCAACCTAACATCTCGGATGCAATATTTGACAACATTCCTGGCCTGTCGAACCCTATTTCTCGGAGGGAACAGTATATACGTCTATAACGTCATATATTCTTACCTGAGGCAACCTAACATCTCGGATGCAATATTTGACAACATTCCTGGCCTGTCGAACCCTACTTCTCGGAGGGAACAGTATATACGTCTATAACGTCATATATTCTTACCTGAGGCAACCTAACATCTCGGATGCAATATTTGACAACATTCCTGGCCTGTCGAACCCTACTTCTCGGAGGGAACAGTATATACGTCTATAACGGTATATATCCTAATCTAAGGCAACCTAACATCTCGGATGCAATATTTGACAACATTCCTGGCCTGTCGAACACTACTTCTCGGAGGGAACAGTATATACGTCTGTAACGTCACATATCCTAACCTAAGTCAACCTAACATCTCGGATGTAACATTTGACAACATTTCAGGCGTGTCGGTCCCTACGTCTCGGTGGTAACATTACATGCGTCTATAACGTTATATATCCTAACCTAAGGCAACCTAACATCTCGGATGCAATAGTTGACAACATTCCTGGCCTGTCGAACCCTACTTCTCGGAGGGAACATTCTATACGTCTGTAACGTCATATATCCTAACCTAAGACAACCTAACATCTCGGATGTAACATTTGACAACATTCCAGGCGTGTCGGTCCCTACGTCTCGGTGGTAACATTACATGCGTCTATAACGTTATATATCCTACCTTAAGGCAACCTAACATCTCGGATGCAATATTTGTCAACATTCCCGGCCTGTCCAACCCTACCATCCGGAGGGAACAGTATATACGTCTATAACGTCATATATCCTAACCTAAGGCAACCTAACATCTCGGATGTAACATTTGACAACATTCCAGGCGTGTCGGTCCCTACGTCTCGGTGGTAACATTACATGCGTCTATAACGGTATATATCCTAATCTTAGGCAACCTGACATCTCGGATGTAACATTTTACAACATTCCAGGCGTGTCGGTCCCTACGTCTCGGTCGTAACATTACATGCGTCTATAACGTTATATATCCTAACCTAAGGCCACATAACATCTCGTATGTAATATTTGACAACATTCCTGGCGTGTCGAACCCTACTTCTCGGTGGGAACAGTATATACGTCTATAACGTTATATATCCTAACCTAAGGCAACATAACATCTCGGATGTAATATTTGACAACATTCCTGGCGTGTCGGACCCTACTTCTCGGTGGGAACAGTATATACGTCTATAACGTTATATATCCTAACCTAAGGCAACCTGACATCTCGGATGTAATATTCTACAACATTCCTGCCGTGTCGGAGCATTCTTTTCGGTGGGAAATGTATATACGTTTATAACGGTATATATCCTAAGCTAAGGGAACCTAACATCTCGGATGTAACATTTGACAACATTCCAGGCGTGTCGGTCCCTACGTCTCGGTGGTAACATTACATGCGTCTATAACGGTATATATCCTGATCTTAGGCAACCTAACATCTCGGATGTAACATTTTACAACATTCCAGGCGTGTCGGTCCCTACGTCTCGGTCGTAACATTACATGCGTCTATAACGTTATATTTCCTAACCTAAGGCCACCTAACATCTCGTATGTAATATTTGACAACATTCCTAGCGTGTCGAACCCTACTTCTCGGTGGGAACGGTATATACGTCTATAACGGTATATATCCTAATCTAAGGCAGCCTAACATCTCGGATGCAATATTTGACAACATTCCTGGCCTGTCGAACCCTACTTCTCGGAGGGAACATTCTATACGTATGTAACGTCATATATCCTAACCTAAGACAACCTAACATCTCGGATGTAACATTTGACAACATTCCAGGCGTGTCGGTCCCTACGTCTCGGTGGTAACATTACATGCGTCTATAACGTTATATATCCTAACCTAAGGCAACCTAACATCTCGGATGCAATATTTGACAACATTCCCGGCCTGTCGAACCCTACCATCCGGAGGGAACAGTATATACGTCTATAACGTCATATATCCTAACCTAAGGCAACCTAACATCTCGGATGTAACATTTGAAAACATTCCAGGCGTGTCGGTCCCTACGTCTCGGTGGTAACGTTACATGCGTCTATAACGTTATATATCCTAACCTAAGGCAACCTAACATCTCGGATGCAATATTTGACAACATTCCTGGTCTGTCGAACCCTACCATCCGGAGGGAACAGTATATACGTCTATAACGTCATATATCCTAACCTAAGGCAACCTAACATCTCGGATGTAACATTTGACAACATTCCAGGCGTGTCGGTCCCTACGTCTCGGTGGTAACATTACATGCGTCTATAACGTTATATATCCTGATCTTAGGCAACCTAACATCTCGGATGTAACATTTTACAACATTCCAGGCGTGTCGGTCCCTACGTCTCGGTCGTAACATTACATGCGTCTATAACGTTATATTTCCTAACCTAAGGCCACCTAACATCTCGTATGTAATATTTGGCAACATTCCTAGCGTGTCGAACCCTACTTCTCGGTGGGAACGGTATATACGTCTATAACGGTATATATCCTAATCTAAGGCAGCCTAACATCTCGGATGCAATATTTGACAACATTCCTGGCCTGTCGAACCCTACTTCTCGGAGGGAACATTCTATACGTATGTAACGTCATATATCCTAACCTAAGACAACCTAACATCTCGGATGTAACATTTGACAACATTCCAGGCGTGTCGGTCCCTACGTCTCGGTGGTAACATTACATGCGTCTATAACGTTATATATCCTACCTTAAGGCAACCTAACATCTCGGATGCAATATTTGTCAACATTCCCGGCCTGTCCAACCCTACCATCCGGAGGGAACAGTATATACGTCTATAACGTCATATATCCTAACCTAAGGCAACCTAACATCTCGGATGTAACATTTGACAACATTCCAGGCGTGTCGGTCCCTACGTCTCGGTGGTAACATTACATGCGTCTATAACGGTATATATCCTAATCTTAGGCAACCTGACATCTCGGATGTAACATTTTACAACATTCCAGGCGTGTCGGTCCCTACGTCTCGGTCGTAACATTACATGCGTCTATAACGTTATATATCCTAACCTAAGGCCACATAACATCTCGTATGTAATATTTGACAACATTCCTGGCGTGTCGAACCCTACTTCTCGGTGGGAACAGTATATACGTCTATAACGTTATATATCCTAACCTAAGGCAACATAACATCTCGGATGTAATATTTGACAACATTCCTGGCGTGTCGGACCCTACTTCTCGGTGGGAACAGTATATACGTCTATAACGTTATATATCCTAACCTAAGGCAACCTGACATCTCGGATGTAATATTCTACAACATTCCTGCCGTGTCGGAGCATTCTTTTCGGTGGGAAATGTATATACGTTTATAACGGTATATATCCTGAGCTAAGGGAACCTAACATCTCGGATGCAATATTTGACAACATTCCTGGCGTGTCGAATCCTACTTCTCGGTGGGAACAGTATATACGTCTATAACGTTATATATCCTAACCTAAGGCAACATAACATCTCGGATGTAATATTTGACAACATTCCTGGCGTGTCGGACCCTACTTCTCGGTGGGAACAGTATATACGTCTATAACGTTATATATCCTAACCTAAGGCAACCTGACATCTCGGATGTAATATTCTACAACATTCCTGCCGTGTCGGAGCTTTTTTTTCGGTGGGAAATGTATATACGTTTATAACGGTATATATCCTGAGCTAAGGGAACCTAACATCTCGGATGCAATATTTGACAACATTCCTGGCGTGTCGAATCCTACTTCTCGGTGGGAACAGTATATACGTCTATAACGTTATATATCCTAACCTAAGGCAACATAACATCTCGGATGTAATATTTGACAACATTCCTGGCGTGTCGGACCCTACTTCTCGGTAGGAACATTATATACGTCTGTAACGTCATATATCCTAACCTAAGACAACCTAACATCTCGGATGTAACATTTGACAACATTCCAGGCGTGTCGGTCCCTACGTCTCGGTGGTAACATTACATGCGTCTATAACGGTATATATCCTGATCTTAGGCAACCTAACATCTCGGATGTAACATTTTACAACATTCCAGGCGTGTCGGTCCCTACGTCTCGGTCGTAACATTACATGCGTCTATAACGTTATATTTCCTAACCTAAGGCCACCTAACATCTCGTATGTAATATTTGACAACATTCCTAGCGTGTCGAACCCTACTTCTCGGTGGGAACGGTATATACGTCTATAACGGTATATATCCTAATCTAAGGCAGCCTAACATCTCGGATGCAATATTTGACAACATTCCTGGCCTGTCGAACCCTACTTCTCGGAGGGAACATTCTATACGTATGTAACGTCATATATCCTAACCTAAGACAACCTAACATCTCGGATGTAACATTTGACAACATTCCAGGCTTGTCGGTCCCTACGTCTCGGTGGTAACATTACATGCGTCTATAACGTTATATATCCTAACCTAAGGCAACCTAACATCTCGGATGCAATATTTGACAACATTCCCGGCCTGTCGAACCCTACCATCCGGAGGGAACAGTATATACGTCTATAACGTCATATATCCTAACCTAAGGCAACCTAACATCTCGGATGTAACATTTGAAAACATTCCAGGCGTGTCGGTCCCTACGTCTCGGTGGTAACGTTACATGCGTCTATAACGTTATATATCCTAACCTAAGGCAACCTAACATCTCGGATGCAATATTTGACAACATTCCTGGTCTGTCGAACCCTACCATCCGGAGGGAACAGTATATACGTCTATAACGTCATATATCCTAACCTTAGGCAACCTAACATCTCGGATGTAACATTTGACAACATTCCAGGCGTGTCGGTCCCTACGTCTCGGTGGTAACATTACATGCGTCTATAACGTTATATATCCTGATCTTAGGCAACCTAACATCTCGGATGTAACATTTTACAACATTCCAGGCGTGTCGGTCCCTACGTCTCGGTCGTAACATTACATGCGTCTATAACGTTATATTTCCTAACCTAAGGCCACCTAACATCTCGTATGTAATATTTGACAACATTCCTAGCGTGTCGAACCCTACTTCTCGGTGGGAACGGTATATACGTCTATAACGGTATATATCCTAATCTAAGGCAGCCTAACATCTCGGATGCAATATTTGACAACATTCCTGGCCTGTCGAACCCTACTTCTCGGAGGGAACATTCTATACGTATGTAACGTCATATATCCTAACCCAAGACAACCTAACATCTGGGATGTAACATTTGACAACATTCCAGGCTTGTCGGTCCCTACGTCTCGGTGGTAACATTACATGCGTCTATAACGTTATATATCCTAACCTAAGGCAACCTAACATCTCGGATGCAATATTTGACAACATTCCCGGCCTGTCGAACCCTACCATCCGGAGGGAACAGTATATACGTCTATAACGTCATATATCCTAACCTAAGGCAACCTAACATCTCGGATGTAACATTTGAAAACATTCCAGGCGTGTCGGTCCCTACGTCTCGGTGGTAACGTTACATGCGTCTATAACGTTATATATCCTAACCTAAGGCAACCTAACATCTCGGATGCAATATTTGACAACATTCCTGGTCTGTCGAACCCTACCATCCGGAGGGAACAGTATATACGTCTATAACGTCATATATCCTAACCTAAGGCAACCTAACATCTCGGATCTAACATTTGACAACATTCCAGGCGTGACGGTTCCTACGTCTCGGTGGTAACATTACATGCGTTTATAACGTTATATATCCTAACCTAAGGCAACCTATCATCTCGGATGCAATATTTGACAACATTCCTGGCCTGTCGAACCCTACTTCTCGGAGGGAACAGTATATATGTCTATAACGGTATATATCCTAACCTAAGGCAACCTAACATATCGGATGCAATATTTGACAACATTCCTGGCGTGTCGGTCCCTACGTCTCGGTGGTAACATTACATGCATCTATAACGTTATATATCCTAACCTAAGGCAACCTAACATCTCGGATGCAATATTTGACAACATTCCTGTCCTGTCGAACCCTACTTCTCGGAGGGAACAGTATATACGTCTATAACGGTATATATCCTAATCTAAGGCAACCTAACATCTCGGATGCAATATTTGACAACATTCCTGGCCTGTCGAACACTACTTCTCGGAGGGAACAGTATATACGTCTGTAACGTCATATATCCTAACCTAAGGCAACCTAACATCTCGGATGTAACATTTGACAACATTCCAGGCGTGTCGGTCCCTACGTCTCGGTGGTAACATTACATGCGTCTATAACGTTATATATCCTAACCTAAGGCGACCTAACATCTCGGATGCAATATTTGACAACATTCCTGGCCCGTCGAACCCTACTTCTCGGAGGGAACAGTATATACGTCTATAACGTCATATATTCTAACCTAAGGCAACCTAACATCTCGGATGCAATATTTGACAACATTCCTGGCCTGTCGAACCCTACTTCTCGGAGGGAACAGTATATACGTCTATAACGTCATATATTCTTACCTGAGGCAACCTAACATCTCGGATGCAATATTTGACAACATTCCTGGCCTGTCGAACCCTACTTCTCGGAGGGAACAGTATATACGTCTATAACGGTATATATCCTAATCTAAGGCAACCTAACATCTCGGATGCAATATTTGACAACATTCCTGGCCTGTCGAACCCTACTTCTCGGAGGGAACAGTATATACGTCTGTAACGTCATATATCCTAACCTAAGGCAACTTAACATCTCGGATGTAACATTTGACAACATTCCAGGCGTGTCGGTCCCTACGTCTCGGTGGTAACATTACATGCGTCTATAACGTTATATATCCTAACCTAAGGCGACCTAACATCTCGGATGCAATATTTGACAACATTCCTGGCCCGTCGAACCCTACTTCTCGGAGGGAACACTATATACGTCTATAACGACATATATCATAACCTAAGGCAACCTAACATCTCGGATGTAACATTTGACAACATTCCAGGCGTGTCGGTCCCTACGTCTCGGTGGTAACATTACATGCGTCTATAACGTTATATATCCTACCTTAAGGCAACCTAACATCTCGGATGCAATATTTGTCAACATTCCCGGCCTGTCGAACCCTACCATCCGGAGGGAACAGTATATACGTCTATAACGTCATATATCCTAACCTAAGGCAACCTAACATCTCGGATGTAACATTTGACAACATTCCAGGCGTGTCGGTCCCTACGTCTCGGTGGTAACATTACATGCGTCTATAACGTTATATATCCTAACCTAAGGCAACCTAACATCTCGGATGCAATATTTGACAACATTCCCGGCCTGTCGAACCCTACCATCCGGAGGGAATAGTATATACGTCTATAACGTCATATATCCTAACCTAAGGCAACCTAACATCTCGGATGTAACATTTGAAAACATTCCAGGCGTGTCGGTCCCTACGTCACGGTGGTAACATTACATGCGTCTATAACGTTATATATCCTAACCTAAGGCAACCTAACATCTCGGATGCAATATTTGACAACATTCCTGGTCTGTCGAACCCTACCATCCGGAGGGAACAGTATATATGTCTATAACGGTATATATCCTAACCTAAGGCAACCTAACATATCGGATGTAACATTTGACAACATTCCAGGCGTGTCGGTCCCTACGTCTCGGTGGTAACATTACATGCGTCTATAACGTTATATATCCTAACCTAAGGCGACCTAACATCTCGGATGCAATATTTGACAACATTCCTGTCCCGTCGAACCCTACTTCTCGGAGGGAACAGTATATACGTCTATAACGTCATATATACTAACCTAAGGCAACCTAACATCCCGGATGTAACATTTGACAACATTCCAGGCGTGTCGGTCCCTACGTCTCGGTGGTAACATTACATGCGTCTATAACGGTATATATCCTAACCTAAGGCAACCTAACATCTCGGATGCAATATTTGACAACATTCCTGGCCTGTCGAACCCTACTTCTCGGAGGGAACATTATATACGTCTGTAACGTCATATATCCTAACCTAAGACAACCTAGCATCTCGGATGTAACATTTGACAACATTCCAGGCGTGTCGGTCCCTACGTCTCGGTGGTAACATTACATGCGTCTATAACGGTATATATCCTGATCTTAGGCAACCTAACATCTCGGATGTAACATTTTACAACATTCCAGGCGTGTCGGTCCCTACGTCTCGGTCGTAACATTACATGCGTCTATAACGTTATATTTCCTAACCTAAGGCCACCTAACATCTCGTATGTAATATTTGACAACATTCCTAGCGTGTCGAACCCTACTTCTCGGTGGGAACAGTATATACGTCTATAACGGTACATATCCTAATCTAAGGCAGCCTAACATCTCGGATGCAATATTTGACAACATTCCTGGCCTGTCGAACCCTACTTCTCGGAGGGTACATTCTAGACGTCTGTAACGTCATATATCCTAACCTAAGACAACCTAACATCTCGGATGTAACATTTGACAACATTCAAGTCGTGTCGGTCCCTACGTCTCGGTGGTAACATTACATGCGTCTATAACGTTATATATCCTAACCTAAGGCAACCTAATATCTCGGATGCAATATTTGACAACATTCCCGGCCTGTCGAACCCTACCATCCGGAGGGAACAGTATATACGTCTATAACGTCATATATCCTAACCTAAGGCAACCTAACATCTCGGATGTAACATTTGAAAACATTCCAGGCGTGTCGGTCCCTACGTCTCGGTGGTAACATTACATGCGTCTATAACGTTATATATCCTAACCTAAGGCAACCTAACATCTCGGATGCAATATTTGACAACATTCCTGGTCTGTCGAACCCTACCATCCGGAGGGAACAGTATATACGTCTATAACGTCATATATCCTAACCTAAGGCAACCTAACATCTCGGATCTAACATTTGACAACATTCCAGGCGTGACGGTTCCTACGTCTCGGTGGTAACATTACATGCGTCTATAACGTTATATATCCTAACCTAAGGCGACCTGACATCTCGGATGCAATATTTGACAACATTCCTGGCCCGTCGAAACCTACTTCTCGGAGGGAACAGTATATACGTCTATAACGGTATATATCCTAACCTAAGGCAACCTGACATCTCGGATGTAATATTCTACAACCTTCCAGGCGTGTCGGACCCTACTTCTCGGTGGGAACATTATATGCGTCTATAACGGTATATATCATAATCTAAGGCAACCTAACATCTCGGATGCAATATTTGACAACATTCCTGACCTATCGAACCCTACTTCTCGGTGGGAACAGTATATACGTCCATAACGTTATATATCCTAACCTAAGGCAACCTAACATCTCGGATGCAATATTTGACAACATTCCTGGCCTGTCGAACCCCACTTCTCGGAGGGAACATTATATACGTCTGTAACGTCATATATCCTAACCTAAGACAACCTAACATCTCGGATGTAACATTTGACAACATTCCAGGCGTGTCGGTCCCTACGTCTCGGTGGTAACATTACATGCGTCTATAACGTTATATATCCTAACCTAAGGCAACCTAACATCTCGGATGCAATATTTGACAACATTCCTGGCCTGTCGAACCCTACTTCTCGGAGGGAACATTATATACGTCTGTAACGTCATATATCCTAACCTAAGACAACCTAACATCTCGGATGTAACATTTGACAACATTCCAGGCGTGTCGGTCCCTACGTCTCGGTGGTAACATTACATGCGTCTATAACGGTATATATCCTGATCTTAGGCAACCTAACATCTCGGATGTAACATTTTACAACATTCCAGGCGTGTCGGTCCCTACGTCTCGGTCGTAACATTACATGCGTCTATAACGTTATATTTCCTAACCTAAGGCCACCTAACATCTCGTATGTAATATTTGACAACATTCCTAGCGTGTCGAACCCTACTTCTCGGTGGGAACAGTATATACGTCTATAACGGTATATATCCTAATCTAAGGCAGCCTAACATCTCGGATGCAATATTTGACAACATTCCTGGCCCGTCGAAACCTACTTCTCGGAGGGAACAGTATATACGTCTATAACGGTATATATCCTAACCTAAGGCAACCTGACATCTCGGATGTAATATTCTACAACCTTCCAGGCGTGTCGGACCCTACTTCTCGGTGGGAACATTATATGCGTCTATAACGGTATATATCATAATCTAAGGCAACCTAACATCTCGGATGCAATATTTGACAACATTCCTGACCTATCGAACCCTACTTCTCGGTGGGAACAGTATATACGTCCATAACGTTATATATCCTAACCTAAGGCAACCTAACATCTCGGATGCAATATTTGACAACATTCCTGGCCTGTCGAACCCTACTTCTCGGAGGGAACATTATATACGTCTGTAACGTCATATATCCTAACCTAAGACAACCTAACATCTCGGATGTAACATTTGACAACATTCCAGGCGTGTCGGTCCCTACGTCTCGGTGGTAACATTACATGCGTCTATAACGTTATATATCCTAACCTAAGGCAACCTAACATCTCGGATGCAATATTTGACAACATTCCTGGCCTGTCGAACCCTACTTCTCGGAGGGAACATTATATACGTCTGTAACGTCATATATCCTAACCTAAGACAACCTAACATCTCGGATGTAACATTTGACAACATTCCAGGCGTGTCGGTCCCTACGTCTCGGTGGTAACATTACATGCGTCTATAACGTTATATATCCTAACCTAAGGCAACCTAACATCTCGGATGCAATATTTGACAACATTCCCGGCCTGTCGAACCCTACCATCCGGAGGGAATAGTATATACGTCTATAACGTCATATATCCTAACCTAAGGCAACCTAACATCTCGGATGTAACATTTGAAAACATTCCAGGCGTGTCGGTCCCTACGTCACGGTGGTAACATTACATGCGTCTATAACGTTATATATCCTAACCTAAGGCAACCTAACATCTCGGATGCAATATTTGACAACATTCCTGGTCTGTCGAACCCTACCATCCGGAGGGAACAGTATATATGTCTATAACGGTATATATCCTAACCTAAGGCAACCTAACATATCGGATGTAACATTTGACAACATTCCAGGCGTGTCGGTCCCTACGTCTCGGTGGTAACATTACATGCGTCTATAACGTTATATATCCTAACCTAAGGCGACCTAACATCTCGGATGCAATATTTGACAACATTCCTGTCCCGTCGAACCCTACTTCTCGGAGGGAACAGTATATACGTCTATAACGTCATATATACTAACCTAAGGCAACCTAACATCCCGGATGTAACATTTGACAACATTCCAGGCGTGTCGGTCCCTACGTCTCGGTGGTAACATTACATGCGTCTATAACGGTATATATCCTAACCTAAGGCAACCTAACATCTCGGATGCAATATTTGACAACATTCCTGGCCTGTCGAACCCTACTTCTCGGAGGGAACATTATATACGTCTGTAACGTCATATATCCTAACCTAAGACAACCTAGCATCTCGGATGTAACATTTGACAACATTCCAGGCGTGTCGGTCCCTACGTCTCGGTGGTAACATTACATGCGTCTATAACGGTATATATCCTGATCTTAGGCAACCTAACATCTCGGATGTAACATTTTACAACATTCCAGGCGTGTCGGTCCCTACGTCTCGGTCGTAACATTACATGCGTCTATAACGTTATATTTCCTAACCTAAGGCCACCTAACATCTCGTATGTAATATTTGACAACATTCCTAGCGTGTCGAACCCTACTTCTCGGTGGGAACAGTATATACGTCTATAACGGTACATATCCTAATCTAAGGCAGCCTAACATCTCGGATGCAATATTTGACAACATTCCTGACCTGTCGAACCCTACTTCTCGGAGGGTACATTCTAGACGTCTGTAACGTCATATATCCTAACCTAAGACAACCTAACATCTCGGATGTAACATTTGACAACATTCAAGTCGTGTCGGTCCCTACGTCTCGGTGGTAACATTACATGCGTCTATAACGTTATATATCCTAACCTAAGGCAACCTAATATCTCGGATGCAATATTTGACAACATTCCCGGCCTGTCGAACCCTACCATCCGGAGGGAACAGTATATACGTCTATAACGTCATATATCCTAACCTAAGGCAACCTAACATCTCGGATGTAACATTTGAAAACATTCCAGGCGTGTCGGTCCCTACGTCTCGGTGGTAACATTACATGCGTCTATAACGTTATATATCCTAACCTAAGGCAACCTAACATCTCGGATGCAATATTTGACAACATTCCTGGTCTGTCGAACCCTACCATCCGGAGGGAACAGTATATACGTCTATAACGTCATATATCCTAACCTAAGGCAACCTAACATCTCGGATCTAACATTTGACAACATTCCAGGCGTGACGGTTCCTACGTCTCGGTGGTAACATTACATGCGTCTATAACGTTATATATCCTAACCTAAGGCGACCTGACATCTCGGATGCAATATTTGACAACATTCCTGGCCCGTCGAAACCTACTTCTCGGAGGGAACAGTATATACGTCTATAACGGTATATATCCTAACCTAAGGCAACCTGACATCTCGGATGTAATATTCTACAACCTTCCAGGCGTGTCGGACCCTACTTCTCGGTGGGAACATTATATGCGTCTATAACGGTATATATCATAATCTAAGGCAACCTAACATCTCGGATGCAATATTTGACAACATTCCTGACCTATCGAACCCTACTTCTCGGTGGGAACAGTATATACGTCCATAACGTTATATATCCTAACCTAAGGCAACCTAACATCTCGGATGCAATATTTGACAACATTCCTGGCCTGTCGAACCCCACTTCTCGGAGGGAACATTATATACGTCTGTAACGTCATATATCCTAACCTAAGACAACCTAACATCTCGGATGTAACATTTGACAACATTCCAGGCGTGTCGGTCCCTACGTCTCGGTGGTAACATTACATGCGTCTATAACGTTATATATCCTAACCTAAGGCAACCTAACATCTCGGATGCAATATTTGACAACATTCCTGGCCTGTCGAACCCTACTTCTCGGAGGGAACATTATATACGTCTGTAACGTCATATATCCTAACCTAAGACAACCTAACATCTCGGATGTAACATTTGACAACATTCCAGGCGTGTCGGTCCCTACGTCTCGGTGGTAACATTACATGCGTCTATAACGTTATATATCCTACCTTAAGGCAACCTAACATCTCGGATGCAATATTTGTCAACATTCCCGGCCTCTAGAACCCTACCATCCGGGGGAACAGTATATACGTCTATAACGTCATATATCCTAACCTAAGGCAACCTAACATCTCGGATGTAACATTTGACAACATTCCAGGCGTGTCGGTCCCTACGTCTCGGTGGTAACATTACATGCGTCTATAACGGTATATATCCTAATCTTAGGCAACCTGACATCTCAGATGTAACAATTTACAACATTCCAGGCGTGTCGGTCCCTACGTCTCGGTCGTAACATTACATGCGTCTATAACGTTATATATCCTAACCTAAGGCCACATAACATCTCGTATGTAATATTTGACAACATTCCTGGCGTGTCGAACCCTACTTCTCGGTGGGAACAGTATATACGTCTATAACGTTATATATCCTAACCTAAGGCAACATAACATCTCGGATGTAATATTTGACAACATTCCTGGCGTGTCGGACCCTACTTCTCGGTGGGAACAGTATATACGTCTATAACGTTATATATCCTAACCTAAGGCAACCTGACATCTCGGATGTAATATTCTACAACATTCCTGCCGTGTCGGAGCATTCTTTTCGGTGGGAAATGTATATACGTTTATAACGGTATATATCCTAACCTAAGGGAACCTAACATCTCGGATGCAATATTTGACAACATTCCTGGCGTGTCGAATCCTACTTCTCGGTGGGAACAGTATATACGTCTACAACGTTATATATCCTAACCTAAGGGAACCTAACATCTCGGATGCAATATTTGACAACATTCCTGGCGTGTCGGACCCTACTTCTCGGTGGGAACATTATATACGTCTGTAACGTCATATATCCTAACCTAAGACAACCTAACATCTCGGATGTAACATTTGACAACATTCCAGGCGTGTCGGTCCCTACGTCTCGGTGGTAACATTACATGCGTCTATAACGGTATATATCCTGATCTTAGGCAACCTAACATCTCGGATGTAACATTTTACAACATTCCAGGCGTGTCGGACCCTACTTCTCGGTGGGAACATTATATACGTCTGTAACGTCATATATCCTAACCTAAGACAACCTAACATCTCGGATGTAACCTTTGACAACATTCCAGGCGTGTCGGTCCCTACGTCTCGGTGGTAACATTACATGCGTCTATAACGGTATATATCCTGATCTTAGGCAACCTAACATCTCGGATGTAACATTTTACAACATTCCAGGCGTGTCGGTCCCTACGTCTCGGTCGTAACATTACATGCGTCTATAACGTTATATTTCCTAACCTAAGGCCACCTAACATCTCGTATGTAATATTTGACAACATTCCTAGCGTGTCGAACCCTACTTCTCGGTGGGAACAGTATATACGTCTATAACGGTACATATCCTAATCTAAGGCAGCCTAACATCTCGGATGCAATATTTGACAACATTCCTGGCCTGTCGAACCCTACTTCTCGGAGGGTACATTCTAGACGTCTGTAACGTCATATATCCTAACCTAAGACAACCTAACATCTCGGATGTAACATTTGACAACATTCCAGTCGTGTCGGTCCCTACGTCTCGGTGGTAACATTACATGCGTCTATAACGTTATATATCCTAACCTAAGGCAACCTAACATCTCGGATGCAATATTTGACAACATTCCCGGCCTGTCGAACCCTACCATCCGGAGGGAATAGTATATACGTCTATAACGTCATATATCCTAACCTAAGGCAACCTATCATCTCGGATGTAACATTTGAAAACATTCCAGGCGTGTCGGTCCCTACGTCTCGGTGGTAACATTACATGCGTCTATAACGTTATATATCCTAACCTAAGGCAACCTAACATCTCGGATGCAATATTTGACAACATTCCTGGTCTGTCGAACCCTACCATCCGGAGGGAACAGTATATACGTCTATAACGTCATATATCCTAACCTAAGGCAACCTAACATCTCGGATCTAACATTTGACAACATTCCAGGCGTGACGGTTCCTACGTCTCGGTGGTAACATTACATGCGTCTATAACGTTATATATCCTAACCTAAGGCAAAATCATCTCGGATGCAATATTTGACAACATTCCTGGCCTGTCGAACCCTACTTCTCGGAGGGAACAGTATATATGTCTATAACGGTATATATCCTAACCTAAGGCAACCTAACATATCGGATGCAATATTTGACAACATTCCTGGCGTGTCGGTCCCTACGTCTCGGTGGTAACATTACATGCATCTATAACGTTATATATCCTAACCTAAGGCAACCTAACATCTCGGATGCAATATTTGACAACATTCCTGGCCTGTCGAACCCTACATCTCGGAGGGAACAGTATATACGTCTATAACGTCATATATTCTTACCTGAGGCAACCTAACATCTCGGATGCAATATTTGACAACATTCCAGGCGTGTCGGTCCCTACGTCTCGGTGGTAACATTACATGCGTCTATAACGTTATATATCCTAACCTAAGGCAACCTAACATCTCGGATGCAATATTTGACAACATTCCCGGCCGGTCGAACCCTACCATCCGGAGGGAATAGTATATACGTCTATAACGTCATATATCCTAACCTAAGGCAACCTAACATCTCGGATGTAACATTTGAAAACATTCCAGGCGTGTCGGTCCCTACGTCTCGGTGGTAACATTACATGCGTCTATAACGTTATATATCCTAACCTAAGGCAACCTAACATCTCGGATGCAATATTTGACAACATTCCTGGTCTGTCGAAACCTACCATCCGGAGGGAACAGTATATATGTCTATAACGGTATATATCCTAACCTAAGGCAACCTAACATCTCGGATGCAATATTTGACAACATTCCTGACCTATCGAACCCTACTTCTCGGTGGGAACAGTATATACGTCCATAACGTTATATATCCTAACCTAAGGCAACCTAACATCTCGGATGCAATATTTGACAACATTCCTGGCCTGTCGAACCCTACTTCTCGGAGGGAACATTATATACGTCTGTAACGTCATATATCCTAACCTAAGACAACCTAACATCTCGGATGTAACATTTGACAACATTCCAGGCGTGTCGGTCCCTACGTCTCGGTGGTAACATTACATGCGTCTATAACGGTATATATCCTGATCTTAGGCAACCTAACATCTCGGATGTAACATTTTACAACATTCCAGGCGTGTCGGACCCTACTTCTCGGTGGGAACATTATATACGTCTGTAACGTCATATATCCTAACCTAAGACAACCTAACATCTCGGATGCAATATTTGACAACATTCCTGGCCTGTCGAACCCTACTTCTCGGAGGGTACATTCTAGACGTCTGTAACGTCATATATCCTAACCTAAGACAACCTAACATCTCGGATGTAACATTTGACAACATTCCAGTCGTGTCGGTCCCTACGTCTCGGTGGTAACATTACATGCGTCTATAACGTTATATATCCTAACCTAAGGCAACCTAACATCTCGGATGCAATATTTGACAACATTCCCGGCCTGTCGAACCCTACCATCCGGAGGGAATAGTATATACGTCTATAACGTCATATATACTAACCTAAGGCAACCTAACATCTCGGATGTAACATTTGAAAACATTCCAGGCGTGTCGGTCCCTACGTCTCGGTGGTAACATTACATGCGTCTATAACGTTATATATCCTAACCTAAGGCAACCTAACATCTCGGATGCAATATTTGACAACATTCCTGGTCTGTCGAACCCTACCATCCGGAGGGAACAGTATATACGTCTATAACGTCATATATCCTAACCTAAGGCAACCTAACATCTCGGATCTAACATTTGACAACATTCCAGGCGTGACGGTTCCTACGTCTCGGTGGTAACATTACATGCGTCTATAACGTTATATATCCTAACCTAAGGCAAAATCATCTCGGATGCAATATTTGACAACATTCCTGGCCTGTCGAACCCTACTTCTCGGAGGGAACAGTATATATGTCTATAACGGTATATATCCTAACCTAAGGCAACCTAACATATCGGATGCAATATTTGACAACATTCCTGGCGTGTCGGTCCCTACGTCTCGGTGGTAACATTACATGCATCTATAACGTTATATATCCTAACCTAAGGCAACCTAACATCTCGGATGCAATATTTGACAACATTCCTGGCCTGTCGAACCCTACTTCTCGGAGGGAACAGTATATACGTCTATAACGTCATATATTCTTACCTGAGGCAACCTAACATCTCGGATGCAATATTTGACAACATTCCAGGCGTGTCGGTCCCTACGTCTCGGTGGTAACATTACATGCGTCTATAACGTTATATATCCTAACCTAAGGCAACCTAACATCTCGGATGCAATATTTGACAACATTCCCGGCCGGTCGAACCCTACCATCCGGAGGGAATAGTATATACGTCTATAACGTCATATATCCTAACCTAAGGCAACCTAACATCTCGGATGTAACATTTGAAAACATTCCAGGCGTGTCGGTCCCTACGTCTCGGTGGTAACATTACATGCGTCTATAACGTTATATATCCTAACCTAAGGCAACCTAACATCTCGGATGCAATATTTGACAACATTCCTGGTCTGTCGAAACCTACCATCCGGAGGGAACAGTATATATGTCTATAACGGTATATATCCTAACCTAAGGCAACCTAACATATCGGATGCAATATTTGACAACATTCCTGGCGTGTCGGTCCCTACGTCTCGGTGGTAACATTACATGCATCTATAACGTTATATATCCTAACCTAAGGCAACCTAACATCTCGTATGCAATATTTGACAACATTCCTGGCCTGTCGAACCCTACTTCTCGGAGGGAACAGTATATACGTCTATAACGTCATATATTCTTACCTGAGGCAACCTAACATCTCGGATGCAATATTTGACAACATTCCTGGCCTGTCGAACCCTACTTCTCAGAGGGAACAGTATATACGTCTATAACGGTATATATCCTAATCTAAGGCAACCTAACATCTCGGATGCAATATTTGACAACATTCTTGGCCCGTCGAACACTACTTCTCGGAGGGAACAGTATATACGTCTGTAACGTCATATATCCTAACCTAAGGCAACCTAACATCTCGGATGTAACATTTGACAACATTCCAGGCGTGTCGGTCCCTACGTCTCGGTGGTAACATTACATGCGTCTATAACGTTATATATCCTAACCTAAGGCGACCTGACATCTCGGATGCAATATTTGACAACATTCCTGGCCCGTCGAAACCTACTTCTCGGAGGGAACAGTATATACGTCTATAACGGTATATATCCTAACCTAAGGCAACCTGACATCTCGGATGTAATATTCTACAACCTTCCAGGCGTGTCGGACCCTACTTCTCGGTGGGAACATTATATGCGTCTATAACGGTATATATCATAATCTAAGGCAACCTAACATCTCGGATGCAATACTTGACAACATTCCTGACCTATCGAACCCTACTTCTCGGTGGGAACAGTATATACGTCCATAACGTTATATATCCTAACCTAAGGCAACCTAACATCTCGGATGCAATATTTGACAACATTCCTGGCCTGTCGAACCCTACTTCTCGGAGGGAACATTATATACGTCTGTAACGTCATATATCCTAACCTAAGACAACCTAACATCTCGGATGTAACATTTGACAACATTCCAGGCGTGTCGGTCCCTACGTCTCGGTGGTAACATTACATGCGTCTATAACGGTATATATCCTGATCTTAGGCAACCTAACATCTCGGATGTAACATTTTACAACATTCCAGGCGTGTCGGACCCTACTTCTCGGTGGGAACATTATATACGTCTGTAACGTCATATATCCTAACCTAAGACAACCTAACATCTCGGATGTAACATTTGACAACATTCCAGGCGTGTCGGTCCCTACGTCTCGGTGGTAACATTACATGCGTCTATAACGGTATATATCCTGATCTTAGGCAACCTAACATCTCGGATGTAACATTTTACAACATTCCAGGCGTGTCGGTCCCTACGTCTCGGTCGTAACATTACATGCGTCTATAACGTTATATTTCCTAACCTAAGGCCACCTAATATCTCGTATGTAATATTTGACAACATTCCTAGCGTGTCGAACCCTACTTCTCGGTGGGAACAGTATATACGTCTATAACGGTATATATCCTAATCTAAGGCAGCCTAACATCTCGGATGCAATATTTGACAACATTCCTGGCCTGTCGAACCCTACTTCTCGGAGGGTACATTCTAGACGTCTGTAACGTCATATATCCTAACCTAAGACAACCTAACATCTCGGATGTAACATTTGACAACATTCCAGTCGTGTCGGTCCCTACGTCTCGGTGGTAACATTACATGCGTCTATAACGTTATATATCCTAACCTAAGGCAACCTAACATCTCGGATGCAATATTTGACAACATTCCTGGCCCGTCGAAACCTACTTCTCGGAGGGAACAGTATATACGTCTATAACGGTATATATCCTAACCTAAGGCAACCTGACATCTCGGATGTAATATTCTACAACCTTCCAGGCGTGTCGGACCCTACTTCTCGGTGGGAACATTATATGCGTCTATAACGGTATATATCATAATCTAAGGCAACCTAACATCTCGGATGCAATATTTGACAACATTCCTGACCTATCGAACCCTACTTCTCGGTGGGAACAGTACATACGTCCATAACGTTATATATCCTAACCTAAGGCAACCTAACATCTCGGATGCAATATTTGACAACATTCCAGGCGTGTCGGTCCCTACGTCTCGGTGGTAACATTACATGCGTCTATAACGTTATATATCCTAACCTAAGGCAACCTAACATCTCGGATGCAATATTTGACAACATTCCCGGCCGGTCGAACCCTACCATCCGGAGGGAATAGTATATACGTCTATAACGTCATATATCCTAACCTAAGGCAACCTAACATCTCGGATGTAACATTTGAAAACATTCCAGGCGTGTCGGTCCCTACGTCTCGGTGGTAACATTACATGCGTCTATAACGTTATATATCCTAACCTAAGGCAACCTAACATCTCGGATGCAATATTTGACAACATTCCTGGTCTGTCGAAACCTACCATCCGGAGGGAACAGTATATATGTCTATAACGGTATATATCCTAACCTAAGGCAACCTAACATCTCGGATGCAATATTTGACAACATTCCTGACCTATCGAACCCTACTTCTCGGTGGGAACAGTATATACGTCCATAACGTTATATATCCTAACCTAAGGCAACCTAACATCTCGGATGCAATATTTGACAACATTCCTGGCCTGTCGAACCCTACTTCTCGGAGGGAACATTATATACGTCTGTAACGTCATATATCCTAACCTAAGACAACCTAACATCTCGGATGTAACATTTGACAACATTCCAGGCGTGTCGGTCCCTACGTCTCGGTGGTAACATTACATGCGTCTATAACGGTATATATCCTGATCTTAGGCAACCTAACATCTCGGATGTAACATTTTACAACATTCCAGGCGTGTCGGACCCTACTTCTCGGTGGGAACATTATATACGTCTGTAACGTCATATATCCTAACCTAAGACAACCTAACATCTCGGATGCAATATTTGACAACATTCCTGGCCTGTCGAACCCTACTTCTCGGAGGGTACATTCTAGACGTCTGTAACGTCATATATCCTAACCTAAGACAACCTAACATCTCGGATGTAACATTTGACAACATTCCAGTCGTGTCGGTCCCTACGTCTCGGTGGTAACATTACATGCGTCTATAACGTTATATATCCTAACCTAAGGCAACCTAACATCTCGGATGCAATATTTGACAACATTCCCGGCCTGTCGAACCCTACCATCCGGAGGGAATAGTATATACGTCTATAACGTCATATATACTAACCTAAGGCAACCTAACATCTCGGATGTAACATTTGAAAACATTCCAGGCGTGTCGGTCCCTACGTCTCGGTGGTAACATTACATGCGTCTATAACGTTATATATCCTAACCTAAGGCAACCTAACATCTCGGATGCAATATTTGACAACATTCCTGGTCTGTCGAACCCTACCATCCGGAGGGAACAGTATATACGTCTATAACGTCATATATCCTAACCTAAGGCAACCTAACATCTCGGATCTAACATTTGACAACATTCCAGGCGTGACGGTTCCTACGTCTCGGTGGTAACATTACATGCGTCTATAACGTTATATATCCTAACCTAAGGCAAAATCATCTCGGATGCAATATTTGACAACATTCCTGGCCTGTCGAACCCTACTTCTCGGAGGGAACAGTATATATGTCTATAACGGTATATATCCTAACCTAAGGCAACCTAACATATCGGATGCAATATTTGACAACATTCCTGGCGTGTCGGTCCCTACGTCTCGGTGGTAACATTACATGCATCTATAACGTTATATATCCTAACCTAAGGCAACCTAACATCTCGGATGCAATATTTGACAACATTCCTGGCCTGTCGAACCCTACTTCTCGGAGGGAACAGTATATACGTCTATAACGTCATATATTCTTACCTGAGGCAACCTAACATCTCGGATGCAATATTTGACAACATTCCAGGCGTGTCGGTCCCTACGTCTCGGTGGTAACATTACATGCGTCTATAACGTTATATATCCTAACCTAAGGCAACCTAACATCTCGGATGCAATATTTGACAACATTCCCGGCCGGTCGAACCCTACCATCCGGAGGGAATAGTATATACGTCTATAACGTCATATATCCTAACCTAAGGCAACCTAACATCTCGGATGTAACATTTGAAAACATTCCAGGCGTGTCGGTCCCTACGTCTCGGTGGTAACATTACATGCGTCTATAACGTTATATATCCTAACCTAAGGCAACCTAACATCTCGGATGCAATATTTGACAACATTCCTGGTCTGTCGAAACCTACCATCCGGAGGGAACAGTATATATGTCTATAACGGTATATATCCTAACCTAAGGCAACCTAACATATCGGATGCAATATTTGACAACATTCCTGGCGTGTCGGTCCCTACGTCTCGGTGGTAACATTACATGCATCTATAACGTTATATATCCTAACCTAAGGCAACCTAACATCTCGTATGCAATATTTGACAACATTCCTGGCCTGTCGAACCCTACTTCTCGGAGGGAACAGTATATACGTCTATAACGTCATATATTCTTACCTGAGGCAACCTAACATCTCGGATGCAATATTTGACAACATTCCTGGCCTGTCGAACCCTACTTCTCAGAGGGAACAGTATATACGTCTATAACGGTATATATCCTAATCTAAGGCAACCTAACATCTCGGATGCAATATTTGACAACATTCTTGGCCCGTCGAACACTACTTCTCGGAGGGAACAGTATATACGTCTGTAACGTCATATATCCTAACCTAAGGCAACCTAACATCTCGGATGTAACATTTGACAACATTCCAGGCGTGTCGGTCCCTACGTCTCGGTGGTAACATTACATGCGTCTATAACGTTATATATCCTAACCTAAGGCGACCTGACATCTCGGATGCAATATTTGACAACATTCCTGGCCCGTCGAAACCTACTTCTCGGAGGGAACAGTATATACGTCTATAACGGTATATATCCTAACCTAAGGCAACCTGACATCTCGGATGTAATATTCTACAACCTTCCAGGCGTGTCGGACCCTACTTCTCGGTGGGAACATTATATGCGTCTATAACGGTATATATCATAATCTAAGGCAACCTAACATCTCGGATGCAATACTTGACAACATTCCTGACCTATCGAACCCTACTTCTCGGTGGGAACAGTATATACGTCCATAACGTTATATATCCTAACCTAAGGCAACCTAACATCTCGGATGCAATATTTGACAACATTCCTGGCCTGTCGAACCCTACTTCTCGGAGGGAACATTATATACGTCTGTAACGTCATATATCCTAACCTAAGACAACCTAACATCTCGGATGTAACATTTGACAACATTCCAGGCGTGTCGGTCCCTACGTCTCGGTGGTAACATTACATGCGTCTATAACGGTATATATCCTGATCTTAGGCAACCTAACATCTCGGATGTAACATTTTACAACATTCCAGGCGTGTCGGACCCTACTTCTCGGTGGGAACATTATATACGTCTGTAACGTCATATATCCTAACCTAAGACAACCTAACATCTCGGATGTAACATTTGACAACATTCCAGGCGTGTCGGTCCCTACGTCTCGGTGGTAACATTACATGCGTCTATAACGGTATATATCCTGATCTTAGGCAACCTAACATCTCGGATGTAACATTTTACAACATTCCAGGCGTGTCGGTCCCTACGTCTCGGTCGTAACATTACATGCGTCTATAACGTTATATTTCCTAACCTAAGGCCACCTAATATCTCGTATGTAATATTTGACAACATTCCTAGCGTGTCGAACCCTACTTCTCGGTGGGAACAGTATATACGTCTATAACGGTATATATCCTAATCTAAGGCAGCCTAACATCTCGGATGCAATATTTGACAACATTCCTGGCCTGTCGAACCCTACTTCTCGGAGGGTACATTCTAGACGTCTGTAACGTCATATATCCTAACCTAAGACAACCTAACATCTCGGATGTAACATTTGACAACATTCCAGTCGTGTCGGTCCCTACGTCTCGGTGGTAACATTACATGCGTCTATAACGTTATATATCCTAACCTAAGGCAACCTAACATCTCGGATGCAATATTTGACAACATTCCTGGCCCGTCGAAACCTACTTCTCGGAGGGAACAGTATATACGTCTATAACGGTATATATCCTAACCTAAGGCAACCTGACATCTCGGATGTAATATTCTACAACCTTCCAGGCGTGTCGGACCCTACTTCTCGGTGGGAACATTATATGCGTCTATAACGGTATATATCATAATCTAAGGCAACCTAACATCTCGGATGCAATATTTGACAACATTCCTGACCTATCGAACCCTACTTCTCGGTGGGAACAGTACATACGTCCATAACGTTATATATCCTAACCTAAGGCAACCTAACATCTCGGATGCAATATTTGACAACATTCCTGGCCTGTCGAACCCTACTTCTCGGAGGGAACATTATATACGTCTGTAACGTCATATATCCTAACCTAAGACAACCTAACATCTCGGATGTAACATTTGACAACATTCCAGGCGTGTCGGTCCCTACGTCTCGGTGGTAACATTACATGCGTCTATAACGGTATATATCCTGATCTTAGGCAACCTAACATCTCGGATGTAACATTTTACAACATTCCAGGCGTGTCGGTCCCTACGTCTCGGTGGTAACATTACATGCGTCTATAACGGTATATATCCTGATCTTAGGCAACCTAACATCTCGGATGTAACATTTTACAACATTCCAGGCGTGTCGGTCCCTACGTCTCGGTCGTAACATTACATGCGTCTATAACTTACATTTCCTAACCTAAGGCCACCTAACATCTCGTATGTAATATTTGACAACATTCCTAGCGTGTCGAACCCTACTTCTCGGTGGGAACAGTATATACGTCTATAACGGTATATATCCTAATCTAAGGCAACATAACATCTCGGATGCAATATTTGACAACATTCCTGGCCTGTCGAACCCTACTTCTCGGAGGGTACATTCTAGACGTCTGTAACGTCATATATCCTAACCTAAGACAACCTAACATCTCGGATGTAACATTTGACAACATTCCAGGCGTGTCGGTCCCTACGTCTCGGTGGTAACATTACATGCGTCTATAACGGTATATATCCTGATCTTAGGCAACCTAACATCTCGGATGTAACATTTTACAACATTCCAGGCGTGTCGGTCCCTACGTCTCGGTCGTAACATTACATGCGTCTATAACGTTATATTCCCTAACCTAAGGCCACCTAACATCTCGTATGTAATATATGACAACATTCCTAGCGTGTCGAACCCTACTTCTCGGTGGGAACAGTATATACGTCTATAACGGTATATATCCTAATCTAAGGCAGCCTAACATCTCGGATGCAATATTTGACAACATTCCTGGCCTGTCGAACCCTACTTCTCGGAGGGTACATTCTAGACGTCTGTAACGTCATATATCCTAACCTAAGACAACCTAACATCTCGGATGTAACATTTGACAACATTCCAGTCGTGTCGGTCCCTACGTCTCGGTGGTAACATTACATGCGTCTATAACGTTATATATCCTAACCTAAGGCAACCTAACATCTCGGATGCAATATTTGACAACATTCCCGGCCTGTCGAACCCTACCATCCGGAGGGAATAGTATATACGTCTATAACGTCATATATCCTAACCTAAGGCAACCTAACATCTCGGATGTAACATTTGAAAACATTCCAGGCGTGTCGGTCCCTACGTCTCGGTGGTAACATTACATGCGTCTATAACGTTATATATCCTAACCTAAGGCAACCTAACATCTCGGATGCAATATTTGACAACATTCCTGGTCTGTCGAACCCTACCATCCGGAGGGAACAGTATATACGTCTATAACGTCATATATCCTAACCTAAGGCAACCTAACATCTCGGATCTAACATTTGACAACATTCCAGGCGTGACGGTTCCTACGTCTCGGTGGTAACATTACATGCGTCTATAACGTTATATATCCTAACCTAAGGCAAAATCATCTCGGATGCAATATTTGACAACATTCCTGGCCTGTCGAACCCTACTTCTCGGAGGGAACAGTATATATGTCTATAACGGTATATATCCTAACCTAAGGCAACCTAACATATCGGATGCAATATTTGACAACATTCCTGGCGTGTCGGTCCCTACGTCTCGGTGGTAACATTACATGCATCTATAACGTTATATATCCTAACCTAAGGCAACCTAACATCTCGGATGCAATATTTGACAACATTCCTGGCCTGTCGAACCCTACTTCTCGGAGGGAACAGTATATACGTCTATAACGTCATATATTCTTACCTGAGGCAACCTAACATCTCGGATGCAATATTTGACAACATTCCAGGCGTGTCGGTCCCTACGTCTCGGTGGTAACATTACATGCGTCTATAACGTTATATATCCTAACCTAAGGCAACCTAACATCTCGGATGCAATATTTGACAACATTCCCGGCCGGTCGAACCCTACCATCCGGAGGGAATAGTATATACGTCTATAACGTCATATATCCTAACCTAAGGCAACCTAACATCTCGGATGTAACATTTGAAAACATTCCAGGCGTGTCGGTCCCTACGTCTCGGTGGTAACATTACATGCGTCTATAACGTTATATATCCTAACCTAAGGCAACCTAACATCTCGGATGCAATATTTGACAACATTCCTGGTCTGTCGAAACCTACCATCCGGAGGGAACAGTATATATGTCTATAACGGTATATATCCTAACCTAAGGCAACCTAACATATCGGATGCAATATTTGACAACATTCCTGGCGTGTCGGTCCCTACGTCTCGGTGGTAACATTACATGCATCTATAACGTTATATATCCTAACCTAAGGCAACCTAACATCTCGTATGCAATATTTGACAACATTCCTGGCCTGTCGAACCCTACTTCTCGGAGGGAACAGTATATACGTCTATAACGTCATATATTCTTACCTGAGGCAACCTAACATCTCGGATGCAATATTTGACAACATTCCTGGCCTGTCGAACCCTACTTCTCAGAGGGAACAGTATATACGTCTATAACGGTATATATCCTAATCTAAGGCAACCTAACATCTCGGATGCAATATTTGACAACATTCTTGGCCCGTCGAACACTACTTCTCGGAGGGAACAGTATATACGTCTGTAACGTCATATATCCTAACCTAAGGCAACCTAACATCTCGGATGTAACATTTGACAACATTCCAGGCGTGTCGGTCCCTACGTCTCGGTGGTAACATTACATGCGTCTATAACGTTATATATCCTAACCTAAGGCGACCTGACATCTCGGATGCAATATTTGACAACATTCCTGGCCCGTCGAAACCTACTTCTCGGAGGGAACAGTATATACGTCTATAACGGTATATATCCTAACCTAAGGCAACCTGACATCTCGGATGTAATATTCTACAACCTTCCAGGCGTGTCGGACCCTACTTCTCGGTGGGAACATTATATGCGTCTATAACGGTATATATCATAATCTAAGGCAACCTAACATCTCGGATGCAATATTTGACAACATTCCTGACCTATCGAACCCTACTTCTCGGTGGGAACAGTATATACGTCCATAACGTTATATATCCTAACCTAAGGCAACCTAACATCTCGGATGCAATATTTGACAACATTCCTGGCCTGTCGAACCCTACTTCTCGGAGGGAACATTATATACGTCTGTAACGTCATATATCCTAACTTAAGACAACCTAACATCTCGGATGTAACATTTGACAACATTCCAGGCGTGTCGGTCCCTACGTCTCGGTGGTAACATTACATGCGTCTATAACGGTATATATCCTGATCTTAGGCAACCTAACATCTCGGATGTAACATTTTACAACATTCCAGGCGTGTCGGTCCCTACGTCTCGGTGGTAACATTACATGCGTCTATAACGGTATATATCCTGATCTTAGGCAACCTAACATCTCGGATGTAACATTTTACAACATTCCAGGCGTGTCGGTCCCTACGTCTCGGTCGTAACATTACATGCGTCTATAACTTACATTTCCTAACCTAAGGCCACCTAACATCTCGTATGTAATATTTGACAACATTCCTAGCGTGTCGAACCCTACTTCTCGGTGGGAACAGTATATACGTCTATAACGGTATATATCCTAATCTAAGGCAACATAACATCTCGGATGCAATATTTGACAACATTCCTGGCCTGTCGAACCCTACTTCTCGGAGGGTACATTCTAGACGTCTGTAACGTCATATATCCTAACCTAAGACAACCTAACATCTCGGATGTAACATTTGACAACATTCCAGGCGTGTCGGTCCCTACGTCTCGGTGGTAACATTACATGCGTCTATAACGGTATATATCCTGATCTTAGGCAACCTAACATCTCGGATGTAACATTTTACAACATTCCAGGCGTGTCGGTCCCTACGTCTCGGTGGTAACATTACATGCGTCTATAACGTTATATATCCTAACCTAAGGCAACCTAACATCTCGGATGCAATATTTGACAACATTCCTGGCCTGTCGAACCCTACTTCTCGGAGGGAACAGTATATACGTCTATAACGTCATATATTCTTACCTGAGGCAACCTAACATCTCGGATGCAATATTTGACAACATTCCTGGCCTGTCGAACCCTACTTCTCAGAGGGAACAGTATATACGTCTATAACGGTATATATCCTAATCTAAGGCAACCTAACATCTCGGATGCAATATTTGACAACATTCCTGGCCTGTCGAACACTACTTCTCGGAGGGAACAGTATATACGTCTGTAACGTCATATATCCTAACCTAAGGCAACCTAACATCTCGGATGTAACATTTGACAACATTCCAGGCGTGTCGGTCCCTACGTCTCGGTGGTAACATTACATGCGTCTATAACGTTATATATCCTAACCTAAGGCGACCTGACATCTCGGATGCAATATTTGACAACATTCCTGGCCCGTCGAAACCTACTTCTCGGAGGGAACAGTATATACGTCTATAACGGTATATATCCTAACCTAAGGCAACCTGACATCTCGGATGTAATATTCTACAACCTTCCAGGCGTGTCGGACCCTACTTCTCGGTGGGAACATTATATGCGTCTATAACGGTATATATCATAATCTAAGGCAACCTAACATCTCGGATGCAATATTTGACAACATTCCTGACCTATCGAACCCTACTTCTCGGTGGGAACAGTATATACGTCCATAACGTTATATATCCTAACCTAAGGCAACCTAACATCTCGGATGCAATATTTGACAACATTCCTGGCCTGTCGAACCCTACTTCTCGGAGGGAACATTATATACGTCTGTAACGTCATATATCCTAACCTAAGACAACCTAACATCTCGGATGTAACATTTGACAACATTCCAGGCGTGTCGGTCCCTACGTCTCGGTGGTAACATTACATGCGTCTATAACGTTATATATCCTAACCTAAGGCAACCTAACATCTCGGATGCAATATTTGACAACATTCCTGGCCTGTCGAACCCTACTTCTCGGAGGGAACATTATATACGTCTGTAACGTCATATATCCTAACCTAAGACAACCTAACATCTCGGATGTAACATTTGACAACATTCCAGGCGTGTCGGTCCCTACGTCTCGGTGGTAACATTACATGCGTCTATAACGTTATATATCCCACCTTAAGGCAACCTAACATCTCGGATGCAATATTTGTCAACATTCCCGGCCTCTCGAACCCTACCATCCGGGGGGAACAGTATACACGTCTATAACGTCATATATCCTAACCTAAGGCAACCTAACATCTCGGATGTAACATTTGACAACATTCCAGGCGTGTCGGTCCCTACGTCTCGGTGGTAACATTACATGCGTCTATAACGGTATATATCCTAATCTTAGGCAACCTGACATCTCAGATGTAACACTTTACAACATTCCAGGCGTGTCGGTCCCTACGTCTCGGTCGTAACATTACATGCGTCTATAACGTTATATATCCTAACCTAAGGCCACATAACATCTCGTATGTAATATTTGACAACATTCCTGGCGTGTCGAACCCTACTTCTCGGTGGGAACAGTATATACGTCTATAACGTTATATATACTAACCTAAGGCAACATAACATCTCGGATGTAATATTTGACAACATTCCTGGCGTGTCGGACCCTACTTCTCGGTGGGAACAGTATATACGTCTATAACGTTATATATCCTAACCTAAGGCAACCTGACATCTCGGATGTAATATTCTACAACATTCCTGCCGTGTCGGAGCATTCTTTTCGGTGGGAAATGTATATACGTTTATAACGGTATATATCCTAACCTAAGGGAACCTAACATCTCGGATGCAATATTTGACAACATTCCTGGCGTGTCGAATCCTACTTCTCGGTGGGAACAGTATATACGTCTATAACGTTATATATCCTAACCTAAGGCAACATAACATCTCGGATGTAATATTTGACAACATTCCTGGCGTGTCGGACCCTACTTCTCGGTGGGAACATTATATACGTCTGTAACGTCATATATCCTAACCTAAGACAACCTAACATCTCGGATGTAACATTTGACAACATTCCAGGCGTGTCGGTCCCTACGTCTCGGTGGTAACATTACATGCGTCTATAACGGTATATATCCTGATCTTAGGCAACCTAACATCTCGGATGTAACATTTTACAACATTCCAGGCGTGTCGGTCCCTACGTCTCGGTCGTAACATTACATGCGTCTATAACGTTATATTTCCTAACCTAAGGCCACCTAACATCTCGTATGTAATATTTGACAACATTCCTAGCGTGTCGAACCCTACTTCTCGGTGGGAACAGTATATACGTCTATAACGGTATATATCCTAATCTAAGGCAGCCTAACATCTCGGATGCAATATTTGACAACATTCCTGGCCTGTCGAACCCTACTTCTCGTAGGGTACATTCTAGACGTCTGTAACGTCATATATCCTAACCTAAGACAACCTAACATCTCGGATGTAACATTTGACAACATTCCAGGCGTGTCGGTCCCTACGTCTCGGTGGTAACATTACATGCGTCTATAACGTTATATATCCTAACCTAAGGCAACCTAACATCTCGGATGCAATATTTGACAACATTCCCGGCCTGTCGAACCCTACCATCCGGAGGGAATAGTATATACGTCTATAACGTCATATATCCTAACCTAAGGCAACCTAACATCTCGGATGTAACATTTGAAAACATTCCAGGCGTGTCGGTCCCTACGTCTCGGTGGTAACATTACATGCGTCTATAACGTTATATATCCTAACCTAAGGCAACCTAACATCTCGGATGCAATATTTGACAACATTCCTGGTCTGTCGAACCCTACCATCCGGAGGGAACAGTATATACGTCTATAACGTCATATATCCTAACCTAAGGCAACCTAACATCTCGGATCTAACATTTGACAACATTCCAGGCGTGACGGTTCCTACGTCTCGGTGGTAACATTACATGCGTCTATAACGTTATATATCCTAACCTAAGGCAACCTATCATCTCGGATGCAATATTTGACAACATTCCTGGCCTGTCGAACCCTACTTCTCGGAGGGAACAGTATATATGTCTATAACGGTATATATCCTAACCTAAGGCAAACTAACATATCGGATGCAATATTTGACAACATTCCTGGCGTGTCGGTCCCTACGTCTCGGTGGTAACATTACATGCGTCTATAACGGTATATATCCTAACCTAAGGCAACCTAACATCTCGGATGCAATATTTGACAACATTCCTGGCCTGTCGAACCCTACCATCCGGAGGGAACAGTATATACGTCTATAACGTCATATATTCTTACCTGAGGCAACCTAACATCTCGGATGCAATATTTGACAACATTCCTGGCCTGTCGAACCCTACCATCCGGAGGGAATAGTATATACGTCTATAACGTCATATATCCTAACCTGAGGCAACCTAACATCTCGGATGTAACATTTGAAAACATTCCAGGCGTGTCGTACCTACGTCTCGGTGGTAACATTACATGCGTCTATAACGTTATATATCCTAACCTAAGGCAACCTAACATCTCGGATGCAATATTTGACAACATTCCTGGTCTGTCGAACCCTACCATCCGGAGGGAACAGTATATACGTCTATAACGGTATATATCCTAATCTAAGGCAACCTAACATCTCGGATGCAATATTTGACAACATTCCTGGCCTGTCGAACACTACTTCTCGGAGGGAACAGTATATACGTATGTAACGTCATATATCCTAACCTAAGGCAACTTTACATCTCGGATGTAACATTTGACAACATTCCAGGCGTGTCGGTCCCTACGTCTCGGTGGTAACATTACATGCGTCTATAACGTTATATATCCTAACCTAAGGCAACCTAACATCTCGGATGCAATATTTGACAACATTCCTGGCCTGTCGAACCCTACTTCTCGGAGGGAACATTATATACGTCTGTAACGTCATATATCCTAACCTAAGACAACCTAACATCTCGGATGTAACATTTGACAACATTCCAGGCTTGTCGGTCCCTACGTCTCGGTGGTAACATTACATGCGTCTATAACGTTATATATCCCACCTTAAGGCAACCTAACATCTCGGATGCAATATTTGTCAACATTCCCGGCCTCTCGAACCCTACCATCCGGAGGGAAAAGTATATACGTCTATAACGTCATATATCCTAACCTAAGGCAACCTAACATCTCGGATGTAACATTTGACAACATTCCAGGCGTGTCGGTCCCTACGTCTCGGTGGTAACATTACATGCGTCTATAACGGTATATATCCTAATCTTAGGCAACCTGACATCTCAGATGTAACACTTTACAACATTCCAGGCGTGTCGGTCCCTACGTCTCGGTCGTAACATTACATGCGTCTATAACGTTATATATCCTAACCTAAGGCCACATAACATCTCGTATGTAACATTTGACAACATTCCTGGTGTGTCGAACCCTACTTCTCGGTGGGAACAGTATATACGTCTATAACGTTATATATCCTAACCTAAGGCAACATAACATCTCGGATGTAATATTTGACAACATTCCTGGCGTGTCGGACCCTACTTCTCGGTGGGAACAGTATATACGTCTATAACGTTATATATCCTAACCTAAGGCAACCTGACATCTCGGATGTAATATTCTACAACATTCCTGCCGTGTCGGAGCATTCTTTTCGGTGGGAAATGTATATACGTTTATAACGGTATATATCCTAACCTAAGGGAACCTAACATCTCGGATGCAATATTTGACAACATTCCTGGCGTGTCGAATCCTACTTCTCGGTGGGAACAGTATATACGTCTATAACGTTATATATCCTAACCTAAGGCAACATAACATCTCGGATGTAATATTTGACAACATTCCTGGCGTGTCGGACCCTACTTCTCGGTGGGAACATTATATACGTCTGTAACGTCATATATCCTAACCTAAGACAACCTAACATCTCGGATGTAACATTTGACAACATTCCAGGCGTGTCGGTCCCTACGTCTCGGTGGTAACATTACATGCATCTATAACGGTATATATCCTGATCTTAGGCAACCTAACATCTGGGATGTAACATTTTACAACATTCCAGGCGTGTCGGTCCCTACGTCTCGGTCGTAACATTACATGCGTCTATAACGTTATATTTCCTAACCTAAGGCCACCTAACATCTCGTATGTAATATTTGACAACATTCCTAGCGTGTCGAACCCTACTTCTCGGTGGGAACAGTATATACGTCTATAACGGTATATATCCTAATCTAAGGCAGCCTAACATCTCGGATGCAATATTTGACAACATTCCTGGCCTGTCGAACCCTACTTCTCGTAGGGTACATTCTAGACGTCTGTAACGTCATATATCCTAACCTAAGACAACCTAACATCTCGGATGTAACATTTGACAACATTCCAGGCGTGTCGGTCCCTACGTCTCGGTGGTAACATTACATGCGTCTATAACGTTATATATCCTAACCTAAGGCAACCTAACATCTCGGATGCAATATTTGACAACATTCCCGGCCTGTCGAACCCTACCATCCGGAGGGAATAGTATATACGTCTATAACGTCATATATCCTAACCTAAGGCAACCTAACATCTCGGATGTAACATTTGAAAACATTCCAGGCGTGTCGGTCCCTACGTCTCGGTGGTAACATTACATGCGTCTATAACGTCATATATCCTAACCTAAGGCAACCTAACATCTCGGATCTAACATTTGACAACATTCCAGGCGTGACGGTTCCTACGTCTCGGTGGTAACATTACATGCGTCTATAACGTTATATATCCTAACCTAAGGCAACCTATCATCTCGGATGCAATATTTGACAACATTCCTGGCCTGTCGAACCCTACTTCTCGGAGGGAACAGTATATACGTCTATAACGTCATATATTCTTATCTGAGGCAACCTAACATCTCGGATGCAATATTTGACAACATTCCTGGCCTGTCGAACCCTACTTCTCGGAGGGAACAGTATATACTCTATAACGGTATATATCCTAATCTAAGGCAACCTAACATCTCGGATGCAATATTTGACAACATTCCTGGCCTGTCGAACACTACTTCTCGGAGGGAACAGTATATACGTCTGTAACGTCATATATCCTAACCTAAGGCAACCTAACATCTCGGATGTAACATTTGACAACATTCCAGGCGTGTCGGTCCCTACGTCTCGGTGGTAACATTACATTCGTCTATAACGTTATATATCCTAACCTAAGGCGACCTGACATCTCGGATGCAATATTTGACAACATTCCTGGCCCGTCGAACCCTACTTCTCGGAGGGAACAGTATATACGTCTATAACGTCATATATCCTAACCTAAGTCAACCTAACATCTCGGATGTAACATTTGACAACATTCCAGGCGTGTCGGTCCCTACGTCTCGGTGGTAACATTTAAATGCGTCTATAACGGTATATATCCTAACCTAAGGCAACCTAACATCTCGGATGCAATATTTGACAACATTCCTGGCCTGTCGAACCGTACTTCTCGGAGGGAACAGTATATACGTCTATAACGTCATATATCCTAACCTGAGGCAACCTAACATCTCGGATGTAACATTTGACAACATTTCAGGCGTGTCGGTCCCTACGTCTCGGTGGTAACATTGCATGCGTCTATAACGTTATATATCCTAACCTAAGGCAACCTAACATCTCGGATGCAATATTTGACAACATTCCTGGCCTGTCGAACCCTACTTCTCGGAGGGAACAGTATATACGTCTATAACGTCATATATTCTTACCTGAGGCAAACTAACATCTCGGATGCAATATTTGACAACATTCCTGGCCTGTCGAACCCTACTTCTCGGAGGGAACAGTATATACGTCTATAACGTCATATATTCTTACCTAAGGCAACCTAACATCTCGGATGCAATATTTGACAACATTCCTGGCCTGTCGAACCCTACTTCTCGGAGGGAACAGTATATACGTCTATAACGGTATATATCCTAATCTAAGGCAACCTAACATCTCGGATGCAATATTTGACAACATTCCTGGCCTGTCGAACACTACTTCTCGGAGGGAACAGTATATACGTCTATAACGTTATATATCCTAACCTAAGGCAACCTGACATCTCGGATGTATTATTCTACAACATTGCAGGCGTGTCGGACCCTACTTCTCGGTGGGAACATTATATGCGTCTATAACGTTGTATATCCTAATCTAAGGCAACCTAACATCTCGGAAGCAATATTTGACAACATTCCTTGCCTGTCGAAACCTACTGCTCGGAGGGAACAGTATATACGTCTGTAGCGTCATATATCCTAACATAAGGCAACCTAACATCTCGGATGTAACATTTGACAACATTCCAGGCGTGTCCGTCCCTACGTGTCGGAGGTAACATTAATGCGTCTATAACGGCAACGTAACAACTCGGATGCAATATTTGACAACATTCCTGGCCTGTCGAACCCTACTTCTCGGAGGGAACAGTATATACGTCTATAACGGTATATATCCTAATCTAAGGCAACCTAACATCTCGGATGCAATATTTGACAACATTCCTGGCCTGTCGAACACTACTTCTCGGAGGGAACAGTATATACGTATGTAACGTCATATATCCTAACCTAAGGCAACTTAACATCTCGGATGTAACATTTGACAACATTCCAGGCGTGTCGGTCCCTACGTCTCGGTGGTAACATTACATGCGTCTATAACGTTATATATCCTAACCTAAGGCGACCTAACATCTCGGATGCAATATTTGACAACATTCCTGGCCCGTCAAACCCTACTTCTCGGAGGGAACACTATATACGTCTATAACGTCATATATCCTAACCTAAGGCAACCTAACATCTCGGATGTCACATTTGACAACATTCCAGGCGTGTCGGTCCCTACGTCTCGGTGGTAACATTACATGCGTCTATAACGGTATATATCCTAACCTAAGGCAACCTAACATCTCGGATGCAATATTTGACAACATTCCTGGCCTGTCGAAACCTACTTCTCGGAGGGAACAGTATATACGTCTATAACGTCATATATTCTTACCTGAGGCAACGTAACATCTCGGATGCAATATTTGACAACATTCCTGGCCTGTCGAACCCTACTTCTCAGAGGGAACAGTATATACGTCTATAACGGTATATATCATAATCTAAGGCAACCTAACATCTCGGATGCAATATTTGACAACATTCCTGGCCTATCGAACCCTACTTCTCGGTGGGAACAGTATATACGTCCATAACGTTATATATCCTAACCTAAGGCAACCTAACATCTCGGATGCAATATCTGACAACATTCCTGGCCTGTCGAACCCTACATCCCCGAGGGAACAGTATGTACGTCTGTAACGTCATATATCCTAACCTAAGGCAACCTAACATCTCGGATGTAACATTTGACAACATTCCAGGCGTGTCGGTCCCTACGTCTCGGTGGTAACATTACATGCGTCTATAACGTTATATATCCTAACCTAAGGCGACCTAACATCTCGGATGCAATATTTGACAACATTCCTGGCCCGTCGAACCCTACTTCTCGGAGGGAACACTATATACGTCTATAACGTCATATATCCTGACCTAAGGCAACCTAACACCTCGGATGTAACATTTGACAACATTCCAGGCGTGTCGGTCCCTACGTCTCGGTGGTAACATTACATGCGTCTATAACGTTATATATCCTACCTTAAGGCAACCTAACATCTCGGATGCAATATTTGTCAACATTCCCGGCCTGTCGAACCCTACCATCCGGAGGGAACAGTATATACGTCTATAACGTCATATATCCTAACCTAAGGCAACCTAACATCCCGGATGTAACATTTGACAACATTCCAGGCGTGTCGGTCCCTACGTCTCGGTGGTAACATTACATGCGTCTATAACGGTATATATCCTAATCTTAGGCAACCTGACATCTCGGATGTAACATTTTACAACATTCCAGGCGTGTCGGTCCCTACGTCTCGGTCGTAACATTACATGCGTCTATAACGTTATATATCCTAACCTAAGGCCACATAACATCTCGTATGTAATATTTGACAACATTCCTGATGTGTCGAACCCTACTTCACGGTGGGAACAGTATATACGTCTATAACGTTATATATCCTAACCTAAGGCAACATAACATCTCGGATGTAATATTTGACAACATTCCTGGCGTGTCGGACCCTACTTCTCGGTGGGAACAGTATATACGTCTATAACGTTATATATCCTAACCTAAGGCAACCTGACATCTCGGATGTAATATTCTACAACATTCCTGCCGTGTCGGAGCATTCTTTTCGGTGGGAAATGTATATACGTTTATAACGGTATATATCCTAACCTGAGGGAACCTAACATCTCGGATGCAATATTTGACAACATTCCTGGCGTGTCGAATCCTACTTCTCGGTGGGAACAGTATATACGTCTATAACGTTATATATCCTAACCTAAGGCAACATAACATCTCGGATGTAATATTTGACAACATTCCTGGCGTGTCGGACCCTACTTCTCGGTGGGAACATTATATACGTCTGTAACGTCATATATCCTAACCTAAGACAACCTAACATCTCGGATGTAACATTTGACAACATTTCAGGCGTGTCGGTCCCTACGTCTCGGTGGTAACATTGCATGCGTCTATAACGTTATATATCCTAACCTAAGGCAACCTAACATCTCGGATGCAATATTTGACAACATTCCTGGCCTGTCGAACCCTACTTCTCGGAGGGAACAGTATATACGTCTATAACGTCATATATTCTTACCTGAGGCAACCTAACATCTCGGATGCAATATTTGACAACATTCCTGGCCTGTCGAACCCTACTTCTCGGAGGGAACAGTATATACGTCTATAACGTCATATATTCTTACCTGAGGCAACCTAACATCTCGGATGCAATATTTGACAACATTCCTGGCCTGTCGAACCCTACTTCTCGGAGGGAACAGTATATACGTCTATAACGGTATATATCCTAATCTAAGGCAACCTAACATCTCGGATGCAATATTTGACAACATTCCTGGCCTGTCGAACACTACTTCTCGGAGGGAACAGTATATACGTCTGTAACGTCATATATCCTTACCTAAGGCAACCTAACATCTCGGATGTAACATTTGACAACATTCCAGGCGTGTCGGTCCCTACGTCTCGGTGGTAACATTACATGCGTCTATAACGTTATATATCCTAACCTAAGGCGACCTAACAATTCGGATGCAATATTTGACAACATTCCTGGCCCGTCGAACCCTACTTCTCGGAGGGAACAGTATATACGTCTATAACGTCATATATCCTAACCTAAGGCAACCTAACATCTCGGATGCAATATTTGGCAACATTCCTGGCCTGTCGAACCCTACTTCTCGGGGGGAACAGTATATACGTCTATAACGTCATATATTCTTACCTGAGGCAACCTAACATCTCGGATGCAATATTTGACAACATTCCTGGCCTGTCGAACCCTACTTCTCGGAGGGAACAGTATATACGTCTATAACGGTATATATCCTAATCTAAGGCAACCTAACATCTCGGATGCAATATTTGACAACATTCCTGGCCTGTCGAACACTACTTCTCGGAGGGAACAGTATATACGTCTGTAACGTCATATATCCTAACCTAAGGCAACTTAACATCTCGGATGTAACATTTGACAACATTCCAGGCGTGTCGGTCCCTACGTCTCGGTGGTAACATTACATGCGTCTATAACGGTATATCTCCTAATCTAAGGCAACCTAACATCTCGGATGCAATATTTGACAACATTCCTGGCCTGTCGAACCCTACTTCCCGGAGGGAACAGTATATACGTCTGTAACGTCATATATCCTAACCTAAGGCAACCTAACATCTCGGATGTAACATTTGACAACATTCCAGGCGTGACGGTCCCTACGTCTCGGTGGTAACATTACATGCGTCTATAACGTTATATATCCTAACCTAAGGCAACCTATCATCTCGGTAGCAATATTTGACAACATTCCTGGCCTGTCGAACCCTACTTCTCGGAGGGAACAGTATATATGTCTATAACGGTATATATCCTAACCTAAGGCAACCTGACATCTCGGATGTAATATTCTACAACCTTCCAGGCGTGTCGGACCCTACTACTCGGTGGGAACATTATATGCGTCTATAACGGTATATATCATAATCTAAGGCAACCTAACATCTCGGATGCAATATTTGACAACATTCCTGGCCTATCGAACCCTACTTCTCGGTGGGAACACTATATACGTCCATAACGTTATATATCCTAACCTAAGGCAACCTAACATCTCGGATGCAATATCTGACAACATTCCTGGCCTGTCGAACCCTACTTCCCCGAGGGAACAGTATATACGTCTGTAACGTCATATATCCTAACCTAAGGCAACCTAACATCTCGGATGTAACATTTGACAACATTCCAGGCGTGTCGGTCCCTACGTCTCGGTGGTAACATTACATGCGTCTATAACGGTATATATCCTAATCTAAGGCAACCTAACATCTCGGATGCAATATTTGACAACATTCCTGGCCTGTCGAACCCTACTTCTCGGAAGGAACAGTATATACGTCTATAACGTTATATATCCTAACCTAAGGCAACCTAACATCTCGGATGCAATATTTGACAACATTCCTGGCCTGTCGAACCCTACCATCCGGAGGGAACAGTATATACGTCTATAACGTCATATATCCTAACCTAAGGCAATCTAACATCTCGGATGTAACATTTGACAACATTCCAGGCGTGTCGGTCCCTACGTCTCGGTGGTAACATTACATGCGTCTATAACGGTATATATCCTAATCTTAGGCAACCTATCATCTCGGATGTAACATTTTACAACATTCCAGGCGTGTCGGTCCCTACGTCTCGGTCGTAACATTACATGCGTCTATAACGTTATATATCCTAACCTAAGGCCACCTAACATCTCGTATGTAATATTTGACAACATTCCTGGCGTGTCGAACCCTACTTCTCGGTGGGAACAGAATATACGTCTATAACGGTATATATCCTAACCTAAGGCAGCCTAACATCTCGGATGCAATATTTGACAACATTCCTGGCCTGTCGAACACTACTTCCCGGAGGGAACAGTATATACGTCTGTAACGTCATATATCCTAACCTAAGGCAACCTAACATCTCGGATGTAACATTTGACAACATTCCAGGCCTGACGGTCCCTACGGCTCGGTGGTAACATTACATGCGTCTATAACGTTATATATCCTAACCTAAGGCAACCTATCATCTCGGTAGCAATATTTGACAACATTCCTGGCCTGTCGAACCCTACTTCTCGGTGGGAACAGTATATACGTCCATAACGTTATATATCCTAACCTAAGGCAACCTTACATCTCGGATGTAATATTCTACAACATTCCAGGCGTGTCGGACCCTACTTCTCGGTGGGAACATTATATGCGTCTATAACGTTGTATATCCTAATCTAAGGCAACCTAACATCTCGGATGCAATATTTGACAACATTCCTGGCCTGTCGAACCCTACTTCTCGGAGGGAACAGTATATACGTCTATAACGTCATATATTCTTACCTGAGGCAACCTAACATCTCGGATGCAATATTTGACAACATTCCTGGCCTGTCGAACCCTACTTCTCGGAGGGAACAGTATAAACGTCTATAACGTCATATATTCTTACCTGAGGCAACCTAACATCTCGGATGCAATATTTGACAACATTCCTGGCCTGTCGAACCCTACTTCTCGGAGGGAACAGTATATATGTCTATAACGGTATATATCCTAATCTAAGGCAACCTAACATCTCGGATGTAACATTTGACAACATTCCAGGCGTGTCGGTCCCTACGTCTCGGTGGTAACATTACATGCGTCTATAACGGTATATATCCTAATCTAAGGCAACCTAACATCTCGGATGCAATATTTGACAACATTCCTGGCCTGTCGATCCCTACTTCTCGGAGGGAACACTATATACGTCTATAACGTTATATATCCTAACCTAAGGCAACCTGACATCTCGGATGTATTATTCTACAACATTCCAGGCGTGTCGGACCCTACTTCTCGGTGGGAACATTATATGCGTCTATAACGTTGTATATCCTAATCTAAGGCAACCTAACATCTCGGAAGCAATATTTGACAACATTCCTTGCCTGTCGAAACCTACTGCTCGGAGGGAACAGTATATACGTCTGTAGCGTCATATATCCTAACATAAGGCAACCTAACATCTCGGATGTAACATTTGACAACATTCCAGGCGTGTCCGTCCCTACGTGTCGGAGGTAACATTACATGCGTCTATAACGTTATATATCCTAACCTAAGGCAACCTAAAATCTCGGATGCAATATTTGACAACATTCCTGGCCTGTCGAACCCTACCTCTCGGTGGGAACAGTATATACGTCTATAACGATATATATCCTAACCTAAGGCAACCTAACATCTCGGATGTCACATTTGACAACATTCCAGGCGTGTCGGTCCCTACGTCTCGGTGGTAACATTAATGCGTCTATAACGGCAACGTAACATCTCGGATGTAATATTTTACAACATTGCTGGCGTTTCGGACCCTACTTCTCGGTGGGAACAGTATATACGTCCATAACGTTATATATCCTAACCTAAGGCAACCTTATATCTCGGATGTAATATTCTACAACATTCCAGGCGTGTCGGACCCTACTTCTCGGTGGGAACATTATATGCGTCTATAACGTTGTATATCCTAATCTAAGGCAACCTAACATCTCGGATGCAATATTTGACAACATTCCTGGCCTGTCGAACCCTACTTCTCGGAGGGAACAGTATATACGTCTATAACGGTATATATCATAACCTAAGGCAACCTAACATCTCGGATGCAATATTTGACAACATTCCTGGCCTGTCGAACCCTACTTCTCGGAGGGAACAGTATATATGTCTATAACGGTATATATCCTAACCTAAGGCAACCTGACATCTCGGATGTATTATTCTACAACATTCCAGGCGTGTCGGACCCTACTTCTCGGTGGGAACATTATATGCGTCTATAACGTTGTATATCCTAATCTAAGGCAACCTAACATCTCGGATGCTATATTTGACAACATTCCCGGCCTGTCGAACCCTACGTCCCGGAGGGAACAGTATATACGTCTATAACGGTATATATCCTAACCTAAGGCAACCTGACATCTCGGATGTAACATTCTACAACCTTCCAGGCGTGTCGGACCCTACTTCTCGGTGGGAACATTATATGCGTCTATAACGGTATATATCATAATCTAAGGCAACCTAACATCTCGGATGCAATATTTGACAACATTCCTTGCCTATCGAACCCTACTTCTCGGTGGGAACACTATATACGTCCATAACGTTATATAGCCTAACCTAAGGCAACCTAACATCTCGGATGCAATATCTGACAACATTCCTGGCCTGTCGAACCCTACTTCCCCGAGGGAACAGTATATACGTCTGTAACGTCATATATCCTAACCTAAGGCAACCTAACATCTCGGATGTAACATTTGACAACATTCCAGGCGTGTCGGTCCCTACGTCTCGGTGGTAACATTACATGCGTCTATAACGGTATATATCCTAATCTAAGGCAACCTAACATCTCGGATGCAATATTTGACAACATTCCTGGCCTGTCGAACCCTACTTCTCGGAGGGAACAGTATATACGTCTATAACGTCATATATTCTTACCTGAGGCAACCTAACATCTCGGATGCAATATTTGACAACATTCCTGGCCTGTCGAACCCTACTTCTCGGAGGGAACAGTATATACGTCTATAACGGTATATATCCTAATCTAAGGCAACCTAACATCTCGGATGTATTATTCTACAACATTCCAGGCGTGTCGGACCCTACTTCTCGGTGGGAACATTATATGCGTCTATAACATTGTATATCCTAATCTAAGGCAACCTAACATCTCGGAAGCAATATTTGACAACATTCCTTGCCTGTCGAAACCTACTGCTCGGAGGGAACAGTATATACGTCTGTAGCGTCATATATCCTAACATAAGGCAACCTAACATCTCGGATGTAACATTTGACAACATTCCAGGCGTGTCCGTCCCTACGTGTCGGAGGTAACATTACATGCGTCTATAACGTTATATATCCTAACCTAATGCAACCTAAAATCTCGGATGCAATATTTGACAACATTCCTGGCCTGTCGAACCCTACCTCTCGGTGGGAACAGTATATACGTCTATAACGATATATATCCTAACCTAAGGCAATCTAACATCTCGGATGTCACATTTGACAACATTCCAGGCGTGTCGGTCCCTACGTCTCGGTGGTAACATTAATGCGTCTATAACGGCAACGTAACATCTCGGATGTAATATTTTACAACATTGCTGGCGTTTCGGACCCTACTTCTCGGTGGGAACAGTATATACGTCCATAACGTTATATATCCTAACCTAAGGCAACCTTATATCTCGGATGTAATATTCTACAACATTCCAGGCGTGTCGGACCCTACTTCTCGGTGGGAACATTATATGCGTCTATAACGTTGTATATCCTAATCTAAGGCAACCTAACATCTCGGATGCAATATTTGACAACATTCCTGGCCTGTCGAACCCTACTTCTCGGAGGGAACAGTATATACGTCTATAACGGTATATATCATAACCTAAGGCAACCTAACATCTCGGATGCAATATTTGACAACATTCCTGGCCTGTCGAACCCTACTTCTCGGAGGGAACAGTATATATGTCTATAACGGTATATATCCTAACCTAAGGCAACCTGACATCTCGGATGTATTATTCTACAACATTCCAGGCGTGTCGGACCCTACTTCTCGGTGGGAACATTATATGCGTCTATAACGTTGTATATCCTAATCTAAGGCAACCTAACATCTCGGATGCTATATTTGACAACATTCCCGGCCTGTCGAACCCTACGTCCCGGAGGGAACAGTATATACGTCTATAACGGTATATATCCTAATCTTAGGCAACCTATCATCTCGGATGTAACATTTTACAACATTCCAGGCGTGTCGGTCCCTACGTCTCGGTCGTAACATTACATGCGTCTATAACGTTATATATCCTAACCTAAGGCCACCTAACATCTCGTATGTAATATTTGACAACATTCCTGGCGTGTCGAACCCTACCTCTCGGTGGGAACAGAATATACGTCTATAACGGTATATATCCTAACCTAAGGCAGCCTAACATCTCGGATGCAATATTTGACAACATTCCTGGCCTGTCGAACCCTACTTCCCGGAGGGAACAGTATATACGTCTGTAACGTCATATATCCTAACCTAAGGCAACCTAACATCTCGGATGTAACATTTGACAACATTCCAGGCGTGACGGTCCCTACGTCTCGGTGGTAACATTACATGCGTCTATAACGTTATATATCCTAACCTAAGGCAACCTATCATCTCGGTAGCAATATTTGACAACATTCCTGGCCTGTCGAACCCTACTTCTCGGAGGGAACAGTATATATGTCTATAACGGTATATATCCTAACCTAAGGCAACCTGACATCTCGGATGTAATATTCTACAACCTTCCAGGCGTGTCGGACCCTACTTCTCGGTGGGAACATTATATGCGTCTATAACGGTATATATCATAATCTAAGGCAACCTAACATCTCGGATGCAATATTTGACAACATTCCTTGCCTATCGAACCCTACTTCTCGGTGGGAACACTATATACGTCCATAACGTTATATATCCTAACCTAAGGCAACCTAACATCTCGGATGCAATATCTGACAACATTCCTGGCCTGTCGAACCCTACTTCCCCGAGGGAACAGTATATACGTCTGTAACGTCATATATCCTAACCTAAGGCAACCTAACATCTCGGATGTAACATTTGACAACATTCCAGGCGTGTCGGTCCCTACGTCTCGGTGGTAACATTACATGCGTCTATAACGGTATATATCCTAATCTAAGGCAACCTAACATCTGGGATGCAATATTTGACAACATTCCTGGCCTGTCGAACCCTACTTCTCGGAAGGAACAGTATATACGTCTATAACGTTATATATCCTAACCTAAGGCAACCTAACATCTCGGATGCAATATTTGACAACATTCCTGGCCTGTCGAACCCTACCATCCGGAGGGAACAGTATATACGTCTATAACGTTATATATCCTAACCTAAGGCAACCTGACATCTCGGATGTATTATTCTACAACATTCCAGGCGTGTCGGACCCTACTTCTCGGTGGGAACATTATATGCGTCTATAACGTTGTATATCCTAATCTAAGGCAACCTAACATCTCGGAAGCAATATTTGACAACATTCCTTGCCTGTCGAAACCTACTGCTCGGAGGGAACAGTATATACGTCTGTAGCGTCATATATCCTAACACAAGGCAACCTAACATCTCGGATGTAACATTTGACAACATTCCAGGCGTGTCCGTCCCTACGTGTCGGAGGTAACATTACATGCGTCTATAACGTTATATATCCTAACCTAATGCAACCTAAAATCTCGGATGCAATATTTGACAACATTCCTGGCCTGTCGAACCCTACCTCTCGGTGGGAACAGAATATACGTCTATAACGATATATATCCTAACCTAAGGCAATCTAACATCTCGGATGTCACATTTGACAACATTCCAGGCGTGTCGGTCCCTACGTCTCGGTGGTAACATTAATACGTCTATAACGGCAACGTAACATCTCGGATGTAATATTTTACAACATTGCTGGCGTTTCGGACCCTACTTCTCGGTGGGAACAGTATATACGTCCATAACGTTATATATCCTAACCTAAGGCAACCTTATATCTCGGATGTAATATTCTACAACATTCCAGGCGTGTCGGACCCTACTTCTCGGTGGGAACATTATATGCGTCTATAACGTTGTATATCCTAATCTAAGGCAACCTAACATCTCGGATGCAATATTTGACAACATTCCTGGCCTGTCGAACCCTACTTCTCGGAGGGAACAGTATATACGTCTATAACGGTATATATCATAACCTAAGGCAACCTAACATCTCGGATGCAATATTTGACAACATTCCTGGCCTGTCGAACCCTACTTCTCGGAGGGAACAGTATATATGTCTATAACGGTATATATCCTAACCTAAGGCAACCTGACATCTCGGATGTATTATTCTACAACATTCCAGGCGTGTCGGACCCTACTTCTCGGTGGGAACATTATATGCGTCTATAACGTTGTATATCCTAATCTAAGGCAACCTAACATCTCGGATGCTATATTTGACAACATTCCCGGCCTGTCGAACCCTACGTCCCGGAGGGAACAGTATATACGTCTATAACGGTATATATCCTAATCTTAGGCAACCTATCATCTCGGATGTAACATTTTACAACATTCCAGGCGTGTCGGTCCCTACGTCTCGGTCGTAACATTACATGCGTCTATAACGTTATATATCCTAACCTAAGGCCACCTAACATCTCGTATGTAATATTTGACAACATTCCTGGCGTGTCGAACCCTACCTCTCGGTGGGAACAGAATATACGTCTATAACGGTATATATCCTAACCTAAGGCAGCCTAACATCTCGGATGCAATATTTGACAACATTCCTGGCCTGTCGAACCCTACTTCCCGGAGGGAACAGTATATACGTCTGTAACGTCATATATCCTAACCTAAGGCAACCTAACATCTCGGATGTAACATTTGACAACATTCCAGGCGTGACGGTCCCTACGTCTCGGTGGTAACATTACATGCGTCTATAACGTTATATATCCTAACCTAAGGCAACCTATCATCTCGGTAGCAATATTTGACAACATTCCTGGCCTGTCGAACCCTACTTCTCGGAGGGAACAGTATATATGTCTATAACGTTATATATCCTAACCTAAGGCAACCTGACATCTCGGATGTAATATTCTACTACCTTCCAGGCGTGTCGGACCCTACTTCTCGGTGGGAACATTATATGCGTCTATAACGGTATATATCATAATCTAAGGCAACCTAACATCTCGGATGCAATATTTGACAACATTCCTTGCCTATCGAACCCTACTTCTCGGTGGGAACACTATATACGTCCATAACGTTATATATCCTAACCTAAGGCAACCTAACATCTCGGATGCAATATCTGACAACATTCCTGGCCTGTCGAACCCTACTTCCCCGAGGGAACAGTATATACGTCTGTAACGTCATATATCCTAACCTAAGGCAACCTAACATCTCGGATGTAACATTTGACAACATTCCAGGAGTGTCGGTCCCTACGTCTCGGTGGTAACATTACATGCGTCTATAACGGTATATATCCTAATCTAAGGCAACCTAACATCTGGGATGCAATATTTGACAACATTCCTGGCCTGTCGAACCCTACTTCTCGGAAGGAACAGTATATACGTCTATAACGTTATATATCCTAACCTAAGGCAACCTAACATCTCGGATGCAATATTTGACAACATTCCTGGCCTGTCGAACCCTACCATCCAGAGGGAACAGTATATACGTCTATAACGTCATATATCCTAACCTAAGGCAATCTAACATCTCGGATGTAACATTTGACAACATTCCAGGCGTGTCGGTCCCTACGTCTCGGTGGTAACATTACATGCGTCTATAACGGTATATATCCTAATCTAAGGCAACCTAACATCTCGGATGTAACATTTGACAACATTCCAGGCGTGTCGGTCCCTACGTCTCGGTGGTAACATTACATGCGTCTATAACGGTATATATCCTAATCTAAGGCAACCTAACATCTCGGATGCAATATTTGACAACATTCCTGGCCTGTCGATCCCTACTTCTCGGAGGGAACAGTATATACGTCTATAACGTTATATATCCTAACCTAAGGCAACCTGACATCTCGGATGTATTATTCTACAACATTCCAGGCGTGTCGGACCCTACTTCTCGGTGGGAACATTATATGCGTCTATAACGTTGTATATCCTAATCTAAGGCAACCTAACATCTCGGAAGCAATATTTGACAACATTCCTTGCCTGTCGAAACCTACTGCCCGGAGGGAACAGTATATACGTCTGTAGCGTCATATATCCTAACATAAGGCAACCTAACATCTCGGATGTAACATTTGACAACATTCCAGGCGTGTCCGTCCCTACGTGTCGGAGGTAACATTACATGCGTCTATAACGTTATATATCCTAACCTAATGCAACCTAAAATCTCGGATGCAATATTTGACAACATTCCTGGCCTGTCGAACCCTACCTCTCGGTGGGAACAGTATATACGTCTATAACGATATATATCCTAACCTAAGGCAATCTAACATCTCGGATGTCACATTTGACAACATTCCAGGCGTGTCGGTCCCTACGTCTCGGTGGTAACATTAATGCGTCTATAACGGCAACGTAACATCTCGGATGTAATATTTTACAACATTGCTGGCGTTTCGGACCCTACTTCTCGGTGGGAACAGTATATACGTCCATAACGTTATATATCCTAACCTAAGGCAACCTTATATCTCGGATGTAATATTCTACAACATTCCAGGCGTGTCGGACCCTACTTCTCGGTGGGAACATTATATGCGTCTATAACGTGGTATATCCTAATCTAAGGCAACCTAACATCTCGGATGCAATATTTGACAACATTCCTGGCCTGTCGAACCCTACTTCTCGGAGGGAACAGTATATACGTCTATAACGGTATATATCATAACCTAAGGCAACCTAACATCTCGGATGCAATATTTGACAACATTCCTGGCCTGTCGAACCCTACTTCTCGGAGGGAACAGTATATATGTCTATAACGGTATATATCTTAACCTAAGGCAACCTGACATCTCGGATGTATTATTCTACAACATTCCAGGCGTGTCGGACCCTACTTCTCGGTGGGAACATTATATGCGTCTATAACGTTGTATATCCTAATCTAAGGCAACCTAACATCTCGGATGCTATATTTGACAACATTCCCGGCCTGTCGAACCCTACGTCCCGGAGGGAACAGTATATACGTCTATAACGGTATATATCCTAATCTTAGGCAACCTATCATCTCGGATGTAACATTTTACAACATTCCAGGCGTGTCGGTCCCTACGTCTCGGTCGTAACATTACATGCGTCTATAACGTTATATATCCTAACCTAAGGCCACCTAACATCTCGTATGTAATATTTGACAACATTCCTGGCGTGTCGAACCCTACCTCTCGGTGGGAACAGAATATACGTCTATAACGGTATATATCCTAACCTAAGGCAGGCTAACATCTCGGATGCAATATTTGACAACATTCCTGGCCTGTCGAACCCTACTTCCCGGAGGGAACAGTATATACGTCTGTAACGTCATATATCCTAACCTAAGGCAACCTAACATCTCGGATGTAACATTTGACAACATTCCAGGCGTGACGGTCCCTACGTCTCGGTGGTAACATTACATGCGTCTATAACGTTATATATCCTAACCTAAGGCAACCTATCATCTCGGTAGCAATATTTGACAACATTCCTGGCCTGTCGAACCCTACTTCTCGGAGGGAACAGTATATATGTCTATAACGGTATATATACTAACCTAAGGCAACCTGACATCTCGGATGTAATATTCTACAACCTTCCAGGCGTGTCGGACCCTACTTCTCGGTGGGAACATTATATGCGTCTATAACGGTATATATCATAATCTAAGGCAACCTAACATCTCGGATGCAATATTTGACAACATTCCTTGCCTATCGAACCCTACTTCTCGGTGGGAACACTATATACGTCCATAACGTTATATATCCTAACCTAAGGCAACCTAACATCTCGGATGCAATATCTGACAACATTCCTGGCCTGTCGAACCCTACTTCCCCGAGGGAACAGTATATACGTCTGTAACGTCATATATCCTAACCTAAGGCAACGTAACATCTCGGATGTAACATTTGACAACATTCCAGGCGTGTCGGTCCCTACGTCTCGGTGGTAACATTACATGCGTCTATAACGTTATATATCCTAACCCAAGGCAACCTAAAATCTCGGATGCAGTATTTGACAACATTCCTGGCCTGTCGAACCCTACCTCTCGGTGGGAACAGTATATACGTCTATAACGATATATATCCTAACCTCAGGCAACCTAACATCTCGGATGTCACATTTGACAACATTCCAGGCGTGTCGGTCCCTACGTCTCGGTGGTAACATTAATGCGTCTATAACGGCAACGTAACATCTCGGATGTAATATTTTACAACATTGCTGGCGTTTCGGACCCTACTTCTCGGTGGGAACAGTATATGCGTCCATAACGTTATATATCCTAACCTAAGGCAACCTTACATCTCGGATGTAATATTCTACAACATTCCAGGCGTGTCGGACCCTACTTCTCGGTGGGAACATTATATGCGTCTATAACGTTGTATATCCTAATCTAAGGCAACCTAACATCTCGGATGCTATATTTGACAACATTCCCGGCCTGTCGAACCCTACGTCCCGGAGGGAACAGTATATACGTCTATAACGGTATATATCCTAATCTTAGGCAACCTATCATCTCGGATGTAACATTTTACAACATTCCAGGCGTGTCGGTCCCTACGTCTCGGTCGTAACATTACATGCGTCTATAACGTTATATATCCTAACCTAAGGCCACCTAACATCTCGTATGTAATATTTGACAACATTCCTGGCGTGTCGAACCCTACCTCTCGGTGGGAACAGAATATACGTCTATAACGGTATATATCCTAACCTAAGGCAGCCTAACATCTCGGATGCAATATTTGACAACATTCCTGGCCTGTCGAACCCTACTTCCCGGAGGGAACAGTATATACGTCTGTAACGTCATATATCCTAACCTAAGGCAACCTAACATCTCGGATGAAACATTTGACAACATTCCAGGCGTGACGGTCCCTACGTCTCGGTGGTAACATTACATGCGTCTATAACGTTATATATCCTAACCTAAGGCAACCTATCATCTCGGTAGCAATATTTGACAACATTCCTGGCCTGTCGAACCCTACTTCTCGGAGGGAACAGTATATATGTCTATAACGGTATATATCCTAACCTAAGGCAACCTGACATCTCGGATGTAATATTCTACAACCTTCCAGGCGTGTCGGACCCTACTTCTCGGTGGGAACATTATATGCGTCTATAACGGTATATATCATAATCTAAGGCAACCTAACATCTCGGATGCAATATTTGACAACATTCCTGGCCTATCGAACCCTACTTCTCGGTGGGAACACTATATACGTCCATAACGTTATATATCCTAACCTAAGGCAACCTAACATCTCGGATGCAATATCTGACAACATTCCTGGCCTGTCGAACCCTACTTCCCCGAGGGAACAGTATATACGTCTGTAACGTCATATATCCTAACCTAAGGCAACCTAACATCTCGGATGTAACATTTGACAACATTCCAGGCGTGTCGGTCCCTACGTCTCGGTGGTAACATTACATGCGTCTATAACGGTATATATCCTAATCTAAGGCAACCTAACATCTCGGATACAATATTTGACAACATTCCTGGCCTGTCGAACCCTACTTCTCGGAAGGAACAGTATATACGTCTATAACGTTATATATCCTAACCTAAGGCAACCTAACATCTCGGATGCAATATTTGACAACATTCCTGGCCTGTCGAACCCTACCATCCGGAGGGAACAGTATATACGTCTATAACGTCATATATCCTAACCTAAGGCAATCTAACATCTCGGATGTAACATTTGACAACATTCCAGGCGTGTCGGTCCCTACGTCTCGGTGGTAACATTACATGCGTCTATAACGGTATATATCCTAATCTTAGGCAACCTATCATCTCGGATGTAACATTTTACAACATTCCAGGCGTGTCGGTCCCTACGTCTCGGTCGTAACATTACATGCGTCTATAACGTTATATATCCTAACCTAAGGCCACCTAACATCTCGTATGTAATATTTGACAACATTCCTGGCGTGTCGAACCCTACTTCTCGGTGGGAACAGAATATACGTCTATAACGGTATATATCCTAACCTAAGGCAGCCTAACATCTCGGATGCAATATTTGACAACATTCCTGGCCTGTCGAACACTACTTCCCGGAGGGAACAGTATATACGTCTGTAACGTCATATATCCTAACCTAAGGCAACCTAACATCTCGGATGTAACATTTGACAACATTCCAGGCCTGACGGTCCCTACGGCTCGGTGGTAACATTACATGCGTCTATAACGTTATATATCCTAACCTAAGGCAACCTATCATCTCGGTAGCAATATTTGACAACATTCCTGGCCTGTCGAACCCTACTTCTCGGTGGGAACAGTATATACGTCCATAACGTTATATATCCTAACCTAAGGCAACCTAACATCTCGGATGCAATATCTGACAACATTCCTGGCCTGTCGAACCCTACTTCCCCGAGGGAACAGTATATACGTCTGTAACGTCATATATCCTAACCTAAGGCAACCTAACATCTCGGATGTAACATTTGACAACATTCCAGGCGTGTCGGTCCCTACGTCTCGGTGGTAACATTACATGCGTCTATAACGGTATATATCCTAATCTAAGGCAACCTAACATCTCGGATGCAATATTTGACAACATTCCTGGCCTGTCGAACCCTACTTCTCGGAGGGAACAGTATATACGTCTATAACGTTATATATCCTAACCTAAGGCAACCTGACATCTCGGATGTATTATTCTACAACATTCCAGGCGTGTCGGACCCTACTTCTCGGTGGGAACATTTTATGCGTCTATAACGTTGTATTTCCTAATCTAAGGCAACCTAACATCTCGGATGCAATATTTGACAACATTCCTGGCCTGTCGAAACCTACTGCTCGGAGGGAACAGTATATACGTCTGTAGCGTCATATATCCTAACATAAGGCAACCTAACATCTCGGATGTAACATTTGACAATATTCCTGGCGTGTCCGTCCCTACCTGTCGGAGGTAACATTACATGCGTCTATAACGTTATATATCCTAACCCAAGGCAACCTAAAATCTCGGATGCAGTATTTGACAACATTCCTGGCCTGTCGAACCCTACCTCTCGGTGGGAACAGTATATACGTCTATAACGATATATATCCTAACCTAAGGCAACCTAACATCTCGGATGTCACATTTGACAACATTCCAGGCGTGTCGGTCCCTACGTCTCGGTGGTAACATTAATGCGTCTATAACGGCAACGTAACAACTCGGATGTAATATTTTACAACATTGCTGGCGTTTCGGACCCTACTTCTCGGTGGGAACAGTATATACGTCTATAACGTCATATATTCTTACCTGAGGCAACCTAACATCTCGGATGCAATATTTGACAACATTCCTGGCCTGTCGAACCCTACTTCTCGGAGGGAACAGTATATACGTCTATAACGGTATATATCCTAATCTAAGGCAACCTAACATCTCGGATGTAACATTTGACAACATTCCAGGCGTGTCGGTCCCTACGTCTCGGTGGTAACATTACATGCGTCTATAACGGTATATATCCTAATCTAAGGCAACCTAACATCTCGGATGCAATATTTGACAACATTCCTGGCCTGTCGATCCCTACTTCTCGGAGGGAACAGTATATACGTCTATAACGTTATATATCCTAACCTAAGGCAACCTGACATCTCGGATGTATTATTCTACAACATTCCAGGCGTGTCGGACCCTACTTCTCGGTGGGAACATTATATACGTCTATAACGTTATATATCCTAACCTAAGGCAACCTGACATCTCGGATGTATTATTCTACAACATTCCAGGCGTGTCGGACCCTACTTCTCGGTGGGAACATTATATGCGTCTATAACGTTGTATATCCTAATCTAAGGCAACCTAACATCTCGGATGCAATATTTGACAACATTCCTGGCCTGTCGAACCCTACTTCTCGGAGGGAACAGTATATACGTCTATAACGGTATATATCATAACCTAAGGCAACCTAACATCTCGGATGCAATATTTGACAACATTCCTGGCCTGTCGAACCCTACTTCTCGGAGGGAACAGTATATATGTCTATAACGGTATATATCCTAACCTAAGGCAACCTGACATCTCGGATGTATTATTCTACAACATTCCAGGCGTGTCGGACCCTACTTCTCGGTGGGAACATTATATGCGTCTATAACGTTGTATATCCTAATCTAAGGCAACCTAACATCTCGGATGCAATATTTGACAACATTCCTGGCCTGTCGAACCCTACTTCTCGGAGGGAACAGTATATACGTCTATAACGGTATATATCATAACCTAAGGCAACCTAACATCTCGGATGCAATATTTGACAACATTCCTGGCCTGTCGAACCCTACTTCTCGGAGGGAACAGTATATATGTCTATAACGGTATATATCCTAACCTAAGGCAACCTGACATCTCGGATGTATTATTCTACAACATTCCAGGCGTGTCGGACCCTACTTCTCGGTGGGAACATTATATGCGTCTATAACGTTGTATATCGTAATCTAAGGCAACCTAACATCTCGGATGCTATATTTGACAACATTCCCGGCCTGTCGAACCCTACGTCCCGGAGGGAACAGTATATACGTCTATAACGGTATATATCCTAATCTTAGGCAACCTATCATCTCGGATGTAACATTTTACAACATTCCAGGCGTGTCGGTCCCTACGTCTCGGTCGTAACATTACATGCGTCTATAACGTTATATATCCTAACCTAAGGCCACCTAACATCTCGTATGTAATATTTGACAACATTCCTGGCGTGTCGAACCCTACCTCTCGGTGGGAACAGAATATACGTCTATAACGGTATATATCCTAACCTAAGGCAGCCTAACATCTCGGATGCAATATTTGACAACATTCCTGGCCTGTCGAACCCTACTTCCCGGAGGGAACAGTATATACGTCTGTAACGTCATATATCCTAACCTAAGGCAACCTAACATCTCGGATGTAACATTTGACAACATTCCAGGCGTGACGGTCCCTACGTCTCGGTGGTAACATTACATGCGTCTATAACGTTATATATCCTAACCTAAGGCAACCTATCATCTCGGTAGCAATATTTGACAACATTCCTGGCCTGTCGAACCCTACTTCTCGGAGGGAACAGTATATATGTCTATAACGGTATATATCCTAACCTAAGGCAACCTGACATCTCGGATGTAATATTCTACAACCTTCCAGGCGTGTCGGACCCTACTTCTCGGTGGGAACATTATATGCGTCTATAACGGTATATATCATAATCTAAGGCAACCTAACATCTCGGATGCAATATTTGACAACATTCCTGGCCTATCGAACCCTACTTCTCGGTGGGAACACTATATACGTCCATAACGTTATATATCCTAACCTAAGGCAACCTAACATCTCGGATGCAATATCTGACAACATTCCTGGCCTGTCGAACCCTACTTCCCCGAGGGAACAGTATATACGTCTGTAACGTCATATATCCTAACCTAAGGCAACCTAACATCTCGGATGTAACATTTGACAACATTCCAGGCGTGTCGGTCCCTACGTCTCGGTGGTAACATTACATGCGTCTATAACGGTATATATCCTAATCTAAGGCAACCTAACATCTCGGATGCAATATTTGACAACATTCCTGGCCTGTCGAACCCTACTTCTCGGAAGGAACAGTATATACGTCTATAACGTTATATATCCTAACCTAAGGCAACCTAACATCTCGGATGCAATATTTGACAACATTCCTGGCCTGTCGAACCCTACCATCCGGAGGGAACAGTATATACGTCTATAACGTCATATATCCTAACCTAAGGCAATCTAACATCTCGGATGTAACATTTGACAACATTCCAGGCGTGTCGGTCCCTACGTCTCGGTGGTAACATTACATGCGTCTATAACGGTATATATCCTAATCTTAGGCAACCTATCATCTCGGATGTAACATTTTACAACATTCCAGGCGTGTCGGTCCCTACGTATCGGTCGTAACATTACATGCGTCTATAACGTTATATATCCTAACCTAAGGCCACCTAACATCTCGTATGTAATATTTGACAACATTCCTGGCGTGTCGAACCCTACTTCTCGGTGGGAACAGAATATACGTCTATAACGGTATATATCCTAACCTAAGGCAGCCTAACATCTCGGATGCAATATTTGACAACATTCCTGGCCTGTCGAACCCTACTTCCCGGAGGGAACAGTATATACGTCTGTAACGTCATATATCCTAACCTAAGGCAACCTAACATCTCGGATGTAACATTTGACAACATTCCAGGCCTGACGGTCCCTACGGCTCGGTGGTAACATTACATGCGTCTATAACGTTATATATCCTAACCTAAGGCAACCTAACATCTCGGATGAAACATTTGACAACATTCCAGGCGTGACGGTCCCTACGTCTCGGTGGTAACATTACATGCGTCTATAACGTTATATATCCTAACCTAAGGCAACCTATCATCTCGGTAGCAATATTTGACAACATTCCTGGCCTGTCGAACCCTACTTCTCGGAGGGAACAGTATATATGTCTATAACGGTATATATCCTAACCTAAGGCAACCTGACATCTCGGATGTAATATTCTACAACCTTCCAGGCGTGTCGGACCCTACTTCTCGGTGGGAACATTATATGCGTCTATAACGGTATATATCATAATCTAAGGCAACCTAACATCTCGGATGCAATATTTGACAACATTCCTGGCCTATCGAACCCTACTTCTCGGTGGGAACACTATATACGTCCATAACGTTATATATCCTAACCTAAGGCAACCTAACATCTCGGATGCAATATCTGACAACATTCCTGGCCTGTCGAACCCTACTTCCCCGAGGGAACAGTATATACGTCTGTAACGTCATATATCCTAACCTAAGGCAACCTAACATCTCGGATGTAACATTTGACAACATTCCAGGCGTGTCGGTCCCTACGTCTCGGTGGTAACATTACATGCGTCTATAACGGTATATATCCTAATCTAAGGCAACCTAACATCTCGGATGCAATATTTGACAACATTCCTGGCCTGTCGAACCCTACTTCTCGGAAGGAACAGTATATACGTCTATAACGTTATATATCCTAACCTAAGGCAACCTAACATCTCGGATGCAATATTTGACAACATTCCTGGCCTGTCGAACCCTACCATCCGGAGGGAACAGTATATACGTCTATAACGTCATATATCCTAACCTAAGGCAATCTAACATCTCGGATGTAACATTTGACAACATTCCAGGCGTGTCGGTCCCTACGTCTCGGTGGTAACATTACATGCGTCTATAACGGTATATATCCTAATCTTAGGCAACCTATCATCTCGGATGTAACATTTTACAACATTCCAGGCGTGTCGGTCCCTACGTCTCGGTCGTAACATTACATGCGTCTATAACGTTATATATCCTAACCTAAGGCCACCTAACATCTCGTATGTAATATTTGACAACATTCCTGGCGTGTCGAACCCTACTTCTCGGTGGGAACAGAATATACGTCTATAACGGTATATATCCTAACCTAAGGCAGCCTAACATCTCGGATGCAATATTTGACAACATTCCTGGCCTGTCGAACACTACTTCCCGGAGGGAACAGTATATACGTCTGTAACGTCATATATCCTAACCTAAGGCAACCTAACATCTCGGATGTAACATTTGACAACATTCCAGGCCTGACGGTCCCTACGGCTCGGTGGTAACATTACATGCGTCTATAACGTTATATATCCTAACCTAAGGCAACCTATCATCTCGGTAGCAATATTTGACAACATTCCTGGCCTGTCGAACCCTACTTCTCGGTGGGAACAGTATATACGTCCATAACGTTATATATCCTAACCTAAGGCAACCTAACATCTCGGATGCAATATCTGACAACATTCCTGGCCTGTCGAACCCTACTTCCCCGAGGGAACAGTATATACGTCTGTAACGTCATATATCCTAACCTAAGGCAACCTTACATCTCGGATGTAACATTTGACAACATTCCAGGCGTGTCGGTCCCTACGTCTCGGTGGTAACATTACATGCGTCTATAACGGTATATATCCTAATCTAAGGCAACCTAACATCTCGGATGCAATATTTGACAACATTCCTGGCCTGTCGAACCCTACTTCTCGGAGGGAACAGTATATACGTCTATAACGTTATATATCCTAACCTAAGACAACCTGACATCTCGGATGTATTATTCTACAACATTCCTGGCGTGTCGGACCCTACTTCTCGGTGGGAACATTTTATGCGTCTATAACGTTGTATTTCCTAATCTAAGGCAACCTAACATCTCGGATGCAATATTTGACAACATTCCTGGCCTGTCGAAACCTACTGCTCGGAGGGAACAGTATATACGTCTGTAGCGTCATATATCCTAACATAAGGCAACCTAACATCTCGGATGTAACATTTGACAATATTCCTGGCGTGTCCGTCCCTACCTGTCGGAGGTAACATTACATGCGTCTATAACGTTATATATCCTAACCCAAGGCAACCTAAAATCTCGGATGCAGTATTTGACAACATTCCTGGCCTGTCGAACCCTACCTATCGGTGGGAACAGTATATACGTCTATAACGATATATATCCTAACCTAAGGCAACCTAACATCTCGGATGTCACATTTGACAACATTCCAGGCGTGTCGGTCCCTACGTCTCGGTGGTAACATTAATGCGTCTATAACGGCAACGTAACAACTCGGATGTAATATTTTACAACATTGCTGGCGTTTCGGACCCTACTTCTCGGTGGGAACAGTATATACGTCCATAACGTTATATATCCTAACCTAAGGCAACCTTACATCTCGGATGTAATATTCTACAACATTCCAGGCGTGTCGGACCCTACTTCTCGGTGGGAACATTATATGCGTCTATAACGTTGTATATCCTAATCTAAGGCAACCTAACATCTCGGATGCAATATTTGACAACATTCCTGGCCTGTCGAACCCTACTTCTCGGAGGGAACAGTATATACGTCTATAACGTCATATATTCTTACCTGAGGCAACCTAACATCTCGGATGTAACATTTGACAACATTCCAGGCCTGACGGTCCCTACGGCTCGGTGGTAACATTACATGCGTCTATAACGTTATATATCCTAACCTAAGGCAACCTATCATCTCGGTAGCAATATTTGACAACATTCCTGGCCTGTCGAACCCTACTTCTCGGTGGGAACAGTATATACGTCCATAACGTTATATATCCTAACCTAAGGCAACCTAACATCTCGGATGCAATATCTGACAACATTCCTGGCCTGTCGAACCCTACTTCCCCGAGGGAACAGTATATACGTCTGTAACGTCATATATCCTAACCTAAGGCAACCTTACATCTCGGATGTAACATTTGACAACATTCCAGGCGTGTCGGTCCCTACGTCTCGGTGGTAACATTACATGCGTCTATAACGGTATATATCCTAATCTAAGGCAACCTAACATCTCGGATGCAATATTTGACAACATTCCTGGCCTGTCGAACCCTACTTCTCGGAGGGAACAGTATATACGTCTATAACGTTATATATCCTAACCTAAGACAACCTGACATCTCGGATGTATTATTCTACAACATTCCAGGCGTGTCGGACCCTACTTCTCGGTGGGAACATTTTATGCGTCTATAACGTTGTATTTCCTAATCTAAGGCAACCTAACATCTCGGATGCAATATTTGACAACATTCCTGGCCTGTCGAAACCTACTGCTCGGAGGGAACAGTATATACGTCTGTAGCGTCATATATCCTAACATAAGGCAACCTAACATCTCGGATGTAACATTTGACAATATTCCTGGCGTGTCCGTCCCTACCTGTCGGAGGTAACATTACATGCGTCTATAACGTTATATATCCTAACCCAAGGCAACCTAAAATCTCGGATGCAGTATTTGACAACATTCCTGGCCTGTCGAAACCTACCTCTCGGTGGGAACAGTATATACGTCTATAACGATATATATCCTAACCTAAGGCAACCTAACATCTCGGATGTCACATTTGACAACATTCCAGGCGTGTCGGTCCCTACGTCTCGGTGGTAACATTAATGCGTCTATAACGGCAACGTAACAACTCGGATGTAATATTTTACAACATTGCTGGCGTTTCGGACCCTACTTCTCGGTGGGAACAGTATATACGTCCATAACGTTATATATCCTAACCTAAGGCAACCTTACATCTCGGATGTAATATTCTACAACATTCCAGGCGTGTCGGACCCTACTTCTCGGTGGGAACATTATATGCGTCTATAACGTTGTATATCCTAATCTAAGGCAACCTAACATCTCGGATGCAATATTTGACAACATTCCTGGCCTGTCGAACCCTACTTCTCGGAGGGAACAGTATATACGTCTATAACGTCATATATTCTTACCTGAGGCAACCTAACATCTCGGATGCAATATTTGACAACATTCCTGGCCTGTCGAACCCTACTTCTCGGAGGGAACAGTATATACGTCTATAACGTCATATATTCTTACCTGAGGCAACCTAACATCTCGGATGCAATATTTGACAACATTCCTGGCCTGTCGAACCCTACTTCTCGGAGGGAACAGTATATACGTCTATAACGGTATATATCCTAATCTAAGGCAACCTAACATCTCGGATGTAACATTTGACAACATTCCAGGCGTGTCGGTCCCTACGTCTCGGTGGTAACATTACATGCGTCTATAACGGTATATATCCTAATCTAAGGCAACCTAACATCTCGGATGCAATATTTGACAACATTCCTGGCCTGTCGATCCCTACTTCTCGGAGGGAACAGTATATACGTCTATAACGTTATATATCCTAACCTAAGGCAACCTGACATCTCGGATGTATTATTCTACAACATTCCAGGCGTGTCGGACCCTACTTCTCGGTGGGAACATTATATACGTCTATAACGTTATATATCCTAACCTAAGGCAACCTGACATCTCGGATGTATTATTCTACAACATTCCAGGCGTGTCGGACCCTACTTCTCGGTGGGAACATTATATGCGTCTATAACGTTGTATATCCTAATCTAAGGCAACCTAACATCTCGGATGCAATATTTGACAACATTCCTGGCCTGTCGAACCCTACTTCTCGGAGGGAACAGTATATACGTCTATAACGGTATATATCATAACCTAAGGCAACCTAACATCTCGGATGCAATATTTGACAACATTCCTGGCCTGTCGAACCCTACTTCTCGGAGGGAACAGTATATATGTCTATAACGGTATATATCCTAACCTAAGGCAACCTGACATCTCGGATGTATTATTCTACAACATTCCAGGCGTGTCGGACCCTACTTCTCGGTGGGAACATTATATGCGTCTATAACGTTGTATATCGTAATCTAAGGCAACCTAACATCTCGGATGCTATATTTGACAACATTCCCGGCCTGTCGAACCCTACGTCCCGGAGGGAACAGTATATATGTCTATAACGGTATATATCCTAACCTAAGGCAACCTGACATCTCGGATGTAATATTCTACAACCTTCCAGGCGTGTCGGACCCTACTTCTCGGTGGGAACATTATATGCGTCTATAACGGTATATATCATAATCTAAGGCAACCTAACATCTCGGATGCAATATTTGACAACATTCCTGGCCTATCGAACCCTACTTCTCGGTGGGAACACTATATACGTCCATAACGTTATATATCCTAACCTAAGGCAACCTAACATCTCGGATGCAATATCTGACAACATTCCTGGCCTGTCGAACCCTACTTCCCCGAGGGAACAGTATATACGTCTGTAACGTCATATATCCTAACCTAAGGCAACCTAACATCTCGGATGTAACATTTGACAACATTCCAGGCGTGTCGGTCCCTACGTCTCGGTGGTAACATTACATGCGTCTATAACGGTATATATCCTAATCTAAGGCAACCTAACATCTCGGATGCAATATTTGACAACATTCCTGGCCTGTCGAACCCTACTTCTCGGAAGGAACAGTATATACGTCTATAACGTTATATATCCTAACCTAAGGCAACCTAACATCTCGGATGCAATATTTGACAACATTCCTGGCCTGTCGAACCCTACCATCCGGAGGGAACAGTATATACGTCTATAACGTCATATATCCTAACCTAAGGCAATCTAACATCTCGGATGTAACATTTGACAACATTCCAGGCGTGTCGGTCCCTACGTCTCGGTGGGAACATTACATGCGTCTATAACGTTATATATCCTAACCTAAGGCAACCTATCATCTCGGTAGCAATATTTGACAACATTCCTGGCCTGTCGAACCCTACTTCTCGGAGGGAACAGTATATATGTCTATAACGGTATATATCCTAACCTAAGGCAACCTGACATCTCGGATGTAATATTCTACAACCTTCCAGGCGTGTCGGACCCTACTTCTCGGTGGGAACATTATATCCGTGTATAACGGTATATATCCTAACCTAAGGCAGCCTAACATCTCGGATGCAATATTTGACAACATTCCTGGCCTGTCGAACCCTACTTCCCGGAGGGAACAGTATATACGTCTGTAACGTCATATATCCTAACCTAAGGCAACCTAACATCTCGGATGTAACATTTGACAACATTCCAGGCCTGACGGTCCCTACGGCTCGGTGGTAACATTACATGCGTCTATAACGTTATATATCCTAACCTAAGGCAACCTATCATCTCGGTAGCAATATTTGACAACATTCCTGGCCTGTCGAACCCTACTTCTCGGTGGGAACAGTATATACGTCCATAACGTTATATATCCTAACCTAAGGCAACCTAACATCTCGGATGCAATATCTGACAACATTCCTGGCCTGTCGAACCCTACTTCCCCGAGGGAACAGTATATACGTCTGTAACGTCATATATCCTAACCTAAGGCAACCTAACATCTCGGATGTAACATTTGACAATATTCCAGGCGTGACGGTCCCTACGTCTCGGTGGTAACATTACATGCGTCTATAACGTTATATATCCTAACCTAAGGCAACCTATCATCTCGGTAGCAATATTTGACAACATTCCTGGCCTGTCGAACCCTACTTCTCGGAGGGAACAGTATATATGTCTATAACGGTATATATCCTAACCTAAGGCAACCTGACATCTCGGATGTAATATTCTACAACCTTCCAGGCGTGTCGGACCCTACTTCTCGGTGGGAACATTATATCCGTCTATAACGGTATATATCATAATCTAAGGCAACCTAACATCTCGGATGCAATATTTGACAACATTCCTGGCCTGTCGAACCGTACTTCTCGGAGGGAACAGTATATACGTCTATAACGTCATATATCGTAACCTGAGGCAACCTAACATCTCGGATGTAACATTTGACAACATTCCAGGCGTGACGGTCCCTACGTCTCGGTGGTAACATTACATGCGTCTATAACGTTATATATCCTAACCTAAGGCAACCTATCATCTCGGATGCAATATTTGACAACATTCCTGGCCTGTCGAACCCTACTTCTCGGAGGGAACAGTATATATGTCTATAACGGTATATATCCTAACCTAAGGCAACCTGACATCTCGCATGTAATATTCTACAACCTTCCAGGCGTGTCGGACCCTACTTCTCGGTGGGAAAATTATATGCGTCTCTAACGGTATATATCATAATCTAAGGCAACCTAACATCTCGGATGCAATATTTGACAACATTCCTGGCCTATCGAACCCTACTTCCCGGTGGGAACAGTATATACGTCCATAACGTTATATATCCTAACCTAAGTCAACCTAACATCTCGGATGCAATATCTGACAACATTCCTGGCCTGTCGAACCCTACTTCCCCGAGGGAACAGTATATACGTCTGTAACGTCATATATCCTAACCTAAGGCAACCTAACATCTCGGATGTATCATTTGACAACATTCCAGGCGTGACGGTCCCTACGTCTCGGTGGTAACATTACATGCGTCTATAACGTTATATATCCTAACCTAAGGCAACCTAACATCTCGGATGCAATATCTGACAACATTCCTGGCCTGTCGAACCCTACTTCCCCGAGGGAACAGTATATACGTCTGTAACGTCATATATCCTAACCTAAGGCAACCTAACATCTCGGATGTAACATTTGACAACATTCCAGGCGTGTCGGTCCCTACGTCTCGGTGGTAAAATTACATGCGTCTATAACGGTATATATCCTAATCTAAGGCAACCTAACATCTCGGATGCAATATTTGACAACATTCCTGGCCTGTCGAACCCTACTTCTCGCAGGGAACAGTATATACGTCTATAACGTCATATATCCTAACCTAAGGCAACCTAACATCTCGGATGTAACATTTGACAACATTCCAGGCGTGTCGGTCCCTACGTCTCGGTGGTAACATTACATGCGTCTATAACGGTATATATCCTAACCTAAGTCAACCTAACATCTCGGATGTAACATTTGACAACATTCCAGGCGTGTCGGTCCCTACGTCTCGGTGGTAACATTACATGCGTCTATAACGGTATATATCCTAACCTAAGGCAACCTAACATCTCGGATGCAATATTTGACAACATTCCTGGCCTGTCGAACCGTATTTCTCGGAGGGAACAGTATATACGTCTATAACGTCATATATCCTAACCTGAGGCAACCTAACATCTCGGATGTAACATTTGACAACATTTCAGGCGTGTCGGGCCCTACGTCTCGGTGGTAACATTGCATGCGTCTATAACGTTATATATCCTAACCTAAGGCAACCTAACATCTCGGATGCAATATTTGACAACACTCCTGGCCTGTCGAACCCTACTTCTCGGAGGGAACAGTATATACGTCTATAACGTCATATATTCTTACCTGAGGCAACCTAACATCTCGGATGCAATATTTGACAACATTCCTGGCCTGTCGAACCCTACATCTCGGAGGGAACAGTATATACGTCTATAACGTCATATATTCTTACCTAAGGCAACCTAACATCTCGGATGCAATATTTGACAACATTCCTGGCCTGTCGAACCCTACTTCTCGGAGGGAACAGTATATACGTCTATAACGGTATATATCCTAATCTAAGGCAACCTAACATCTCGGATGCAATATTTGACAACATTCCTGGCCTGTCGAACACTACTTCTCGGAGGGAACAGTATATACGTCTATAACGTCATATATTCTTACCTGAGGCAACCTAACATCTCGGATGCAATATTTGACAACATTCCTGGCCTGTCGAACCCTACTTCTCGGAGGGAACATTATATACGTCTGTAACGTCATATATCCTAACCTAAGACAACCTAACATCTCGGATGTAACATTTGACAACATTCCAGGCGTGTCGGGCCCTACGTCTCGGTGGTAACATTACATGCGTCTATAACGTTATATATCCCACCTTAAGGCAACCTAACATCTCGGATGCAATATTTGTCAACATTCCCGGCCTCTCGAACCCTACCATCCGGAGGGAACAGTATATACGTCTATAACGTCATATATCCTAACCTAAGGCAACCTAACATCTCGGATGTAACATTTGACAACATTCCAGGCGTGTCGGTCCCTACGTCTCGGTGGTAACATTACATGCGTCTATAACGGTATATATCCTAATCTTAAGCAACCTGACATCTCAGATGTAACACTTTACAACATTCCAGGCGTGTCGGTCCCTACGTCTCGGTCGTAACATTACATGCGTCTATAACATTATATATCCTAACCTAAGGCCACATAACATCTCGTATGTAATATTTGACAACATTCCTGGCGTGTCGAACCCTACTTCTCGGTGGGAACAGTATATACGTCTATAACGTTATATATCCTAACCTAAGGCAACCTATCATCTCGGTAGCAATATTTGACAACATTCCTGGCGTGTCGGACCCTACTTCTCGGTGGGAACAGTATATACGTCTATAACGTTATATATCCTAACCTAAGGCAACCTGACATCTCGGATGTAATATTCTACAACATTCCTGCCGTGTCGGAGCATTCTTTTCGGTGGGAAATGTATATACGTTTATAACGGTATATATCCTAACCTAAGGGAACCTAACATCTCGGATGCAATATTTGACAACATTCCTGGCGTGTCGAATCCTACTTCTCGGGGGGAACAGTATATACGTCTATAACGTTATATATCCTAACCTAAGGCAACATAACATCTCGGATGTAATATTTGACAACATTCCTGGCGTGTCGGACCCTACTTCTCGGTGGGAACATTATATACGTCTGTAACGTCATATATCCTAACCTAAGACAACCTAACATCTCGGATGTAACATTTGACAACATTCCTGGCCTGTCGAACCCTACTTCTCGCAGGGAACAGTATATACGTCTATAACGTCATATATCCTAACCTAAGGCAACCTAACATCTCGGATGTAACATTTGACAACATTCCAGGCGTGTCGGTCCCTACGTCTCGGTGGTAACATTACATGCGTCTATAACGGTATATATCCTAACCTAAGTCAACCTAACATCTCGGATGTAACATTTGACAACATTCCAGGCGTGTCGGTCCCTACGTCTCGGTGGTAACATTACATGCGTCTATAACGGTATATATCCTAACCTAAGGCAACCTAACATCTCGGATGCAATATTTGACAACATTCCTGGCCTGTCGAACCGTATTTCTCGGAGGGAACAGTATATACGTCTATAACGTCATATATCCTAACCTGAGGCAACCTAACATCTCGGATGTAACATTTGACAACATTTCAGGCGTGTCGGGCCCTACGTCTCGGTGGTAACATTGCATGCGTCTATAACGTTATATATCCTAACCTAAGGCAACCTAACATCTCGGATGCAATATTTGACAACACTCCTGGCCTGTCGAACCCTACTTCTCGGAGGGAACAGTATATACGTCTATAACGTCATATATTCTTACCTGAGGCAACCTAACATCTCGGATGCAATATTTGACAACATTCCTGGCCTGTCGAACCCTACTTCTCTGAGGGAACAGTATATACGTCTATAACGTCATATATTCTTACCTAAGGCAACCTAACATCTCGGATGCAATATTTGACAACATTCCTGGCCTGTCGAACCCTACTTCTCGGAGGGAACAGTATATACGTCTATAACGGTATATATCCTAATCTAAGGCAACCTAACATCTCGGATGCAATATTTGACAACATTCCTGGCCTGTCGAACACTACTTCTCGGAGGGAACAGTATATACGTCTATAACGTCATATATTCTTACCTGAGGCAACCTAACATCTCGGATGCAATATTTGACAACATTCCTGGCCTGTCGAACCCTACTTCTCGGAGGGAACATTATATACGTCTGTAACGTCATATATCCTAACCTAAGACAACCTAACATCTCGGATGTAACATTTGACAACATTCCAGGCGTGTCGGGCCCTACGTCTCGGTGGTAACATTACATGCGTCTATAACGTTATATATCCCACCTTAAGGCAACCTAACATCTCGGATGCAATATTTGTCAACATTCCCGGCCTCTCGAACCCTACCATCCGGAGGGAACAGTATATACGTCTATAACGTCATATATCCTAACCTAAGGCAACCTAACATCTCGGATGTAACATTTGACAACATTCCAGGCGTGTCGGTCCCTACGTCTCGGTGGTAACATTACATGCGTCTATAACGGTATATATCCTAATCTTAAGCAACCTGACATCTCAGATGTAACACTTTACAACATTCCAGGCGTGTCGGTCCCTACGTCTCGGTCGTAACATTACATGCGTCTATAACATTATATATCCTAACCTAAGGCCACATAACATCTCGTATGTAATATTTGACAACATTCCTGGCGTGTCGAACCCTACTTCTCGGTGGGAACAGTATGTACGTCTATAACGTTATATATCCTAACCTAAGGCAACCTATCATCTCGGTAGCAATATTTGACAACATTCCTGGCGTGTCGGACCCTACTTCTCGGTGGGAACAGTATATACGTCTATAACGTTATATATCCTAACCTAAGGCAACCTGACATCTCGGATGTAATATTCTACAACATTCCTGCCGTGTCGGAGCATTCTTTTCGGTGGGAAATGTATATACGTTTATAACGGTATATATCCTAACCTAAGGGAACCTAACATCTCGGATGCAATATTTGACAACATTCCTGGCGTGTCGAATCCTACTTCTCGGGGGGAACAGTATATACGTCTATAACGTTATATATCCTAACCTAAGGCAACATAACATCTCGGATGTAATATTTGACAACATTCCTGGCGTGTCGGACCCTACTTCTCGGTGGGAACATTATATACGTCTGTAACGTCATATATCCTAACCTAAGACAACCTAACATCTCGGATGTAACATTTGACAACATTCCAGGCGTGCCGGTCCCTACGTCTCGGTGGTAACATTACATGCGTCTATAACAGTATATATCCTGATCTTAGGCAACCTAACATCTCGGATGTAACATTTTACAACATTCCAGGCGTGTCGGTCCCTACGTCTCGGTCGTAACATTACATGCGTCTATAACGTTATATTTCCTAACCTAAGGCCACCTAACATCTCGTATGTAATATTTGACAACATTCCTAGCGTGTCGAACCCTACTTCTCGGAGGGAACAGTATATACGTCTATAACGGTATATATCCTAATCTAAGGCAACCTAACATCTCGGATGCAATATTTGACAACATTCCTGGCCTGTCGAACACTACCTCTCGGAGGGAACAGTATATACGTATGTAACGTCATATATCCTAACCTAAGGCAACTTAACATCTCGGATGTAACATTTGACAACATTCCAGGCGTGTCGGTCCCTACGTCTCGGTGGTAACATTACATGCGTCTATAACGTTATATATCCTAACCTAAGGCGACCTAACATCTCGGATGCAATATTTGACAACATTCCTGGCCCGTCAAACCCTACTTCTCGGAGGGAACACTATATACGTCTATAACGTCATATATCCTAACCTAAGGCAACCTAACATCTCGGATGTAACATTTGACAACATTCCAGGCGTGTCGGTCCCTACGTCTCGGTGGTAACATTACATGCGTCTATAACGGTATATATCCTAACCTAAGGCAACCTAACATCTCGGATGCAATATTTGACAACATTCCTGGCCTGTCGAACCCTACTTCTCGGAGGGAACAGTATATACGTCTATAACGTCATATATTCTTACCTGAGGCAACGTAACATCTCGGATGCAATATTTGACAACATTCCTGGCCTGTCGAACCCTACTTCTCAGAGGGAACAGTATATACGTCTATAACGGTATATATCATAATCTAAGGCAACCTAACATCTCGGATGCAATATTTGACAACATTCCTGGCCTATCGAACCCTACTTCTCGGTGGGAACAGTATATACGTCCATAACGTTATATATCCTAACCTAAGGCAACCTAACATCTCGGATGCAATATCTGACAACATTCCTGGCCTGTCGAACCCTACATCCCCGAGGGAACAGTATGTACGTCTGTAACGTCATATATCCTAACCTAAGGCAACCTAACATCTCGGATGTAACATTTGACAACATTCCAGGCGTGTCGGTCCCTACGTCTCGGTGGTAACATTACATGCGTCTATAACGGTATATATCTTAATCTAATGCAACCTAACATCTCGGATGCAATATTTGACAACATTCCTGGCCTGTCGATCCCTACTTCTCGGAGGGAACAGTATATACGTCTATAACGTTATATATCCTAACCTAAGGCAACCTAACGTCTCGGATCTAACATTTGACAACATTCCAGGCGTGACGGTTCCTACGTCTCGGTGGTAACATTACATGCGTCTATAACGTTATATATCCTAACCTAAGGCAACCTATCATCTCGGATGCAATATTTGACAACATTCCTGGCCTGTCGAACCCTACTTCTCGGAGGGAACAGTATATATGTCTATAACGGTATATATCCTAACCTAAGGCAAACTAACATATCGGATGCAATATTTGACAACATTCCTGGCGTGTCGGTCCCTACGTCTCGGTGGTAACATTACATGCGTCTATAACGGTATATATCCTAACCTAAGGCAACCTAACATCTCGGATGCAATATTTGACAACATTCCTGGCGTGTCGGACCCTACTTCTCGGTGGGAACATTATATACGTCTGTAACGTCATATATCCTAACCTAAGACAACCTAACATCACGGATGTAACATTTGACAACATTCCAGGCGTGTCGGTCCCTACGTCTCGGTGGTAAAATTACATGCGTCTATAACGGTATATATCCTGATCTTAGGCAACCTAACATCTCGGATGTAACATTTTACAACATTCCAGGCGTGTCGGTCCCTACGTCTCGGTCGTAACATTACATGCGTCTATAACGTTATATTTCCTAACCTAAGGCCACCTAACATCTCGTATGTAATATTTGACAACATTCCTAGCGTGTCGAACCCTACTTCTCGGTGGGAACAGTATATACGTCTATAACGGTATATATCCTAATCTAAGGCAGCCTAACATCTCGGATGCAATATTTGACAACATTCCTGGCCTGTCGAACCCTACTTCTCGTAGGGTACATTCTAGACGTCTGTAACGTCATATATCCTAACCTAAGACAACCTAACATCTCGGATGTAACATTTGACAACATTCCAGGCGTGTCGGTCCCTACGTCTCGGTGGTAACATTACATGCGTCTATAACGTTATATATCCTAACCTAAGGCAACCTAACATCTCGGATGCAATATTTGACAACATTCCCGGCCTGTCGAACCCTACCATCCGGAGGGAATAGTATATACGTCTATAACGTCATATATCCTAACCTAAAGCAACCTAACATCTCGGATGTAACATTTGAAAACATTCCAGGCGTGTCGGTCCCTACGTCTCGGTGGTAACATTACATGCGTCTATAACGTTATATATCCTAACCTAGGGCAACCTAACATCTCGGATGCAATATTTGACAACATTCCTGGTCTGTCGAACCCTACCATCCGGAGGGAACAGTATATACGTCTATAACGTCATATATCCTAACCTAAGGCAACCTAACATCTCGGATCTAACATTTGACAACATTCCAGGCGTGACGGTTCCTACGTCTCGGTGGTAACATTACATGCGTCTATAACGTTATATATCCTAACCTAAGGCAACCTATCATCTCGGATGCAATATTTGACAACATTCCTGGCCTGTCGAACCCTACTTCTCGGAGGGAACAGTATATATGTCTATAACGGTATATATCCTAACCTAAGGCAAACTAACATATCGGATGCAATATTTGACAACATTCCTGGCGTGTCGGTCCCTACGTCTCGGTGGTAACATTACATGCGTCTATAACGGTATATATCCTAACCTAAGGCAACCTAACATCTCGGATGCAATATTTGACAACATTCCTGGCCTGTCGAACCGTACTTCTCGGAGGGAACAGTATATACGTCTATAACGTCATATATCCTAACCTGAGGCAACCTAACATCTCGGATGTAACATTTGACAACATTTCAGGCGTGTCGGTCCCTACGTCTCGGTGGTAACATTGCATGCGTCTATAACGTTATATATCCTAACCTAAGCCAACCTAACATCTCGGATGCAATATTTGACAACATTCCTGGCCTGTCGAACCCTACTTCTCGGAGGGAACAGTATATACGTCTATAACGTCATATATTCTTACCTGAGGCAACCTAACATCTCGGATGCAATATTTGACAACATTCCTGGCCTGTCGAACACTACTTCTCGGAGGGAACAGTATATACGTCTGTAACGTCATATATCCTAACCTAAGGCAACCTAACATCTCGGATGTAACATTTGACAACATTCCAGGCGTGTCGGTCCCTACGTCTCGGTGGTAACATTACATGCGTCTGTAACGTTATATATCCTAACCTAAGGCGACCTAACATCTCGGATGCAATATTTGACAACATTCCTGGCCCGTCGAACCCTACTTCTCGGAGGGAACAGTATATACGTCTATAACGTCATATATCCTAACCTAAGGCAACCTAACATCTCGGATGCAATATTTGACAAAATTCCTGGCCTGTCGAACCCTACTTCTCGGAGGGAACAGTATATACGTCTATAACGTCATATATTCTTACCTGAGGCAACCTAACATCTCGGATGCAATATTTGACAACATTCCTGGCCTGTCGAACCCTACTTCTCGGAGGGAACAGTATATACGTCTATAACGGTATATATCCTAATCTAAGGCAACCTAACATCTCGGATGCAATATTTGACAACATTCCTGGCCTGTCGAACACTACTTCTCGGAGGGAACAGTATATACGTATGTAACGTCATATATCCTAACCTAAGGCAACTTTACATCTCGGATGTAACATTTGACAACATTCCAGGCGTGTCGGTCCCTACGTCTCGGTGGTAACATTACATGCGTCTATAACGTTATATATCCTAACCTAAGGCAACCTAACATCTCGGATGCAATATTTGACAACATTCCTGGCCTGTCGAACCCTACTTCTCGGAGGGAACATTATATACGTCTGTAACGTCATATATCCTAACCTAAGACAACCTAACATCTCGGATGTAACATTTGACAACATTCCAGGCGTGTCGGTCCCTACGTCTCGGTGGTAACATTACATGCGTCTATAACGTTATATTTCCTAACCTAAGGCCACCTAACATCTCGTATGTAATATTTGACAACATTCCTAGCGTGTCGAACCCTACTTCTCGGTGGGAACAGTATATACGTCTATAACGGTATATATCCTAATCTAAGGCAGCCTAACATCTCGGATGCAATATTTGACAACATTCCTGGCCTGTCGAACCCTACTTCTCGTAGGGTACATTCTAGACGTCTGTAACGTCATATATCCTAACCTAAGACAACCTAACATCTCGGATGTAACATTTGACAACATTCCAGGCGTGTCGGTCCCTACGTCTCGGTGGTAACATTACATGCGTCTATAACGTTATATATCCTAACCTAAGGCAACCTAACATCTCGGATGCAATATTTGACAACATTCCTGGCGTGTCGGACCCTACTTCTCGGTGGGAACATTATATACGTCTGTAACGTCATATATCCTAACCTAAGACAACCTAACATCACGGATGTAACATTTCACAACATTCCAGGCGTGTCGGTCCCTACGTCTCGGTGGTAAAATTACATGCGTCTATAACGGTATATATCCTGATCTTAGGCAACCTAACATCTCGGATGTAACATTTTACAACATTCCAGGCGTGTCGGTCCCTACGTCTCGGTCGTAACATTACATGCGTCTATAACGTTATATTTCCTAACCTAAGGCCACCTAACATCTCGTATGTAATATTTGACAACATTCCTAGCGTGTCGAACCCTACTTCTCGGTGGGAACAGTATATACGTCTATAACGGTATATATCCTAATCTAAGGCAGCCTAACATCTCGGATGCAATATTTGACAACATTCCTGGCCTGTCGAACCCTACTTCTCGTAGGGTACATTCTAGACGTCTGTAACGTCATATATCCTAACCTAAGGCAACCTAACATCTCGGATGTAACATTTGACAACATTCCAGGCGTGTCGGTCCCTACGTCTCGGTGGTAACATTACATGCGTCTATAACGTTATATATCCTAACCTAAGGCAACCTAACATCTCGGATGCAATATTTGACAACATTCCCGGCCTGTCGAACCCTACCATCCGGAGGGAATAGTATATACGTCTATAACGTCATATATCCTAACCTAAGGCAACCTAACATCTCGGATGTAACATTTGAAAACATTCCAGGCGTGTCGGTCCCTACGTCTCGGTGGTAACATTACATGCGTCTATAACGTTATATATCCTAACCTAAGGCAACCTAACATCTCGGATGCAATATTTGACAACATTCCTGGTCTGTCGAACCCTACCATCCGGAGGGAACAGTATATACGTCTATAACGTCATATATCCTAACCTAAGGCAACCTAACATCTCGGATCTAACATTTGACAACATTCCAGGCGTGACGGTTCCTACGTCTCGGTGGTAACATTACATGCGTCTATAACGTTATATATCCTAACCTAAGGCAACCTATCATCTCGGATGCAATATTTGACAACATTCCTGGCCTGTCGAACCCTACTTCTCGGAGGGAACAGTATATATGTCTATAACGGTATATATCCTAACCTAAGGCAAACTAACATATCGGATGCAATATTTGACAACATTCCTGGCGTGTCGGTCCCTACGTCTCGGTGGTAACATTACATGCGTCTATAACGGTATATATCCTAACCTAAGGCAACCTAACATCTCGGATGCAATATTTGACAACATTCCTGGCCTGTCGAACCGTACTTCTCGGAGGGAACAGTATATACGTCTATAACGTCATATATCCTAACCTGAGGCAACCTAACATCTCGGATGTAACATTTGACAACATTCCAGGCGTGTCGGTCCCTACGTCTCGGTGGTAACATTACATGCGTCTATAACGTTATATATCCTAACCTAAGGCAACCTAACATCTCGGATGCAATATTTGACAACATTCCTGGCGTGTCGGACCCTACTTCTCGGTGGGAACATTATATACGTCTGTAACGTCATATATCCTAACCTAAGACAACCTAACATCACGGATGTAACATTTCACAACATTCCAGGCGTGTCGGTCCCTACGTCTCGGTGGTAAAATTACATGCGTCTATAACGGTATATATCCTGATCTTAGGCAACCTAACATCTCGGATGTAACATTTTACAACATTCCAGGCGTGTCGGTCCCTACGTCTCGGTCGTAACATTACATGCGTCTATAACGTTATATTTCCTAACCTAAGGCCACCTAACATCTCGTATGTAATATTTGACAACATTCCTAGCGTGTCGAACCCTACTTCTCGGTGGGAACAGTATATACGTCTATAACGGTATATATCCTAATCTAAGGCAGCCTAACATCTCGGATGCAATATTTGACAACATTCCTGGCCTGTCGAACCCTACTTCTCGTAGGGTACATTCTAGACGTCTGTAACGTCATATATCCTAACCTAAGGCAACCTAACATCTCGGATGTAACATTTGACAACATTCCAGGCGTGTCGGTCCCTACGTCTCGGTGGTAACATTACATGCGTCTATAACGTTATATATCCTAACCTAAGGCAACCTAACATCTCGGATGCAATATTTGACAACATTCCCGGCCTGTCGAACCCTACCATCCGGAGGGAATAGTATATACGTCTATAACGTCATATATCCTAACCTAAGGCAACCTAACATCTCGGATGTAACATTTGAAAACATTCCAGGCGTGTCGGTCCCTACGTCTCGGTGGTAACATTACATGCGTCTATAACGTTATATATCCTAACCTAAGGCAACCTAACATCTCGGATGCAATATTTGACAACATTCCTGGTCTGTCGAACCCTACCATCCGGAGGGAACAGTATATACGTCTATAACGTCATATATCCTAACCTAAGGCAACCTAACATCTCGGATCTAACATTTGACAACATTCCAGGCGTGACGGTTCCTACGTCTCGGTGGTAACATTACATGCGTCTATAACGTTATATATCCTAACCTAAGGCAACCTATCATCTCGGATGCAATATTTGACAACATTCCTGGCCTGTCGAACCCTACTTCTCGGAGGGAACAGTATATATGTCTATAACGGTATATATCCTAACCTAAGGCAAACTAACATATCGGATGCAATATTTGACAACATTCCTGGCGTGTCGGTCCCTACGTCTCGGTGGTAACATTACATGCGTCTATAACGGTATATATCCTAACCTAAGGCAACCTAACATCTCGGATGCAATATTTGACAACATTCCTGGCCTGTCGAACCGTACTTCTCGGAGGGAACAGTATATACGTCTATAACGTCATATATCCTAACCTGAGGCAACCTAACATCTCGGATGTAACATTTGACAACATTTCAGGCGTGTCGGTCCCTACGTCTCGGTGGTAACATTGCATGCGTCTATAACGTTATATATCCTAACCTAAGCCAACCTAACATCTCGGATGCAATATTTGACAACATTCCTGGCCTGTCGAACCCTACTTCTCGGAGGGAACAGTATATACGTCTATAACGTCATATATTCTTACCTGAGGCAACCTAACATCTCGGATGCAATATTTGACAACATTCCTGGCCTGTCGAACACTACTTCTCGGAGGGAACAGTATATACGTCTGTAACGTCATATATCCTAACCTAAGGCAACCTAACATCTCGGATGTAACATTTGACAACATTCCAGGCGTGTCGGTCCCTACGTCTCGGTGGTAACATTACATGCGTCTATAACGTTATATATCCTAACCTAAGGCGACCTAACATCTCGGATGCAATATTTGACAACATTCCTGGCCCGTCGAACCCTACTTCTCGGAGGGAACAGTATATACGTCTATAACGTCATATATCCTAACCTAAGGCAACCTAACATCTCGGATGCAATATTTGACAAAATTCCTGGCCTGTCGAACCCTACTTCTCGGAGGGAACAGTATATACGTCTATAACGTCATATATTCTTACCTGAGGCAACCTAACATCTCGGATGCAATATTTGACAACATTCCTGGCCTGTCGAACCCTACTTCTCGGAGGGAACAGTATATACGTCTATAACGGTATATATCCTAATCTAAGGCAGCCTAACATCTCGGATGCAATATTTGACAACATTCCTGGCCTGTCGAACCCTACTTCTCGTAGGGTACATTCTAGACGTCTGTAACGTCATATATCCTAACCTAAGACAACCTAACATCTCGGATGTAACATTTGACAACATTCCAGGCGTGACGGTTCCTACGTCTCGGTGGTAACATTACATGCGTCTATAACGTTATATATCCTAACCTAAGGCAACCTATCATCTCGGATGCAATATTTGACAACATTCCTGGCCTGTCGAACCCTACTTCTCGGAGGGAACAGTATATATGTCTATAACGGTATATATCCTAACCTAAGGCAAACTAACATATCGGATGCAATATTTGACAACATTCCTGGCGTGTCGGTCCCTACGTCTCGGTGGTAACATTACATGCGTCTATAACGGTATATATCCTAACCTAAGGCAACCTAACATCTCGGATGCAATATTTGACAACATTCCTGGCCTGTCGAACCGTACTTCTCGGAGGGAACAGTATATACGTCTATAACGTCATATATCCTAACCTGAGGCAACCTAACATCTCGGATGTAACATTTGACAACATTTCAGGCGTGTCGGTCCCTACGTCTCGGTGGTAACATTGCATGCGTCTATAACGTTATATATCCTAACCTAAGCCAACCTAACATCTCGGATGCAATATTTGACAACATTCCTGGCCTGTCGAACCCTACTTCTCGGAGGGAACAGTATATACGTCTATAACGTCATATATTCTTACCTGAGGCAACCTAACATCTCGGATGCAATATTTGACAACATTCCTGGCCTGTCGAACACTACTTCTCGGAGGGAACAGTATATACGTCTGTAACGTCATATATCCTAACCTAAGGCAACCTAACATCTCGGATGTAACATTTGACAACATTCCAGGCGTGTCGGTCCCTACGTCTCGGTGGTAACATTACATGCGTCTATAACGTTATATATCCTAACCTAAGGCGACCTAACATCTCGGATGCAATATTTGACAACATTCCTGGCCCGTCGAACCCTACTTCTCGGAGGGAACAGTATATACGTCTATAACGTCATATATCCTAACCTAAGGCAACCTAACATCTCGGATGCAATATTTGACAAAATTCCTGGCCTGTCGAACCCTACTTCTCGGAGGGAACAGTATATACGTCTATAACGTCATATATTCTTACCTGAGGCAACCTAACATCTCGGATGCAATATTTGACAACATTCCTGGCCTGTCGAACCCTACTTCTCGGAGGGAACAGTATATACGTCTATAACGGTATATATCCTAATCTAAGGCAACCTTACATCTCGGATGCAATATTTGACAACATTCCTGGCCTGTCGAACACTACTTCTCGGAGGGAACAGTATATACGTATGTAACGTCATATATCCTAACCTAAGGCAACTTTACATCTCGGATGTAACATTTGACAACATTCCAGGCGTGTCGGTCCCTACGTCTCGGTGGTAACATTACATGCGTCTATAACGTTATATATCCTAACCTAAGGCAACCTAACATCTCGGATGCAATATTTGACAACATTCCTGGCCTGTCGAACCCTACTTCTCGGAGGGAACATTATATACGTCTGTAACGTCATATATCCTAACCTAAGACAACCTAACATCTCGGATGTAACATTTGACAACATTCCAGGCGTGTCGGTCCCTACGTCTCGGTGGTAACATTACATGCGTCTATAACGTTATATTTCCTAACCTAAGGCCACCTAACATCTCGTATGTAATATTTGACAACATTCCTAGCGTGTCGAACCCTACTTCTCGGTGGGAACAGTATATACGTCTATAACGGTATATATCCTAATCTAAGGCAGCCTAACATCTCGGATGCAATATTTGACAACATTCCTGGCCTGTCGAACCCTACTTC